>CM039481.1:1426643-1499560 GCA_022433065.1 Begonia loranthoides
AAAAAAAAATACCCTAGTGGTTGACTTGTCATTGATCACAAACCACGATGGTTGATTTGTCATTTACCCTTATATTTATGTCAAATTTCATTTCCAACTAGTTAAAATATTTTTTATTTAAGAGAAAATAACAAACCAAATATCTTACTTTGTAATCAATGACATGTCAACTATTAAATTATTTTTGCTAATAATTTAACCATTGAACTATGAAAAATTGTCACCACGAGCATCTTCGTTAACTTTTTTAAAATCGCAGTGAAAAAGAACAAATATACATGTAAAAAATAGAAAGAACTCGTGATTTTAAAAGAGATTTTCAATGAAAAAGAGTTAATATCTATGGAGAATGGATTTAGAAGATTTTAAATTTTGAAAAAGAATGAATTTAGAAGATTTTGAGTTTTATAATTTAAAACATTTTGTAAAAGAATGTTAATATTTTAGTTTTCGGATGATTTATAATTGTGTTATAAAGATTCAGAAGCAAAACTTTGAAATCATTCGGTTGAGCAAGATCTTAAACGAACTACTCTTGAAATCATTTGAAAGTTTAAATTTGTTAATCCAAAAGAAAATATGAATTAGATTTAAACTTCAACTAATTATATCAAATTAGTTTAAACTTCAACTAACTAATTTGGTAAAACAAAAAATTTCAAATTTTTTTAAAAATTACGACGGGTTAAAAAATATAACTTTTGATATTTGTTTTCAATAATAGCATAGAAACTGTAACAAAATATATACATTTCAATTTTAATCCTTATATCATGATATTTAGTTACCCATTTTATCTCTCTTTCTTTTAATTTCTCTCTCTATCTCAATATACTTTTATGTAATTGTAATTTAATTCTTAAACATCTTTAAATTCAAATTGATGTATTACTTTTAAAGATTTAATTTAACAAAAATTATTTTTTTTCTCACAAATAAATATTTTAATAACACAACTAATGATTATTATTAAAAAAACTATAGCAATATAGTGGTTGATCCCAAAAAATAAGTAAATTATGTCAAAATATTTTTTATATTAAGAGAAAATACCAAACCAAATATCGTACTTTGTAATCAATGACAAGTCAACTACTAAACTATTTTTTTTAATAATTTAACTATTGAACTATGAAAAATTGTCATCGCGATCATCATTGTTAACTTTCTGAAAATCGCAGTGGAAAAGAATAAATATACATGTAAAAAATAGAAAGAACTCGTGATTTGAGAAGAGATTTTTAATTAAAAAGATTTAATATATATGGAGAATGGATTTAGAAGATTTTGGATTTTTTAAAAGAATGGATTTAGAAGATTTTGAGTTTTATAATTTGAAAGATTTTGTAAAAGAATGTTAATGTTTTAGTTTTCGGATGATTTAGAATTGTTTTATAGTCCATGGAAAAATTACAATTTTGTTTGTGTTGTCTGTGTTTTTCTATCAAAAAGATAATGATTGACGACGATCCACGCCGAATCGCGTAGTAATCCGTGGCGGCTTGATGATGATCTGCAGCAGCTTGATGATGAACTGCGACGGCTTGACGACGTTCCACGGTGGCTTGACCACAATCCACCACGAATTGATAAGAAGAAAATTTCTTTCTTTTATCTAATGCGACGGTGAATCTTTGCAGATCGATAATTCCCTCCATTTTCAACGGTTTTGGACGCTTGAGAACTCGTTTTCCATTGTCTTTTCGCGATGCAAAAGTAGGAAACATTTGTTTTTTCATTCGGTATTTATCAAAGTAGATTTGGGCAGGAAAACATGCGAAGCATCACAGTTTTGAATTGTGTAAGAAAAATTAGAGAATTTAGAAGTGTTTTTAGGCATTGAAAGTGGGACAAATTGCCTTTGGCATCCTTCTAGCGCCTAGATCTCGAAAAATTATGCTAAATCAAAAAAACCTTCGTCCAAGTTGGTTGATTGAGCACAAATTTATAGTCTTTCAAAGTTTTCGAGTAAACGATCTCATTTTTTTCCTGTCAGAATCTGCTCTGATATACGCCAAATGACAAAATAAATCTCTCCTACCAGTGCATCATGAAAAGATGATGGAAAATAAGTCATCAAGCGTCCAAAACCATTTAAAATGGTGAGAATTATCGACGTGCAAAAATTCACTACTTTTCTAGGTAAAAGAAAAGAATCTCCTTCTTATCCATTCGCCGCAAATCGTGGTCAAAACACTGCAAATTCTCGTCAATCCGCTTCAGTTCGTTGTCAAGCGTTTAACGACAAACGTGACAACGATGTTAGCGATGACTTTTTTTCATAGTTCAATGATTAATTTGTTAACATATATAATTTAGTGGTTGTCTTGTCATTGATCGCAAAGTGAGACGATTGATTTGTTATTTTTGGATAAATATTTTATATTATATTATATCAAAATTAATGATACATACAAAAAAAATAATAATAATAAACACCTAAAATTACAATAATATTAATATAAGACGATTCATCATGCATGCGCAAGCACTAATCGTCCTTATTTATTAATGATTCACGAGATTAATCATTAAGAAGAATATGAAAAAGATTCTCCATTGATCTTTTCAAAAGAACTTGCCTTCGTCTTCGCGGCTCTCACATACTTCGTCGCAATCAAGCATCCAAATTTTGCAGGTTCAAGACCCCGCACTGGTTTGTCGAAATTACGAGTTTTTAAGTTTCTGGGCATGATGATGATGAGAAGAGAATTGGATGAAGTAATTTAAAATATTCCTTTCTCACGCACAAAAGTTTTCAAGTGCAAAAACCAGTCGATCCTGGGGAGTTACTACATGAATGAAGACGACGCCAAAATTCGATGGGATAAAAAAAAGGGGGAGAAATTTGTACCTTGTCTTCTTCTTTCCCCCTCTCCGCCTACGCCTGTGGATCGAAAGCATCGATCTGATTTACCTTCTTCAATCATCTATGGGGACGAGGTCCGATGGAAAGAACAAGAAATATAGAGGATTGTAAAAAGTGCCAGATCCCGCTCCGACCAAGTGATTGTCTGAGAATCGAGGCCGGATTCCTTAAATTCTCTTTAGATTCCAGATTCCATACTGGCTTTGATCGTCAGTGACACGTCCGTGAACCACATTGACATCCGTACTGCAGCTGAAGCCTAAAACTATATTCTAAATCTGGTACTACTCTGGAATTAATGTACAGATACACGAACCTATATAAAATCCGAACAAATCCAGCAAATACTGCTAAGGTGGGCAAGGCAATAGGAAAAGAAAGCTCCAATTATAACTACATAGGAATATTCCTATTTGTTTTGAGGCTGAATCTCCTTGTTTTTCATTTGGGTGGCCTTGTTTCTCATCTCTGTCACCTTTCTGTGAGAGCTGGAGTGCAATGAGGCTACAAACGAAGGGCTGGCTGCCGGCCGATACTCGGGGAAAAGTCGGCCTGAGCGATATCGGACCCCGCATGCGTTGCAGAGACTCTTTGGACCCATTGGCCCTTCCCTCCATTGTGGGGTCTTCGTCACTTCACAGTGGGTGCATTTTTTCCCCCCACCAGTGTCTTGAACCCACGCTTTGTACATCCTAGCAGTGCTGGAGAGCTGTGATAGATTCTTTTTTTTCTCCTTTCTTTTGCTCAGATGAACCATTGATTTGGAAAAAGATGGGTCCGGATTGAATTGAGATACGGCCAATCGGCTGGTGTGCCATGGGTTAATAAAAGTCGAGGTGCGAGGTCTCTTGCTTCGAGGACGTTTCATTTGGGCAGATAATTTTCCGGAGAAGGGGAAGGTTAGTTCAAAATCGCTTTTACCACTTTCGGCTGAGCAAGAGTTGCCACTCTCCAGGACTGAAATTGGACTTGAAGTTCTGGGCGGTCTAGAAGGCTTGAGATCGGAGGACCCTTCGTCAAGTAAAATGCACTTGTTTGGGCTGGCTTTTGCACTCACCGAAACTTGACTGCAAGTCCCCTCATCCTTTAATAAAACAAAACAGACATCAGCAAATGCCAAAAGAAAAGTCTCACAATAACTCCGCCCATAATTTAACAAACACTTTTATTTTGCCATAGTTTTGATATATCAAAACATCCAGATGGTTTGTTAAATCTTCAGCTACACAATAGGATGACAATGGATATGCCTCTGTACTTGACAAAAACATATTTCTTCACGAGCACAGCATGATAAAGAAAAAAGCTAATATTATGGCTCGTTGTTCAATATCAAAGTATGACCACTGTTCTTTTAATCATAAGTTTCTGAAGCAAATATTGGGATAATAAGTTGGTGGATGCTAACCACAACCAGAATAAAACAATGTAGTTGAAAAGCCAATGAATGCTGGATATTGGAAAAAACCCTCACCATAAAATTGTGTTTTGGAAGCTTGGGAGTATTAACTCTTCGCCCACGATGAGCAGATGAGGAGGCTGAAAAAGAATCCATTGTAGGTTGAGGTGCGGTGTTCCAGTCTTCTCCTTCACCACTGGGTTCCAAATCCTCCATTTGAAAATCAAAGAAATTGCCTTCATCAAAAAACTCATCCGGAAGACCATTGAAGTTTTCATCGAAAAACCAAGAATCTTTCATATCTTCAATACTCTGCCTTAGAACAATGGAACCGAAAAGGGGAAAAAAGCGTTTTTAGTGTATTGTCAAACATTGAAAAATGAAATTGCCAACGCTTGGCAAAGAACATGAGTTGTTTGATAGAGAGGTAATAGCAAAGAGATAAGTAGCAATAGAGCAGGAGTTAGATAGGAACAACTGGGTCATGCCCAAGTGTGTTTTAATTAATTAATGCAATTTAGACATAAATTATAAGTGAATTATCTTATCATTATCGATCACCGACAGCTTTTCCATTTGAAATAAAAAATTATCTTCGCGAAAACGTGGTGAAGATGAATAGTAGTCAACAATTACATTGTCTTAACCGCAGCATCATTGGGAAAAAAATAAAATAAATCTTCAACCAATTGGACGAGCAAGAATTTTAAAAAACTAAATCAAAATTTCCATTTTGTCGCATTGTAATTTGAACCATCACCCAAATTGACAACTCTCATAATATCCCCACTTTCCAGAAAAGAAAAACAGAACCAAAGGCGCACCAAAGCAAGATCGACGGAAAATGCAGAAATTGAAAACCAACTAAACATCTTGGAAAACCCGAAATGAGACAGAAATGCATGGACGAATAAAACTTGAGAAAACCCTAAGACAAGAACGCACCTCTGGCATTGCGCTCATCCAGTTAAATAGGCTGTCAAAGACAACGCGTCAAACGGGAGAAAAGATTGCAGACACCATTTCATGTAAGAGAGAGCGAGAGAGAGAGAGAGAGAGAGAGAGAGAGAGAGAGAGAGAGAGGGTTGGGAGGAGGCAGACAAGGCAGGGAAGAAGATGGGGGATTCTTTGAATCTGTTTGTCCTAATTTCATTTTTAGGTTTTTCCCCATTTCACATTTGTACGGAGCAGCGTTCGGGTAAGGGCGGTTACATGGGGACGAATCTGCACCCCTCCCTTGATCGGCGCTATGAAAAGACATGTTTTTCATAACCGTTGGAACAAAAGGGCAGGTAAGATCAAAAAGAGGAGGAGGGGTCTTGAGCTGGGAAGATCATGGGTTGGGAGGTGATTGGGTGGAGAGAGCCGTAGGATGTAAGAGGGAGATTTGAGAGATCACCGACGATCATTGAGGTGGGCCCACGCCATTTGATGGGCTCAACGATTTTTTCGGACATTCAACGTGGGTTGCTCATTATTGTTTTCTAATTATATTATTATTTATTACTTTTAATTATCTGCACTCGAATCATTGGTTTTGGATCTACCTATTAATCCAATTAATTTTTTTAATTTAATTCAATTTCACCATGTTTGTGTGCCTTAAAATTTCACTATTACCCGTTACGGGGTTCGTTAAATGACGGATACCAATACTATAAAAAATATATTTTTTGCAGTAAGAACGTGTCTTCCCGTGCAAAAAATAAGTTCTATTATAAGGATTTTCTTTCCGCAACACAATAAGTATTTTCAGCAGCAGAAAAAAGGAAATTTCCACAATTTCTGCAGTAGATACTTCTGCAGTAGAAGTTAAGTATTTGGTGCAAAAAGAGTATTTTTCACTACAAAAAAAATATTTTTCGCAACGAAAATGGTATTTTATGCAAATAATATCTGTCGTTTAATTGACCCCCTTAATGATGGGGTGACCATTGCTAACTTCTCAAACTTTGAGGTATTAGATAACAAAAATAAAATTTCAAAGTGTCAGTTAAAAAGATTTCATATTTCAGCATTATTATTGATAATTATCCTTTAAAAAAAATATGATTTAATAAATTAAAAAGGAAACTCTAATTTTGGACTAAAAATGGCAATAAATACTTGAGGGGATATTATCTCCAAAGATGTAATTTATAGTAGTGACATGAAAACGCCATATTCCTCAATGGGAGTTCTAGGCTCCCATAATTCAACGCCTAACTCTCGATTAATCTCATTATCGGAGTCATCCTTAATCTCGTTTTCATGAGCAAAGACGATATACCCTTTTTGTGTTTGTGTACAAAGTTGAAGAGTCGGTCTTTATTTCGCTTAAATTAACGGCGAAGAATATAAGAAAAGAAAAGAAAGAGTCGATAGCTCATTCGATGAGTCCGACCTAGGATGGCAAAGACATGTTGTGCTGACAGTTGAATCTCTGGTTCATTGTTTATTCTATTAGTGTATCCTCCCCTCCATAATATGGTAAAAGCAAAATTGAATTTTTCTGCACCAATTGAAAAGGTGTAAATGTAGCAACTTAAATATTACAGCATAGAATAAAGGAATTATCAGCTATGTATCCACGCTTCCGGCCTTTGCAATCGTTGCTCGGTTTTAGGGTCTTGCAAAAACTGATTTCGATGCGTCAAGGTGATTCAGCCGGCAAGTTCCGAGGAGATATTCCGGAAGTTCCTCCGGCGTATTTGCCTGCCCACATAATATTGTTACTCAGAAATGCAAATCAAATTGACATGAAACCACATTGATCCAATCCATCCATAATTCAAGGTGCAAAGAAGCTCTTAGACTCGACATAATTTAAGGATGTGTTCAAAATAAGCGAATTATAGCCTGATACCTGTATCAAGAATGCCATCTCTATGACCAGATTGTTAAGATAACCAAGAACAAGACTGACCACACCTCTTGCCACTGTGGATGAGCCTATGTCGACCCCAAGCTGCAGTAAAGTCGTTGTGTGAGTAATATATGCTCAACACCCAGATCAAAATTGGGAGGACATGAAATGTAATGAATATCTGGAATCATAATTGATTTCTCAATACCAAATGAGGCTTCTTTGTTTAGTGGCAACTTACTTCTATGTAGTTCTTTCCATGGAAGTAATTGATTTCAAGCGCTTGCCCAATGAGGCATGCCTTTTTCCCCACACTCTGTTTCACTATCCATGAACCCTGAAAAGAAATTGCAAATTTAGTCTTGTGTGCTCTTGAATAATTAGAAATATCAGCTAAGCCCCCAGTAGAATCTCACAAAAACATATTTAGACTAACAAAGAATCTGAAGAAACCATAGGAGCGAAATCGAAAAAGAAATTAGTACGACAATTCTTTAGCAAACAAAGGATTAACTTAAACAGGATATGCCCGGTCGAGTACCAACGCCAAATGCTATTTATTTACTTCTTGTCAGATGGAAAATAGTCGCATTATATTTTCACAGAGTAGAAAAAGTAATAATATACAAACCTTAGATATATAAGGTATGAGCTTAAACCTCGAGTTTCTGTATGCATCGTCCCCATTGATAAAACTCTCTAACAAAGGTGTATCTTTGACAGGAGTGGTCATCATGTAATATAACACTAGGCTATATGTTGTCGAACCAGGTACCTGTCTCATGGTATAAGTAAATCAATACACAAAAATCACAGCAAAAATAAAGTACATTATATGCATAAATACGTGCTTACTTGAATATTTACAATGAAGAAGAACTCTGGCCCTCCCTGAGACGCATATTTCTGTAGGAATAGAACCCATAATTCTTTAAACGATCATAAACATCTTCTTGATAAATCATACATCTAGTTTAAGAAACCATAGGTTCAACTTAGGTTAAGACATTGTCAATGATAAGGTAATCAATTCAGTAAGAAATAACAGTGGACAATTAAAGATTCACCTGCACAAAGCACTCAGAGCGGCCTCCTATATCGTCTTCTCGCTTGTTAGATGTTAACCAATCCGCAGCAACCATTTTCATCAAGGTCCCTTTTGCAGTAAACTAGAAAGAAAACAGATAAACATAGGAATTTAATATAAAATGAAAATAAAATTTGCTATAAATTCCCTGTAACACAATAAAAACAAAATTCATCCTGTTTCTATGAAAAAATAACTAAAAACACAAAATCCAAAGTAATCCATGAATACAAAGTACAAGCAGTAATGACCACAAGGAACCTAAAGAAGTCACAATCAAATCAAGTTCATCTTATCTTTTCCTAATAATTGAACATATTTGGAAATACCAGAAATTTTCCTCTGTTAATTTAATTGTCATTGTTGTCTAACAGGTAGTCACTGCCTAAAGGACACATACCTTCTTTTGATCTTCTAAATAATTTTCTCCACGAATGAGAAAGGTCGAAGCATCTGCAGCCATCCAACTGCAGGGTAGCGTACATGATAGATCTTTTGGTAGAGTAGTTCCGTAACGACATAAGATGCTATCTTCTCTTGTCATCTCTTGCAAGTCTATGTAGCCCTTCTTATGAACTATAGCATCGAGTCATCATTAAATCAAACACCACAAAAAAACTACAAGTGCTACAATAAGCTTCGAAGTCCTAAATCAGTATCACCTGCTAAATCATGCAATCTTTTCACAAATCCGCTTGATGTGGATACCCTTGATTGATGAGTATCCTGCTACCTCAAAATTAACAAAATATTTAAGAGCACTTATACATGGATAAATGGCAACATAGACTTGAACCAAGAAAATAGCTCCTAATTACCGAAAAGGCCTTGTTAATAAATTCATGATATACTTTAGTATATAAAAAGGACAAATACAAAAACAATGAAAGTTCTACATGTAACTATTGCAAAATGGAG
This sequence comes from Begonia loranthoides, assembly GCA_022433065.1. Classification (NCBI taxonomy): domain Eukaryota; kingdom Viridiplantae; phylum Streptophyta; class Magnoliopsida; order Cucurbitales; family Begoniaceae; genus Begonia; species Begonia loranthoides. The sequence goes on from CM039481.1 coordinate 1,435,762, forward strand.
GGTAATGGTTTTATATAAGCAAATAAAAGATTTTAAAGCACATTCATGTGAAAAATGCGGCTTGCCACTCACAAGTAAAAGAAATATGATAAACTAGTCCTGAACAAGCACTCACCTGAGAGTACATTTCTGGACCAAAGTCAGAACCCCATCCATTTTCTATCTGATCATAATCTGATGATTCTGGAACATCAAAGAACTCATCAACAGAACAATTCATACTGACAAGGCTTGCGTGTTCTGAAGGGAGTTGATCTTTTTCTTCATCCAAACATTCTGTAGTCCTGCCATCTCCAATTAGAGTTTGGGGATTGAACTCGTTTCTTCCACTCTGATGCTGCTGGATATTTCTTGTTAATTCACCAGATGAAACATCAGAGCAAGCAAATTTTCCTCCTTTTGCTCTAAATAATTCTCGAAGAGCTGACATTTGATCACATGCAAATCCCCCCACCAACCAGAGAAAAAAAGATTCAGTGAGATCCAGTAAAAAAAAGAACTCAATAATAGGGTTCTAGTGATAAGCACCAGCAATTCTTCCTAGCATACGAATGGTTATGGAGCGAGCCGAAGAAGTTAGTAGATAAGATTTCCAGAATTTCCAATCCATGGCAAGCATGTGCTTTACAACTGATTGTTTTCCACGGTTCACAGGTGATATTACATATCCTCCACCTGTAAGAGAGAGTTGTTGTCAGTCTCCAATTGTTATGTTGGTAAGATTCCTTCACACATTTAAAAACTCATCAAAACATATACTATAAAACAATAATAGTGAGATACCGCTTAGCCATTACTAAATTCAAATTAAGAGATTACTATGAATGAGAATTTTTCATTCTTCATCTTTATTGTGGATACTGTGATTGTTACATGAGTTTAAATAATCATGAAGCAAGAAAGAATCAATATACAGTGTTAAACCCAAACTAACACATGTTCCATTCCTCATATATTAGCTGAGTTCCAAGAGCACATTAATTTTGTCATAAACACATGCACAAACCAGACTACAGCAGAGATACAAAGACAAGTCACTATCATTTGATACATAAGTTAATTCTAAAATTTAAGCATACATTACTTTTAAGGCAGGCGCGAATGTAGCCTTTTTGTGGAGGACACTTCTTGTGAAACACAGAATGGTAAAGAATCACTGAGATAGAACAAAACAATCAAGTTAGTTTCAAATTCAAATAGATCTTTCACGAATAATAATTTTAATATATTTCCTCCAAAACATTACAACCATATGTCCCGTCATCTTCCCTCCTCCAGTAACGTTGTAACAGAAGATCCCTTCTTTTCATACCCCTAAATAATTTAGAATTTGGTAAACCTATATTAATAAAAGACTTTGAAAGCTGCCTTATAATGCAAATCATAACAGCAGATGATTAAATCGTACCAGGGTAACCAATCTGAATATAACTGTTTGCGAATAATATCTGTATGGCCGTCAATGTGCTCAACAACATTGCCCTTGTAAAAACAGAAGTCCCATCTGCAAATCACATGATCAAACAAGTTAATCTGCAATTTGCAAGATATAACAAACAAAAGAGAAGTTCATACATGAAACATGGAAAAAGCGCACTTCAGATCCAATTCTTTCTAAAATTGAAATTTAGATCCTATGGCCAGCTTGAACAACAAATTTACAAATATGTTTTGTAGGCCCCGAAATATAAAAGCTTCAAATTAAAGAATTTATTTCCTGATCTCATTCACTTGGAAATTGACGTAATAACATTACATTTTAACATTTCTGATTCTATTTCACATAAATGGTTTCTCTGCCAACAGAAGTGTTCATAAAGCAACTTTTCAAAGCATACAGGTTAAGAATTCTTCATTCAAAATAAACAACTAGATCTTGTAATAGCTTGAAAAGATTATAAGTTAATTTTTTATTATAGACAACAATAAATATAAAAAAACTCACTCTGATCTTGATGGACCAAGAGACATTAGTGTCTGGAAAACGGCTTCTGAAGCACCATCAATTACACCCACGGCCATAATTGCAGGATGATCATCCCACTGCAGAGCAATAGAAGCTTAACAAACAAAAGATTTGTTTTTTATGATTATAATATAGTCAAGATTTATCCAACAAACCTTTCTATGTGAATTTCTATCTTTTGATTCTTTAAATAATCGTAGGCCTGCGAAAAAATATAGATAAATTAGAGTAAAAAAAAAAAAAAATTAATTATTGGATTTCCATTGTGTATAATAACAACTATGGTCCATTGTCTCCTCCGAATATATATTTTCCTGAAATTTTGAAAAATGCCCTAATATATGGTAAAATTATTAAGGGTCTAAAACATTTTTCTCTCAACAAGCATGGCTTTTAAGAAAATACATTGGAGTGTGTATGTTATACTAAATATTTGATTGAAAGAGTATAAAAAACATACAACAAAAAACTTTTGCACATAGAAAATGCCCTAAATATCTCCGATGAAGGGGAATGTGTTATTATTTTATGAAATCAGTCAACCAATGTAACTAAATGTTAATGACTTATCAAAGAATCTAAAACAAGAAGATAAAATTTACTCGTTGAATAATATTCTAGCAACCTCTATGGTATATATGAATAATGCAATACTTACCATTCTCACAACCGAAGATTGTCCATGATGAAGGAGCTATAACATCAGATGTTCCTGGATCCATTTGGGTGGAAGAACGAAGAGTCCAATCTATAGAACTAGAGTGACTTATCCTGCTAGAACCATTTAATCTGCGCCCATGAAATGCAGCTCATGACAAAATCAACAATCAAGAACATAAATATGAAAATACCACAGACAGGAAAAAAAATTTACTGACTCATTACCCCTAACGGGTTCGTTCCAATTGACAAGATCAATACTTGTTATCCAAATAAGGACGGAGAATATACCTAAACGGCTGCCATCTGCTCTTGGAACAGCCCATAAAATAATGTCCAGGATCCAAACCACTCTGAATAGATGCACAGGCTTTAGTCTCTTGCCTGAAGTGTAGAGTATTATTGGAAATTAAAGAGGTTATGCAATTAGTCACCCTAAGAGAAGATTCCTGAAAAGATTGAATCCATCTAGCCGCTTCTTCAGGACTGCTTGCTCCAAACTGATGTATATGAATTTTGGAACAAAAAACATAAGTGATCAAACATGTATCACTAACTTTTGATAGAATGTTTTCATACCTTAAGTTGATCATTGTGATTAGAAGTATTATAAAGTGAGAATATAAAAAGTACCTGCAAATTGTATTTATAAATGTTATAAACATGTATTATAAGCTAAAAAATGCACATCTATCCAAGGGATACATCACCGCCTTAGAAAATCACTGCATAATGTTCATACTTTTCTATGAATGCTCTCTCTTCCATTGTCTGTCACACGAATGCAAGAGTCCAAAATGGCACTTCTCACTGGAACCTGACATGGAAGAATGCCATCATTATTTATGATTAAAACAAATGATATCACAAAACCAGTTTAAACAAGACCAATTTGAAATTCAAATTCATGTTATTTAGTCTGAATGTATTTTAAAAATAAACATCTTGGCATATACATTGTTTCCATATTTTCTTTATTTCCCCGGAAGCCCCAGCAAAAGAATGGTAAATGAATCTCTTTTCTCAAAACATGTTGGTCCACCGTACTTGCGCAGTAAAAATGGAAAGGTGGTGAGTCGCCGTAGCTATCACTATCTGAAACCATTATTGAGGATAAGGCTCAATAAAATATGCCTCGTCCATATGTTACGCTTGAAAAAAGGTAAAGTAGTCACTCTCCTCGTGATAAAAGTGAACCATATCAAGTTAAAACAAAATATAATTAAAAAAAAATAGATGGACGATAAATATGTTGTCCTGCTCTTCAGGAAAAACCATTGAATAGAACGAAATCTTGCCCTAAGTTTAAATCTCTGCGAAATGTTCGAGAATTTCACGGGACGTCATCAAACCAGTGGAAAAGAAAATCCGTGGCTAATTCTTACCTACCAGTCTATCTACTTCCAAAAACGAACAACCAATATGCCTGAATTCCTATACCCACTCAATTATGTAAATTCTTCAAATCCAACCGATTATTCGGCACCAAAAGTGAATAAAAAAAATCAATACACAACTAACGCATGAATGTAAAGTTCAGCAGGACAGCCAAAATTAGAGCAAATACAGAATAAGAAACAAGAGTAGGAACGGGTACCTCGTTATCTGATACGGGTTCATATTTGAAGCATTTTAGATGGTGTTCGTCGAGAACGAAGTACCGCTTCTGCGAGTACTGTAAACCGAATCGATTAAAGCGTATGAGGTACAGCCAACCCTCCATTCTTCCATTATTCTGAGATGTACCCATTCAAGAGCTCTCTATCCAGCACGAACCAACAATTTCGATTGGCGCAAATCTTCAACTGAAAAACTTAAGCTCACGGCAAACAATTTTCGAAATCGTAGCTCGGTTCTACACCAGAATTACTAACTGCTCAGAATTGCAGGAAATTAGCCGCAAGCTTGAGAACTTTCCCTCTGATTTCAGGAAACTAATACAGTTAAAATTCGGAATAATTCTTCGGAATTGCAGAAGAGTCTCTCTTCTTCACCCTTTCTCTCTCTGTCTCTCTATCTTTTGCTCTCCCCTCGCTGTTTTTCCTCTGTTAAACCAACCGAATTGCTGGGTCACACATGGGACAAAAAGATTGGCAGGCAAATAATACACTAAATGACTCTATTGCCCTTTCCTTTGGATTATTATTTTAATTTATTGTTTTACCCATAAATCAAAAAAATTTAAAAACAATTAACAACAATTTAAAAATTAATATCAACCTCTTTACTTGACTTTTGATAATACAACCTGTAACTTATATTAAAAAATAAAAGTAAAATCAATTAAATGATGTGAGTATTAACCAAAAACTATAAGAAAATTAATAAAATAACTGTCGCATTATGAGATCAATGACAAATTAACCACTAAATAATTTTTGTTAATAAATAAAACTCAATTATGATGAACAGAGAAAATATCGTTGTCACGTCTTCTGTTAAATAACGTTATTTTTTCGTTACGGAACACTGTCCGTCTGTTGTGAAAAATCAATCATTGAAATAAAATTAATAAAATATTATTTTTCTCTGCAGAGAAAAGATGACGTCTTTCTAATCAAACTGTGAATTGTTGTAAGTAATTTGACATCTTTGGAGAATAGTAATCCCGAGAAAGAAATGAAAAGATTTTGATGGATCACTGAAAATTATTCATTTATTTCGATGTATCAAACTTTAATTTTTTTACTCTAATTATTGTTTTTCATTTAGATTAGATGAAATTAAAATATTCTAATTGTTGAAATGAAAAATATTTGTATTCTCTGAACATAAGAAAATATATTCAAGTGTTAAAAGTGAATGAGAAAATATATTTTCAAGAGGAAATTTTTTATTTTTTAATTTTTAAAATAAGTTTGCTGTTAACGACGATATTTATATAATTTATTTTTTATATTTAATTATTTTATTTATTAGTAAAAATTATTTTAATTTTTCTAATTAGTAAATTTGAGGGAGTTGAGGAGAGAGGGGTTATATGGTAAAGTTGCACATGCATTAAAGCCATCCCCTAAACAATTTGGTGGCCTTTGCTAGGGGAGTTGCTATTATTGAAAAAGTTTTTAATTATTTTCAATTTTGAATACTATGAATTAATTAGTTAATAATAATATATTATATTTGCAATTTCTTTTAAATAATATACTTTTATTAGATTCCTTTGCTCTTTCTCAGCGGCGGTAGCCGGATCCTATGAATGGTGGAGTGACGTAATAATATTCAAAACTAATCTTTAATAAAAAATAAAAAATAAAGAAAACTATTTACGTTAATATTATATATTTTGTGTTGAAATTTATATGATTTTATTATTAAAGTTAATTCAAAATACATTATACTACGTAGCGAGGATAACTTTATTTATAAATCATGTATGTTTTCACTGGGCGGACTGTCACAATTTCTTCTCATTGGGACCGACATTCTCAATCAGTCATGCTTCTAATTGTGTTTTAATTTTGATGTCATTTTGTAACGTCTGTAATTCTTTCAGTACAATATTATCTGTTTTTCGTCAAAATTTATACGATTTTATTATTAGAAAAATTGGGAACAACTCTTGGGAATTGCCGAAGAGTCTCCCTTCTCCTCCCTTTCTCTCTCTCTCTCTCTCTATAGCTTTTGCTCTCCCCTCGTTGTTTTTCCTCTGTTAAACCAAACCGAATTGCTGGGTCACAGATGGGACAAAAAGACTGGCAGGCTAAATGACTTTTTTGCCCTTCTCTTTGGATTATTATTTTAATTTATTGTTTTACCCAACTGTCACGTTTTTCGTTAAATAATTTTGTCTTTCTGTTGAAGAACGTTGTCTTTTCACTGAGAAACGTTGTCTTTTCACTGCGAAAAATGAGTCATTGAAATATAATTCAAGAAAGATTACTTTTTTCATATAAAAAAATGCTGTGTGTTTCAATTAAACTGTGAATGCTTCTAAGTAATTTGATGTCTTTGGGGAAGAATAATCTTGAGGAAGAAATACAAAGGCTTTGATTGATCACTGAGATCTCTTCATTTGTTTCGATTTATCAAAATTTAGTTATTCTTTCAAATTATTGTTTTAACTTCAGATTAGATAGCAATAAAATACTGTAATTGTTTAGAGGAAAAATGTTTGTTTTTGTCTTTAATTTTCTAAACAGAAATACGAGGAAATCTCTTATTTGTATTATAAAAAATCCAGCCAAAGATCAAAGCAATTATTCCAAGCGTAAAAAACTTTTTACTATTTCATTTTCAAAATAAGGTCGCTGTTAACAGCGATGCTTACGTAGTTTATTTTCTATAGTTGAGTATTTTATTAGTTAGTGAAAATTGTTTCGTGATTGACTTGTATAGTTCATTGGTTGTTTTGTTAATTTTCTAATCTATGAATTAGGAGGTAATAATTTTAGATTAGCAATTTTAGGAGAGGGGTTATATGGTAAAGTTGCACATGCATAAAAGGCATCCCCCAGACAATTTGGTGGGCTTAGCCAGGGAAGTTGCTATCAAAATAATTGTAATTTATTATAAAATTTTTAATTATTTTCAATAATACTATGAATTAATTAGTTAATAATAATATATTATATTTGTAATTTCTTTTAAATAATATACTTTTTATTTGATTACTTTACTCTTTCTCACCGGCGCTAGCCGGATCCTATGAATGGTGGAGTGACGTATTAATATTAAAAACTAATCTTTAATAAAATAAAAATAAAAATATATATTTAATCGTCATTAATTTTTTTAATATAATATTTTATATTTTGTGCTGAAACTTTATGATTTTATTATTAAAATTATTTTAAAATATATTGTATTATGTATGAATGAGAATTATACTTGTAAATAATGTATTTTTCATTATCTCAAACGATATAAGATTATATATTTCCACTAATATGCTTCAGAAATCTACACTTTGGTCATTTTTATTTTCACTAGACAGACTGTTATAATTTTTCTCTTGCGACCGATATTCTCGTCAGCCATATTTTCAGTTGTGTTTTGGTTTTGATGTCATTTTATAACGTTCTCAATTCTTTTAGTATAATATTAGTCGTTTTGCTTCGAAATCTGGACAGTTTTGTTATTAAGATTATACTAAAATATATTCTATTAGATAAATAAAAAAAATTATTTTATAAATTATGTATTTCTCAGGTATATCTACTTGTACAATTCAAATATAAAAATGATTTCTTATTTGGCAGTTTTTAAAATAATAAATTATGGGCATTAAAGGTTTTTTTGCATTGGAAATAGGAAAAGCAACGAAAATAATATTATTTAATTATTTATTTGACATAACATAGCTTGTGGAAATCAATCAATTGGGCAAGTCACCAACGCCTCGACCCTCGCAAACTTACAACCCACCTTGTTTTAATTACAAAATTCACAAATAAATAAATAGTGTATTATTTATTAGAGTAATTAAAAAAAACTAAATTATATAGTTAGTAACCAAATAAAAACAAAATTATTTTTATTAATAAATAAAATATTAAACTATGAAAAAAAAAAGAGTCAAACATTGATACAACATTTTTCTTTAAAAATTATAAAAACATTTCACAGTAAAATAAGTTATTTTTTCGCAATAAACTCGTACATGAAGCAGTTGTACTAAAAAAACTCAATTATAAATAAAATAAATTAACAAAATTATGAGATCAATGACAAGTCAACCACTAAACAATTTTTGTCAATAAATAAAATATTTAACTATGAAAAATAATTAATGAAAATATTACTATTAACAACGACCTTGCTTTGAAAATGAAAGAGTGAGAAGTTTTTCTTTGAAAATGTCTTCTCTCATACGATGCGAAACATTGTCTTCTCCAATAGCTGAGTTTTTCAAAATATAAACTAAAGGTTCTCGCATATTTATGTTTAGAGAATTACCGACGGAGACGACTCTTTTTCTTCTCAACAGTTCAATATTTTATAGGCATTTAATTTGAATTTAAAACAATAATTTGATAGAAGAACTAAAGTTTGATAAATCGAAACAAATGAACAATTCTTAGCAATCAATCGAAGTAATTTTTTTTCTTCATCGATATTACTTTTCCTCGAAGACATCAAATTACTTAGAAAAATTTACAGTTTGTTTGAAAAAACGTTGTCTTTTCTCCTGCGGAACGTCGTATTTCCTCTATAAAAAGTCGTCTTTCCCCTGAGAAAAGTAATATTTCCTTAATTCTATTTCAAGAACTCGCTTTCTGCAGCATAAAGACAACGTTCAGCTGCGGAAAGAAAACATTATTTTAACGGAAAAAACATGACAGCGATATTTGCTCAATTCATTTTTCATGGTTGAGCATCTTATTTATTAGCAAAAATTATTTAGCGTTTGAGTTATCATTGATCCTATAATTAAGTGATTATTTTATTAAGTTTCCGTTTTTAAATTTATATTTTGCGTGTTATTGAAAACAAATGATAGTGTAAAGGCTTATAATCACTACCCTGATGGGAGTTGTATTTGGGTATTTTTTATTGGCGCTTCGTTACAATATTCTTATAAGCTTCCCTTATGTCATCATTATAAGTCTTATAATTATAATAAAATATAGTAGTAATTTGTTGGGAGTTTATTAATAATATCCACGATTTCCATTAGCTGGCATGTTGACCAACCACCACAAAGCCCATGTTTGTCGAATTGACGCTTCACCATAATTTTTTCATCTTTATTTTTCATTTAAAAAAAAAAGAAAAAGTTAATTAATTGAAAATTTGTAATGAGTTAGTGGGTATCATTATGTTGTTGCTTGGGTTCTAAGTGACAATCATTAGATAGAAATTAAGCTTGCTAGTCGCAATTAATATCGTATCCACTTTTGCAAAAATAGTTCTTTAGTTTCCAATCTTATTTTGTAAGAAATGGGCATAATTAACTTGGGATCCATTGATATTTATATTTATTATTCGATGATATATTGATGAACACTAAGTCTGTTTTACTTAATTAATATAATAATAACATTATGCTTATTCTCTATTTTTATATTTTATTCTTTAATATAGCATTACTATAATACATTATTATAGAGATTTGGGTTATATTTAAAAAAAAAAAATTGATTTTTTGGTTGTATTATTTGTTAGAGTTGTTAATGATAAATTTTTTAATGTGATTTAAAAATAAATTTGAAAGAATTAAAACATTAATTATTTGATTGAAGATAGAAGGGCGTAGAAGGATAGGAATAGTTGGAATATTATAATATTCTCATCGCTAGGCCAAAGGGTCGCTTGTTCAGTTCAAACACAGGAGACGGCTTCGTTTGAAAATTCGACCATTTGAAATAGTTGGTGAGATATAATCCACGTCACACAAATGATTGGGCTGCGACTTGCTTTGATCATTTTGGGCGATAAAGTGATTTTGTGTGCTTATTAAATAAACTTGAAGTAAATTTTTTATATTTTTTATTTGTTTATAAATGCGTTATTCATCAACTAGTCTAATTACAATTTCAAATAATATTAAAAAAAAAACCATCAAATCAATGTAAAACAGAATAACTAAATAGAAAAAGACAATTTCCATGGCCACTTGATTTTGTTCCTTAAAAAATGTTGAAATTCACCTAAGAAAAGATAAGATAGGGTAACCGAGTGCCACGAGCATTGGATAATTGCGCGTGACATTCGGCGATTAAAATAAAAACCTTATTGTAAACGCAACCCATATGTGTTAGAGTTATATACATTTAATAATCAGAATTAGGGCTAGAATTCTGGTGACAGAATGGGATTATGGCGTTAATGGCGTTTCGAATTGGTAATTACGAGAAGTGTTTATGGGGTCATACTCAAGGCTGACAGATGGCTATCATTTAGGCAATGGCACGTCGTCTGCTCAATTTCGAAAATTAGACTGAACAATTTTTTGGACGGCAAACCAAGAAACCTGTCCTATTAAAGCACATGCAATTCGTCCTCCTCAAAAATAATGACGTCATAATGCTTATTGATTTCTGTTAATTATATTTAAACCCACAAAAAAAAAAAAATAAAGAATCTTTTCCAATTTTTTTTTTATCACTAATTTGAAGGAAAATAGGGAATGAAGCTGGAGAGGTTGGGAAAAGCAACGAAACACATGTACAAAAAGAGAGTAGATCCAAACTTACTCTTTGCCAACTTGAGCGATGAATGCATTGTCAGCTTTGGTGAGCCGAGATTGGAACTCCGCCCATTCGCTTCTGCATCTTGCTCTTACCTGCAAAGACCAAATCAACTTTGTGGGTCCTCAAATTGACACTGCAATTAAATTTCGGGTAAATATGCTGGGAAAGAAGTGGTGGCAACGGAGGTATTTGAAGGTAATGAAGTTATTTATTTATACGCAGTTGAATTTGTGATGGAAGAAACAACGTCTCAAACAGTCTTACCCCTTCCCATGGAGCCTTTCCTTTCTCCGACTGGCCCTGAAGTTGACAAATGTTTAAAAAAAAAAAACAAACACTGATTAATCAATGGAAGAACTAAAGCCCACTTAGAATGGGAAAAGCAAGAATATTCAAGTGTGGAATTAGCACATTGTCGCCTAAAGACTATAATGTTATAGATACGTACGATGTCACCTTTCCTCTACGAAGAAGAGAAAAATAAATATCTCACCTGGTTTCCAAGAGAAGGTATTACTTGATGGACAACCCATTGGGAATCAACTACGCCTATTTTCTCATGTGCGGGCTGCATAGATCCAAAATGTAAAACATGGTTTAAACTTTGAACACGTTTTTTCAAAACTAATTTGGAATGAGAATTCCCAGCAACATTAATCACGTGTTTCCCCAATCACCCTAAAGTCCGTGTTATTCACTAGCATGGAATATGAACATGAGTTTTAAGCATGCCTACAAGGAGTTATTAAGACATGGAGTGACATGAATTAAAATATTAAACAAATTCGTTGAATATGTCGATGATTTATAACTACTCAGAGTTTAATGAAATTACTTGATCAAGAAAAGTAATAGAAGCAGGAAACGTGAAAACCTGGACCACTAACCTCTACGCATCTTCTAAGAGCAAAATCCAATCCCCATCCGTGGACCAAGTCATTCTGCAAAGTGAAAAATAAAAGATGTATCATATGATTAAAATAATTGGAACTCCAACGTAATCAAAGATTTATCTGTTCATATATTTTCAAGCCACTGAATCTTTAAGGTACTATACCTGTATCATATACCATATACATCGCCAAGCTTCACGAGAAAAAACAGGGGCCATGATTTCCACAAATCTGAAAGAATAATTTAGGCATGAATATAGAAATTACACATCGAGAAATAAACCCAATGCCTGGCGCTCCATGCAAACTGGAACAGTATGAAAAGACAAAAACAGAATATAGATTGGTAGCCAGAACAGTCAGCTAAATAAAGCATGTTACATTTCTGTGACATGTTACATCATATTTTTGTCATTAACAAAACAAAATCAGAATAAAATGTAGTTTCTATGCATTGGATGATAGTGAATGATTTCCAACTTTCAAATATACAATTCATTAAATGCAACCACATTCCACCTACGCACGCACACAAATAGAGTGAGAGAGAGAGATAGTACGCAGCACAAGGAGGCAACTGTGGATCCTTGCACCACCCAGGTTTCTCTTCTGTATTCCTATTTGAAGTTCAACACAGAGGTCAGACCATGGAAACCCGATCAACTATTGTTATAAAAAAGTTGGAGCTTACTTATGAACCTCTCTGTCACCTCTCCTTTTTGTCATCTGCCATGTGAGTCCTTTGTTGGGCTCAAGGCCAGGTTGGGATATTTCTAAACCATATTTTTTCACTAACTCTATATACCTGGCAGAGCATATGATCAAAGCTTGTTATAGATGGAATCAACAAAAAAGTGACTGAGAAAAAAGGCTTACTTCTCTCCATTGAAATGCTCAACACCAAGATCTTCATCCCATATAAAAATATATTCATACGCTGCTACAACATCAGGATGCAAAAACCTTTTTGCATACCACCTGAAGGATAAGAGAAAGGTTATGAGGAAGCAAAGTAGAAACTTCTTCAAACACAGCAATCAAAATCTCCGCACCTTCTGGAAGTTCGATTAAATAAGTAAATGAATGGCATGACGAATAATAACATACACTAAATGACATATCAAGACTGTGTGCCAAACTACTTACGAAAGGAAAACCAAACCAAATTTAAAAGGGTTTTTCAAAACCTACCACTTTGTTTGTCTCTTAATGCTAACATGAATTGCATTCTTTGACCATTCAAATTGATCCCACTCAGTAGTGCGACCATCGTAGTGAAAAAGCATAATTGTGAAATCGCCAGAAAACTATGACATAAACTGAAACTGAGCCTCGTCATCCAGAAATATCAGAATCAACGATTAAAAAAAGGTCTGAATATCTAACCTTCTTCACTGCTGCATCAATATTGTGTCTCTGATCAAAACCAACAGTGAAAGTTACCAAGTATTTTGGTTTTGTCATCAAATCCTGCAGATTTAACGATTTTAACCAAATTTTATTTTAACCAGACAATTTAGAACAATGACATTAATGGTATTAACAAATCTTTTGTGTTTAGAGTCTTTATCAACTTGATTCTCATAGACAATGTGAAGACAAAATCAGCATATAAAAATCTGCTATTAGCCATTAACCAAATTGATGAATTTTGGATGCTAAGAGTCGACCTAGTCTGGATGTTCCGTGCATTTCCAGACTCTTGTTATCAACAATTTTGAAGGGGAAAATCATATTGATCAAATAAAATCATTCAATGAAAATAATACATTCAAGCCATCTATGAGCTTAATTTAGTAAAATGTGTTTCATACTATACTTCGTACCTCACTGGGTTCACCCCATAATCTCCGTAGATAAAAATCAGATTGCGGCACAAGGATCCCTGGAGGTAAAGATTCAGCACCACTGGGATTTGTTGGAACGTATATCTGGCAGAAACATTTAAAGGAAGAGAAGGCATGATATTGCCTCAGAACTAGAAAGATGCACCATAATATAATCTTGATAATTTCTTTGCTGATGTTTAAAATAAACAGCAAGAGCTCAATAAATTCTCTCCATGAAGGAAGAAATAAACAAAATAGTTCTTATTTCTTGCATTGATTTCCCTTTTTTAGAAATGTTACACGCGACATATAACATTGGTATGCCTCAAAATTACATACAGATATGATAATCATAATTACTAGCACAAGAAGTACCTTAGGAAAATTAACTGATCCAAGAGTTTCACTGGTTTTGGCCCTAGAAGATCTATGCACATCAATGGCTACATCAAAAGATGACATAATGCTTGAAGGTAAGTTAATCTGCAAAATTTGAAATCAACTCAGGTGGATAATTCCACAAACCCTGCATGGAACTGTGTAATGAAAATCAACGTACCCTGGTTAAAGAAACTGGTTGAAATGAAGCACCAATAAAAAATCCAAATACAACTCCCATCAAGGTAGTGATTATAAGCCTTACACTATCATTTGCTTTTTTAATAGCTCCACTGCAATAATACGCAAAATATAAATTTAAAAAAATTGGCATGGAAATATGAGTTTAGTGCAGCAAGGAGACTTGAAAAAGATAAAATGGTGACCTGGTATTTTCAACAAATACCTGCGATATGCAGTTGCCATGGTAGCTTAGCCTCAGAATTATACAAATCAAACAGTCTTCTAAATAATGCTACTTTCTTGAGCAACTCGATGAATCCAGTGCATCCTTTAGGCTTTATCCTAATGCACTATGAAAGAGAAACGTTTCTGAGTTAACATATCCCAAATGCTGCTTATAATATTCCAAAGCATTAACTAACCATATGCAATCCTTACTTGAAATCGAATCTTCAACAATTCTCTTCTTGTGCTTATGAGATTTCATCAAATTAAACTTTAAAGCGTTATATCTGTTGAAAAAAACACTATGAGAACGAATGTTGCCTAAATACAATAATGATGCCTATCGTGACACGCTAATGTGAAAAGAACTTCGCAATTCAAGTAGTCGTATTATTTTCATAATATTAAAAAGAAATATCATGATTTCATTTCATCGTTCGGATAAAAATAATCATCCAGACCAGAAAATACGAAACGATACGGGACAGAAAAGCATCAAAAGAGCATAAGCTTACACAGAGAGCAGAATTCAATCAAAATATAAACAAAAATTTGGTCAATGATAAACCATGGGATGAAATCATATCTCGTAATCAAAAAACAAATCGCATTGTGACATACCGAACCAAAATCCCGAATTCATCCCCCGGTTCTGAAAAAATAATGTGGCAATACACAAATTACAGAATCTCAGAAATGATAACGGCAAGTAAATGTTAGAGAAATAAGGCGGAGGCGGAGGCGGAAGCGGAGGCGGAGGCGGTACGTGATTCGAGATCGAACTGCAGAGAGAAGAAATTTCACACAAATGGAGGAGGAGGAGAGAGAGAGAGCGGGAGATGGAGAGATTCACCTGAATATTGTTGCGTACCTGTCGCTGGAAAACTTCCTATACTTTCAATTCATATGACAAAATTACCCCGCCATTTCCTTATGGTTTCCATTTTATTTGATACGACGTCGTCGTAACGACCAAACGAGCATTCCTGTAAAAGAGGTTGATTCGCCACGTAGATTCAGTTCCGTAAAGTGAGAGCATCACCGTTGGCGCCTCGCCTTCACCCAAAACGTGGCTCTTCTACTTAACAGCCAATCAAAAAAAGAGGCTTCTAATTCAAATAATTGGAGAAAAGACCCATGACCCAATGTAAAACGTTCCTTAATTTAGTTTTAGAATAATGCAATATTTATTCTTTATTTCTACGCTGTCACATTTTAATTAGTATAATTAATGATTTATTTATAATTAATTATATCAATTAATATTTATCAATAAAAATAAAGAGTAAATATAATATTACACTCTAAATTTAGGCAAGGAGGTTATTATGTTTTTTTTTTTTTAGGCAAATAATCCTCTTAACTTAGAGTAATTAACAATTAAGGCTCGTGAACTTGTTTTTATACAATTGATTTACCAAACAAACAAATGGCAAAAGATACAAAGAATGAATAGCTAATAGCGAAAAAGAAAGGTACTTTCAGTCCAATCCTCAGAATGACGCGCAACGGGAAGGCAAGCCAGTCTGGTGATCGACGGCGACAATCTCAGTGGCGTTGTTGCAACGGAGCACATCTTGGCCGAGCTTAGCGCCGGCAGCTTTGAGCCCCTTGAGCGAAACAGGCTGATTGAACAGGTTCAAAGACGGCAACTTGGAGACCGGAGGAAATTTCCCACCAGGCAAAAGGCTTGTGAAGTCTTGTTTCAGCAATGGCACCTCAAAATCAGTCTTATCGTGCTTTACGACATTATCTTTAGCACTTATGTGAGCCCCTGGCTCCATATGGTTCGTGCTAAAGCTAGCCTGGTTGGGGAAATTCGGGTACAGACTGACGTAGCCTCTCAAGTACATCATGTCAATCAAAAACTTCTTCCACGACGCTTGCCAGCCGTTGGTTCGAGACTTGGGAATCTGAACCGGGTTTGCTTTCGCATCTTCGGTGAATCTGGCATTCATATAAACGTAAAATTCTCTCCATTGTTTGGGGAAGAAAACTGCTCCCCAGCTGCAGGGTAATTGGTGGAGATAAGGAGTGTTGGGATGGATGTTCTTGAAAACCTCAGTCGGATTCCATTTTGGTCTCTCTTTTACCACTTCGACCAGTCTGGGCGTGTAGAGAGAGATTGAGGAGAGCTCCGGGAGAGAGACTTGAGGGTCGTAGTGGTAGGATAAGAGAGCGTATTTGATCCACAAGTAGTAGTATGGAGAAACTTCTATGTCGTCTTCGAGTAAGAGGCCGAAGTCGTCGTCGGAAGATGGGTACCAGCTCTCGCTCACGGCTCGGATCAGTCCTCCTTGGATGATTCTTCTTCTCAGAGTTTTAGGGCCGTGCGGCCAGTTGAATGCGTTGACATATTTTATAGTTGCTTCGTCCACTTTGCTGTCCATATTGAAGCTGATGGGTATCTCATCGCCGAGATAATAAGCATCAGTCAAGGATTTCAGAAGTCTTGCCAATGAGTTAACTCGGTTTTGAGTGATGATGTTGACAGAGACTCTCATCCGATTCCAATCTGCAGTTTGATCATAAATCATTTTATTAGTGGGTGTCTACAGAAATCGTTAATAATGTTTGTGAAATGATCATACAACTGAGGTTTTTATGAACAGAAACGACGGAGAAGAAGAAGAGTTAGGATTTCAATTACTTGGTAGGGCCGTCGGTCGGAGATCCGCCATCCAAAGAGCTTTGGATACGGAAGGGCGGGGCAAGAGAACCATGGCGGTGGCGTTGGCGTTAGATTCCGCCGCCATTTTCAGAGCCTTCTTCACACCAGGATCAATATCAGCGACAGTGATAACAACGCTGGGATTATGCATTTTGACCAATCCTTTCATGCTCGCATAAACACCTTGAACCAGAGCAACTTCCGATTTCGACATCGAACCAGAAAGGGCCCCAATCGTCAAATCAAATATCTTAAACCTTCTCTCCGTACAAACCACCTTCGGCCATTTTAGGGCACTCGCAGCCTCTTCGCAGGGACAGAATTCTCCGCCGGGAACCGCAATGTAGGCCTTCTTCCCAGCGGTTGATCTGAATTTCTCGAGAAGAGGAGCTAAGGCTTTTACTTCGTCGACAGAATGAGCGTAGAAAAGGGCATCGATTTTTTGTGGATTCATGGAAGCCCATTGAGTGATATACCCAGTGGAGAGCGCTTTCCACCATTGATCGTCTCTAACCTGAACAACGTCTTTGAAAATTACAGTGGTTTCAGAGACGTAAGCGAGCCTGTGTTCGCTATCTCCCCAAGTCTCCTTGTCATTTGGGTCGACCGGAAGAACAAACGATCCGGCATTTCTGTACTTTTGAAGCTGATAGCTGCATGGATTTCAAGAAATATATAAAATTTACTAAAAATGGCATAAGAAACGCAGGAAAGTCAGCAATGGAAAGTGGGTAGGAACCAGAAAGTTCATATCTTTTAAGTAGAAAAAGTGGACAACTTTGTCAGTCCATTAATATCCCATTATTCATCTTGAAAATTGACCGATTATGTTTGATTTGAAAATAAAATATACAATAGTGTGACTTGTTTAAACTGAGGTGCAACTGAATTGGCCTTAATATATTCATGGTTGCACATACTTTAATAACGTGTGGAATGAAAAATATTATAGAATATAGAAATTAAAAATGACAGAAAATGGAAGTACCTGAGATGGAGATCTTCTCCGGTGGCGAAAGTGAGGGGCGTTTCAATGAAAAGCGTCTTTACCAGCTCTGCACATAAGAACCACGAGCTCGAAAGAAAATCCACCTGAACTACTTTGTCGACGGTGATATCGTAAGCCGGATCCGGCAGATAAAGCCCCGCCTCTTTTGATCTGAACTTTCTGTAGCTCGGAAATGTAAAATCCTTCTGTCTGAATGGCAAAATCCTTCCTATACTTCCCAGAACAGAATTCTTGTATTTCTCCGATCCGGCGACGTGGGCCAGAATCTGGAGCATTTTCCGCCCGGGAATCATGTCGTCGTCGAGGATGTAAACGAGGTCCGCTTCTGTTTGTAGAGCCATTTGAAATCTTCCGTAGTATTTGAAATCGTAGGTGGAGCTGATGAAGCTGATTTTTGAGTTGTTGTAGCTTTCGACGATTTTTTTCAGAGAAAGCTCATTTGGGCTGCCGAATGAAAGAACCCAAACATGGTGGAAAGGAAGAGATTGTCCGAGCAAGGAATCTAGCTGCGCGCAGAGTGTTTTTCTCTTGAAATGATTCAAAATCACAGTTATTTTCGGCTTGTTTGGATTATCTAAACTCCACTTTGATTTCATAGCCATGAGCTCGGAAAGGGATTCTGCTCCGAATGACTTCTTCTGGAAATCCAAAATCTCGTCGTAAAGCTGCCGTTTCAGCTTGATCATCTGCGCGTCGTTCGACTTTTTCTGCACGAAATCGATCTCCTCCCGCTCGCAGACCAGGGCGGGGGTGACTGCCTCGAGCAGCTCCGTTCGAACAAGGGAAGAAGCGTGCGAAGGGATTATGAGTTGCTTCCATTGGTGAGCGATTCTGGTAGCCCAGGCTAAGTCCGGTTTAGCTCTTAAATCAATGGCGGGGCTCATGTAGTAGAGAAGAAACGTTCCGTACAAAGCGAAGGCGAATTGCAGACAGGTCAGAACAGTGACCAACCTCGTTGAAGTACTCTTTTGAACTCTCGTCTTCGTCTTCCCTCCGACATAATCGCTTATCATTCCTTCCAAATAATCCCTACTTCCCACTGATGGATAACGAAACAACCCCATTTCAGTTTCCTGCAAGAAAAAAAACAGCCAGCTTTTATACAAAAACTAACGTATATATAACTTTTCAAAAGCTAAAAGAACTGTTAATCCAAAAAGGGTTCCCCGGAAAAGCAACCTGAAAGCTTCTCATCATATAAATGATATAAAACAGTGGGGTTTCGGCTTCCAAACTGTGTTGGAAAAGAGGAGATAGGACGATAGGAGAGGAGACAGAGAGAGGGTTTGCAGAGAAAAGTGAGGATGAGACTACATATATATAGAGTCGAGGAGGAAGACGAAAAAGTGAAAGAGAAGAAGAGAAGAACCCCCAATGGCCATGAGAAATGCATCAAAAAAGGTGTCACATGGCTGAAACGCATATATTATTGAGTTAAAAATATTTTAAAATTAAGGCTAGGGTTAATAACGCGTCACATCATTTCTTCCTCATACATTTACCATTACTGCCTTTTAGACTCTTCTAAAAGGCCGGCTTTGATGCCGCATATACTGGCCTCCCTTGCGTTTTCAGCACTGCTTCTCCTTCTTCTCTCCTCTCTTTCTCTCTCTAAACTGGTAGCCGATAGACGTGGAGCCATGGCCAGCCCAGCAATGGCCCAAGAAAAATATTATATTTGAAGATTGTCAAACCCTATTCACCGGGTACTAAGAAACAGAAACGAAGAAGACGAGAGAGAGAGAGAGAGATTGTAATGCAGTACCTTGATGAGAAAGAAAAGGAAACCAGAAGGAAAAGATACAGCAAAGTGTCGGCTTTCTTCCTCAGCAAATCAAGCTTAAAGCTAAACCACAAGTTTACGAAGGAAGCATAGGCTTTGAGCTTTGAGTAGAATGAAATAACTAGCCTAGCTTTGTATTTATAAATAAAACAAAAATACGTAGGGTTGAAGAGCTTCGAAATTTGACTTTAATGGCGGAAGATACGTAGAGAAAGATTGAAGAAAACTCTGTCAATGGCTTCTTGCCAAACTGCAGGCATGGTCAACGCCAAATTTCCATTCATCCTATTAAGAACTTGAAAAGATACCAACTAATTATTTTGACTTCCAATTTTGTTACGAATACAAAGGTTGAATCTTTGCTCTACCAAACAATAATATGAAATTATTAAGCCATGATTATATAATTATCAGTTAGCCCATTATTTGCATTATGCTTAAAGTCTCAAATGCTATCTTCACAAAGTTTGTGGAGTCTCCAGTGTTCATAATATAGTATTGTCCATTTTCCATATAATTTATGAAGTCTTTCAGTGTTCTTAATACAATATTGTCTATTTTGGGTCAAAATCCGCACAGTTTTATTCTTGTGAGTAGCCAAAAATGCAATGTATTAGATAAGGAAGAGTACAATACTTATAAATCATTTACTTTTCACTCTTTTTATCGATATGAGATTGTGCACGTATAAGTTGGACCCTCACAATCAATAACATATTAAATCTCACAAATTATTCCATTTTTGTTGCATTCATAACATGATGTATAATCTCACGACTTGCTTCATGAGGTATGTTTACGTACCTCAAGCTACGAGTTAATCGATGATTTCGATGAAGCTGTCGCAGCATGTGCCATGTATTATGTGACACCACACGTGTCATTAATTACATATCAATTATTACTATCATTAGGCAAATCACGAATTATTTTATTTGCGATGGGATCTAATATAATTCAGATCCTTATTTAATGAATCTCTCACTTTCAACAGCACACGTGGAACCACCATCTAGGGTCGTCAATAAAGTCAACCTTATTAATTAATTCATTATTCTTTTTTTGATAAAAAGGTGTATTGACCTCATTTACCAAGTCTTAATTAAAAAATACATACAATTTTAACAAAAAAAAGAAAAACTATGCAACGTCAAGTAAAATTTATGAAATTTTGGATGACGAGGGGATATAATACAACATATCATGCGATAATTATTGTGTAACACATTTTAATAGATCTTGCTTCGACGAAATTTTGTTAATAAAAAAAATATTTTCAAATGAATAATTAAAATTTTTGAATAATCAGGTGATGTTACATTGACACATCACGCAAAACAAGTTCTATCAGTACGCTATCATGCATGGACTCGAGATAAAGTTTATGTCTGGTGGAAGTAAAGACGAGGGAAGTTGATTGAAACCGACCCACCTGGGGTTTTTTTCCACGATAATCTCCATTCAGGGATTGAAAAATGAAGAAAAATTAGGACGAGTTAGGAGAAGCTTGATTTTGAAATTCATGGGAACCCAAAATTTGTCATTGAAAGAGGATGAACAATGATCCCAAGGGGAAGGAACTTCTTGGTCTTAGATGACCTAACTTTGAAGAGAACAATAAAAATTGAAAAACTAGGGTTCTTAAAAAGTCAAGAAGAAAAAGTGAGTCTTTTTTAGTGTGCATTCTTTTTGTGGACTAGGACTTGATATGCAATACTAGTGGAGTGACACCTAATGGATTTCTCTCAACCCATTACCAAATGCTCTCACAACACTTTTATTTGAATTAATTAATTAATTAATTAATCATGAGTTGACTTTGTTAATACATTGGAGTTGACATTCACTTCTCAAAATAAATCAATAAATAAATAAGAAAATAAATTGGTTGATTCATCTAATGCATGTTCTTCATCACTTGCTCTCATTCCCCCATCATTTACTTTCATTCCCTTAGGAGACTCTAGGAGACAATAACTAGTGAAATGCTTTTTCATACCCATGTTGTCTACTATAATAACTCATAAGAGTTCGATTGAAAATCTCAACATGTCGGATTATATTAAAATAGTATTGTTATCGTCTTTATAGAAAATGGCAAGGACGATATACTATTAGATATTATTCGATTATAATATTTTATTTTTTGGCTTAAATGACTTGATAAATGAAATTACTAAAATAGGTTTACTGAATTAATGAATCTGATTCATATTAATTTTTAACGTGAGATTATAAGTATAACTTTGAAGCTCTCTTTGATGGTTAAGAGAGAATTATAATCCCACGTAAAAGATTTCTGTCATCTCTCTACCTTAAGATCAAGTTTCCTCACCATCAACCGATTACGTTACTGTCAAGGTCAAATGAAAGAAATCGAGATTCTATAGTTCATTACAAGTGCATGAATTTCATATCTGCAACGATTAAAACTATAGATCAATGTACTCTTTCTAAATCTAATTTATATACATTTTATTTTATGAGTGATAATTTATATTGTTCAATGTTTTTGACAATTAATAGTTTATACATAATCGTTATTATTTTTTATTTGCACGTTATACTACAGTTTTACAAAGAATTATAGTTTACGTGCATTATCATAGTCTAAAACCAGAACGTATAATTATCTATTAAAGTTTATTTATTGCATGAAATTCATGTTTATTTCCTGCAAATAAAAATTACTTTTTATGATTTCTAGCAACTCATAAATAAATATTATCATTTAAAAAATCTTCTTTTTATGATTTTTGTTAATTTATAAATCTCGATAATCAATCAAAATCACATTTTTATAGTTCTTGGTGATTTGTATGCATAAATTACCAATAAAAGTCATGTCTTTTATGATTTATTATATGAGTATGCAAATCTCGATAATAGATAAAAATCATATTTTTATGATCCGGTGCGACTCGTAGGTAATTATGTTATTACGATTTTTATTAATTCAAGTATCTCAATAATTGTTAAAAATTGTATCTTTATTTTTTAGTCAATTTGAAATTTATGGATTGAATTATGAGAATTTAAATTTAAATCTTGTGTTGATTGTCTAATTAAAGCTTATCATTTTGTGTTTGTTGTCAATTATAAAAATTAATGTATTCCCCTTATTTGAATTAGGGCTAAGTTAGATATGCATAAATCTACGGTATATATTCATTAGAATAATAATAATTCAATTAATATAATAAACAAATAAATACAAATTTAAAGTTCAATTACTCAGAAGATTTAGTAACTAAATAATAGATATCAAAATAATGATTTTGATTCGATGAGTGACTAAATTAAAGTTTCAATTTTTTAAAATTAAAGTTTCTATTTTTAAGAATTAAAGATCTGATGTCTTGAAAATTTAAAATTTTGATTTTTTTGAAAAATTAAAGCTTTGATTTTTTAAAAGTTAAAGTTTCGATTTTTATAATAACTAAATATTTCATTTCTTGAAAATTAAAGTTTCAATTTTGAGAACTAAAGTTTTAACTTTTTTAGAATTAAAGTTTTGATTTCGAAAATTAAAATTTTGATTTTTTAAAAAAGCTAAAATTTTGATTTTGAAAATTAAAGTTTTCATTTTGAGAAGTTAAGTTTCTACTTTTCGAGAATTAAATTTTTTTGTTTGAAAATTAAAATTTGGTTTTTTCAAGAATTAAAATTTTTATTTTTTTAAAAATTAAAGTTTGATTTTTTAAATGATGAAGCCACAGTGCTAGCATAAAGTTAAGACATATTTATTTTGTGACTTAAATAATGGATATTAAAATAATTTCTTTAAATTATTAAAGTTGATTTTATCAATAAAGGTAGCAATTTTATTGCTATTATTATTTATTCCAATTTAGTTTTGAAATTCACAATTAAGTAATTTGTTAATCACAAAATTAGTAAAATTAGAAAAGTTTGTGATTATTACATTAAATTAAGGATTAATGTTTATCAAATAAAGATGGCAATTTATTGCAATTATTGTTATTCTAATTTAGTTTTGAAATTCACAATTAATTAGTTGGGACCAAATTAGAAAAGTTCGTGAATATCAAATTAAATAAATTAAATATTGATATTTAACAAATAAATTAGCCAATTTTATTGCAATTATGTCATTCTAATTTTATTTTGAAATTTACAATTAAGTAATTTGTTAGTCAC
This sequence comes from Begonia loranthoides, assembly GCA_022433065.1. NCBI lineage: Eukaryota > Viridiplantae > Streptophyta > Magnoliopsida > Cucurbitales > Begoniaceae > Begonia > Begonia loranthoides. The sequence goes on from CM039481.1 coordinate 1,459,655, forward strand.
CAAAGTGGTCGAATTAGAAAAGTTTGTAAATATCAACTTAAAGTTTATCATAAGTATTTTGATGTTTATTGTTATAGAATACTTAAGGATTGTCCCAATGTTAATTAATTATTTTATGATATATAAATATTATTGTGGTAAATTGATATGACTAGTTAGGTTGTTTAGTTTATCTAAATAGGTAGCATGCATAGTTGAGTAATATTTATATATACAAAATATAAAAAAAATTTAACATCATTTAACAATATACATTATTGTTCATTCGCTATATCTAAATCTGCATTAAGTATTAAGGTTTATTTCTTAAAGCATTAATGTATGAACATATTATGATATTGTACTCCTATATTCCCCTCCTGAAAGTGTAAAAAGAGTTTATGAAACTCGTGAAAGATTGTTCACAATCTGACTTTAACGATAAGTCGATTGCTCGAACATTAATTCATGCGTTAACCATAATTAAGTTTGATGGTTCACATGCAATATGTGAACACCTTACAGCAATGATAGCAACTGGAGTGAGATCAATGAGTATGAAAGTGAATGAAAGTTTCCTTGTCCAATTTATTATTAATTCGCTGCCTTATGAGTATGTGTCATTCTAGATGAATTAGAATACTATTAAAGATAAATGAAATGTTAATGAGTTTCAAAATGCGCTCATTAACAAATATAATCACTCTTAGTTTGGATTTTGTTGATTTTAGTATTTGTGTGGATTGTATTAAAGGAAAACAAATAAAACATCCAATAAGAAACGAGTCGCAATGAGCATACAACTACTAGAAATCATACACACTAACGTTTGTGGGCTATGTGATGTTTCATCGTTAAGTGGAAAAATGTATTTCATTGCCTTTTATTGATGATTTTGTCACATTATGGGTATATCTATCTATTAAAGGAAAATCTTCAGTCTATTGACACCTTATAAGTATTCATTACAGAGGTTAAAAGACAATTTGACAAAGTGAAAATCGTCATAACTGAAAAAAGTGGTAAATTTTATGGAAAATATGACGACAATGAATAGTGTCCTAGTCCATTTCGCTAAATTCCTAGAAAGACATGACATTTGTGTTCAACACAATCCTAAGAACACTGGAAAAAAATGGTGTTGCGGAAAGGCATAGTCGCACTTTTATAGACATAGTTAAGAGTCTATTAAGTCATTATTCTTTACACTTATTATTGTGGATGCATGCATTAAAAATTGTAATGTCTCTATTGAATTAGGTTCCTAGTTATGCAATTTTAAAATCCCTTTTTGAACTATAGATGAAAAGGAAACTCAGTATAAGACATTTTCATATTTTGAGATGTGTAGCGGAAGTAAGAATTAGTGATCTGCATGAAAAAAATTGATTTAAGAACAATCAATGATTACTTCATTGACTATTCAAAAAAATAAAAAAGTATAAATTCTATTGTCCTAACCATGGTACGATAATAGTTAAAACTGGTAATGAAGGTTCATTAAAAATAATGAGATTAGTTAAACAACTTATAAAAACAAGTAAATATCTCATTATGAAAGTTTCTTCGACAAACTTATTACTAATGACCGCAAGAAATAGTACTAAGAAGATCATCTATTTCACATGATTATGTGGTTTACTTACACGAGTCATGCAAAACCCATCATTTTTAAATTAATAAAATTCCACGTAAGAACTTTTTTGCGATAGTCGATGTCAATTTATTTCGTGATAACTCAATTTTTGGAAACATTAATTTTTGACCACGTGTGTAAATTTTGGTCAATTGGTGAAACCAGTGAAGTTGAGTTTTACTGTAGGGTTCAAAATTTGGGAGAATAATATTTAGTAATTTGAAGTTACTACGGGTTAAATTTCATATAACATTTGAATTTTTGTTGAATCGAGATTTAAAGATTTTATAATATAATATTTTATATTAATTAAATAAATAATTTTTTTTTAAGAAAGGGAACCCCCATTCCTTCCTCGACATACGGCAGAGAAGAGCGAGAGAGAGAGAGAGAAGGTCGAGTGTGCATGACCGACTCTTTCTCCATCCTATCTGACTCTTAGCATTCCAATCTTCAAGTTTTGTGAAGGTTTCTTCAAGGGTACATCGTCTTCTAACCCTCGTTTTCTCGTTTGAAATTTTGTTATATGTCGGGTTTGAATTCGAGCTTGGAAACAAGAAATCTTTAGTTTGTTTTTGCATTATTTCGGTCAATCTATAGTTTACATTGAAATCTCGGTCGATTGGAGAAAAAATTGATAAAAGGATAGATGACTGTCACCAGAATGTCGTCTCCCTACCTCTGTTGTTCGTGTGTGGCATCCGCGAAGGATGCAGGTCCAAATGTCTGCATTTGGATTGTCGCTGCGGGACTCTATGGCAACGGTCCAGACGTCCATTATGTGTGACTATAGCAAGGGTCTGAATGTCTATTGTCGGCATCTGTGGCAGCAGTTTGAACAACCGCTACAGGCAACCACAACTAGGGTCTGGATGTCCGCTGCAAACATTCGCAACAGTAGATTACCTTGCTTTGGGCATCCATGGTAGCGGCCTGGACTTCCACTGTAGGTGGTTGCGACAGAAGTCAGGGCGTTTACTGCAGAGTTTTAGACGACCGCACAATAGCCTTTACAAGAAAATGTCGTTGACTAGGAACCTAAAATTTTTTCCATTATGCAAATCTAATTTTGTCGACCCGAATTTTTCACTTTAGAAGTTCACGGTCGTTTCTCATTCCCTTTTGGTTTAGGTTCTTAGTTCTGATTCATGACCCGTACTATATCTCTAGTGTTTTGATTAAGATTTTGATATCAATTTCATTTTAGGTTTTGACAATGTTTCTAATTTTGATGTTTGTCCTCGATAGCGTGTTCCGCTTAGTTAACAAGGCTTTTGTTATCATTGAGGTAGAGATTTCATATTGCACTGCATTGTATCATCATTTTCAAATTTCTATTTTCATGAGCTAGCACATGAAAACTAGTGTGTCATGTTTAACAACACATTTATTTTGATATTATATATATGTCAGTTTTATATGTTTATTTTACGTGTGCATAGTATTTCACTATATCATTACATGTGCATTGGTGATTGAACCTCCAGTTGTTTAGAATAGTTTTGGGGTAAAAAAGAAACATGAGTTTATCCCTGTTCACCTTCAGCTGCGTGAAAATATTTTGTTTGTACGACACAATTGAGTAATAAGATGATGAAGATGCGTCATTGGGTTCAAATCTCTAGACCTGGTGTGGGTGTTTGTTTATATATATGATTCACGTTTAACTAGTCTTCAGACAATCCTTTCTTTCTATCTCATGTGACTGACTGGATTTCTAGATCATCGTCATTCTCTACACGTCTTGTGGGCGATTTTCATATCGAAGTTCATGAGAAACCTCATTTTTATTGAAATTTTTTTCTATGAAAAATGGTAGAGACTTATTTTGATATAGCCGCATGCATAAATGTTTTCGATACTTGCCTTGCCAGTGGCTCGTGGAGCCAATTTTTTTAAAACGATAAAAAAAAATTTAATGAATGTAAATTCATGTGAGACATTTTATCTAGCCCATGGTTTTAGAATGCAATGATAAAACTGGTTTTCTCATGCATTGCATATATTATAAGTTTCATACTAAGTTAGTCACTCACCCCAAATGACCAATTCCTTCCCAGGTAAGTTCGAGGCAGTCAGGAGCAGTGATCGTATTGAGTTTCCCTCAATTTTTTGTTTTCTTTGAAAGTGCTAATTATTATTCTTGGTGAGAATTTTATTTATTCTCTGGTTTGTAAAATTAGTTGTATGGTGTTGAATGATTCTATTTTCCTACACTGTATATTTCCTATGTTTATTATTGCATGAGCTATGGTTTTGTTTTATGCTAAGCCTTTCACTGTCAACATTGCCTTAGACTAGGCGACTGAGTCCTCTCTGAGAATCAGGTTACTCGGCACAATATTTCTGTTAGGCCCATCTGTGTTCGTAACAAGTCATAACATCACTTAAGTATTGATGACAATCCAGTTTTGTTTCACAAGCCATGAATAATGTTGATTCTAATAAATGTTAAACACCATAAAAGATGATCTGAAATCAATGAATAACAATAAATTTAGGATCTTGTTGAATTGTCTAAAAGTTATGAAAGAGTTGTGTGTAAATGGATCTTTTAAGACCAAACGTAACTCAAAAAACAATATCAAAAGGTACAAAGATATATTTGTTGCTAAAGATTTTACTCCTAAAGACGACATTGATTACAAAATGACTTTTCTAAATAAGATTCTTTTAGAATCATCATGGTGATGGTAGCTCATTACAATTTAGAACTACATTAAATGGATGTGAAAGTTGTCTTTCTAAATAAAAATTTAGATGAGAATGTCTACATCGATCAACCAGAAGGTTTTGTAGTTGAAGAAAAAAGACATTTAGCATGTAAAATCACGAAGTCAATATATGGATTTAAACAATCTCTTATAATGGTATGTCAAGTTAAATGATATCATGATTTCCTTCGAATTTAAGAAAAATACTGTTGATCTGTGTATATATATGAATATCAGTGGTAGTAAGTTTATATTACTGATTCCATATGTTAATCATATCTTATTGGCTACTAATGATCTTGAGTTATTGTTGGAAATTAAGAAATTTTTCTCTAAGAACTTTGAAATTAAATATATGCTTGAGACATCGTTTATGATAGGAATCAAAATAATTCATGATAAATAATTCATCATAAAGATGATAAATAATTCACTATAAAGATGGATTTTGGATTAATTTTGCAAATTAAAGATCTATCATTAAACCTTATTATTAAGACTTAAATGATTTAATAAATGAAATTACTAAAATAGAATTAATATATTAATGGGTGCAGTCCATATTGATATTTAACATGAGGTTATAAATATAACATTATAATTCTCTTTAATGATTAAGAGATAATTACACTTCCACATAACGGATTTCGGTATTCTCTCTATTCTAAGATCGAGTTTCCTCATCATCAAGAGATAACGTTACCGGCAGAGTCAAATGAGAGAAATCGAGATTCTATACTTTGTTACATGAGTAGGAATTTAAGATCTATAACGCTTAAAGATATGGATCGATAATAATTTATATTGTTCCATGTTATTGGCAATTAATGGTTTATACATAAACGTTATTATTATTTTTTTTGTATATTATATTATAGTTTTACACAGAAAAACAATGCACATCGACAACAACGGCTCTCATGTGACTTAATACTTTAGTTAAGTTTAAAAATTTTCACCCAAAGACGCAATATCGTAAACTATCCTTTATTACTTCAAAGTATGCAAAAATATCTACTTTTCAGTTGTAGGAGCACCACATCCATCAACCTAGCTCTCCAATCCAACAAATTTAGTTACTCATCGAACTAGTATATATCTACCTAAGTTGTATGCTTGAAAAGTAAAATAAAATCAATTTGGAAATATGTTCGGCGTTGCGTCGCCATGTTCATAGCGTGCGTGGCCAGCACATATTGCCGCAATGCTGCTTGGATTTTCATGCTTTGATAAAAAAAAAAAAAAACTCAATTTCCCCCAAATTTTGACTTCCAATAAACAATGAACTCAATCCAACACCATTACAGACCTTATAAGACCCTTATATTCATTTTCAACAAATGATTTCGAGCTTTTAAAATCCTTAAAAACTAAACGAACCCAAAGTTAGATTAGTTATACTTTTGAATAACATTGACGTATTTTGTAAATAAAGACGTTGATAACTTTGATCCATCGTCAAAATCTTCTCCTCTTTTTTTTCTAGTTTTCTCTTTTCTTCTTTCCACTGAGTCAAGGACAAAACACCCTTTTACATAAATATACAATATTTTGTTTTTATTAACTTTATTACCTTTCATATTCCATAATATTTATTAAAAATTATACATTATTCGGGCAAATTTGACGTCTACTATGCATAATTGCATAGACACACACACGTGCATGTGTGCGTGCAAAGAGAAAAAGAGAGAGTTCAATATTTTACGAGACAATTAACCGTAAATTGTTAAATTAACATTAATGTTTTAGTACATTAACCTATTTGTGGGCACTAAATTGGGATACATATGCAAATGGAAATCAAAGCTACATGTAATTTAATAATGTAAACTTTTTTTGCAGGGACAAAAGAGAACAAATCCCACATCATCTAGATGACCCTTTTTTCTAATCATCTAATTAAAATTAGTTCTTCTTCATCACCCATTCCCTTTTCCACTTTCTCTACTTCCTTCATCTCAATATATCACATTTTGGTGAGTAGCCTAATTGTTCGATCTCCCAGCTAAGCTTCGAAGCAACCCTTTCGTGCCTCGGGACATACTCCTAGTAACGACAATTTTCAAAATTAAACCCATCGATATGAAAATCTTAGTTAAACATCATAAACTTTCGAAATTATCAGTAAGTATACCTCTAACTTTTTCACTAGCTCCTTCGAAGTAGGAGCCCACACTATGATGTGGCGAGCACTCGGACAGATAAATCCCTCCTCTACTGCTTTGTCGATAAATGACAACAACGAGTTGTAGTAACCATCCACATTCAACAATCCAACCTGCACAACAAAAACAACCATTTTACTATGAAAACTAGTTCTTTTATACGATATATCTAATGTGACGTCGTTATATGTTTGGCCATTAAAATATATTCGAAGATTGTTGGACAGTGACAAAGATAAGTTAATTTAAATTGTAAGGAAAATGGGCATACCGGTTTATCATGGATGCCGAGTTGGGCCCACGTTATAACTTCAAGAAGTTCCTCGAGAGTTCCATAGCCACCTTCATCATGGTAACATAAACATTTTCAGTCAAATATTACATAAGATTGAGCACCATGAAGCTACACGTCGACATTAAATAACGACATGGAGGAGGAAGTTGCAAGGATTCGACAAAAGTAGGCCGAAGCCCAAATCGGCCCATTATTGAAAATAGGCCCATTATACGAACATCACAATTTTACAGCAGGGAAATACGTGAGTGGACAAAACATAACACCAGCACGTGAAAACTGACACTAAAAAGAGTGTCTGTTCCTATATTGGAATCCTTGTAGCTAAACAAATAAATTATATATTTTCAACTCATATTACTATCTGCTGTGAAAAGAGTATTTTTTTTACAGTAAAAAAGTAATTTCTACAGATAATATCTGATAATTAACAGACTTTCTAACAGTAAGAGTGTTCATTACTAACGCCTCAAACTTTCTTTTCCGTTGTAGAAATGTTAATTTTTGCAGATAATATTCGCTATTTAATGAACCTCCTAACGGTGAGGGTGTCTATTACTGACGCTTCACACTTTAAGGTGTTAACTGTAAGTTATTTCATTGTTAATATTGGTAATTACCCTTTATAATATACGAAGAATTGATATTTTGATTAATAAGAAAAGATAAAACAATTCATAAATTAAAATAAAATTATCAATTTCAGAAGACAAGAATAAAAGATAGTTCATACATACCAAGAACAATATCCATCGTCTCTGTTTCTTACAAGAACAGGATATTCAGTCAAATTAAGGTGGGTGGTTTGGCTCCAGTTTGACAGCTCTTTAGTTATTAAACTAAGGAATGATTTTTAGAATGCCTAAAGATGTTTTTTTTTTGGTTTTTTCCAGGAGACCCAGGAGAAAATTCTTTATTTATTTATTTTTTTAAATTCTGTGTGTTTTTTCTTAGTTTTTATGCTGAATTTCATGAACGCGTGAAGGTAAACTTAAAAAAAGGGTAATAATTTTGTTCAGTAATTGAAGTTAAAAATGGCGGGGGAGGAAACAAAGAAGACAAACCAGGCAAGGCAATGAAGGCATCAGAATGGCGAGCCATTTCAGCCTTCCTCTGATGCATATCTGCTACTGCTTTCACTTCCCCTACTGTTTCTCCAGTTATCTGCAAACGCAGATCACTCCTCCCTTTAATCCCAATCAAACGTTCCCATTAAGCACGAGAAAGATAGAGAGAGAGAGAGAGTACAGAACAGAAAGGAGAGATGGAGATAAGAAGCAGATATATTTTTATGGATTCATTGGCCGACATTTTTCCTAAAGAAAATGAGGATAAAGAGAGGTTCGACAGGGACGAAATAGTAAAAGAGAATCCCCCCATTCCCAGACCTCAAAAAAGAAGAAGCTGAAAATTGCTTTGGAAAATTTGAGAGCCAAACAAAAAACAGAGTCCCAATTTTCAGTTCAACCGAGACAAGGCTTGAAATTCCTGTTTTACTTGAGATAACAAAACTGAGGTGCGATTTCAAGTCAGTATTGCTACCACAAAATTAAGACAGCAAAGCACCCACCATTTTTCAGAAATGAAGGAACAAGTGGATTAGCTTATCTCTCTCTCTCTCTCTCTTTACTTTCTCTCTCTAGAACAGGGTGTAACGGTAGAAGACATACCTCTCTAGGCATGAGAGTCTTGGGGATGACGCTGAAGAAATAACGCGACGAAAAATTAAATAGCTTAAACTGAATTTAAATGCTAATTACTCCTAAAAGGGTTAAAAGAAGTCTCACCCAATTACATGGCGACCACCATCGTAGACAGCTTGAGAAACCAAACCCATTAAACCAATGCTCCCGCCTCCATAAACCAGATCAATATTCCTCATAACCTTCGCAAAAAATCACGGGAAAGTAAAAATAAAAATTAGAAAATTATCCAAAATAAATGGAAATTCTTGTGTTTTTGGGCAAAATCTCCCTTTTTCAGAGGAAAAGAAGGTACAAATTTTGCAGCTTTCCAGCATTGTTTGAGCTTTTGGATGAGAGAGAAGTTGGGTCGAAGAAGGAAGAAGCTAAGCAAAAGGGAGAGAGGAAAAAAAACAAAAATAAAAACAGAGGAATTGCAGAGAGGCATTACCAATTCTTGTCCAAGCTCAATAGCAGCGTCCGTATAGCTGCTCTTCTTCCCCGGGCTACTCCCACAGAACACACAAATCCTCTTGAATTTTGATATTGATATTTTCATTTCTGCTTCTCTCTCCATCTTTCTCTCTCTAAAAAAAAACAGAGCGTCTCCAAACAAAACAAAAGATGGGAGAAGAAGAGAGTAGTTTTTTTATCATGTGGTGAGAGAAGTAATGGTAGCATATATAGCAGTGGAACTCTACGACTCTCCTTAGGTCCACGCCTTGACAAACATAAAAGGATAACTATTAACTCACCTGGATAGTGTCTTCCTCTCTCACCCACCAATCACCCATCTCACTCTCTCTCTCTCCTCTTTCTCTCTCTATAGCTCATTAAAAAAAAGAATTTGTTTTATTGGGTCCAAATAAAATCCATTTTTTTTTCTGAAAAACCTAAAATTTAACTCAACTTTCGTCCAAGAACAACTTCTTTTGATATCATACGATGAACAGTCGATAATATCAAAACATCTTAAGCCGATAGAATGATTAAAGACCACACGAAACTGGAGAAAGTATAAGAATTGACGTAGATTCCTTAAATTCATGGGTAAACCATGAAATTGCGGATCGAATGGTCCATTTTCTCAAGATTTTAAGAACTAACGAGGAAGAAAGGTCAATTGCAGAGACTAAATACATGGCTTAAAAGTTGATTATGAACTTTGTATGATGAAAGGAGAAGAATAATCAAAGAAGAGAAGTTGAAGGCATCACGGAATGTGCATGCAACACATGTCTCTATTTTAATGAAGTAAGTGAAAATGGAAGGTTGGACCAATTTATCATTCTTCTCCACCATTTAAGCTCTTGCCATTTTTTTCTCTTCAAAAAATAATAATAAATAAATAAATAAATTCAATTATGAAGTTGCAATTACATGAATAATTCAAATAAACATTTAATTTCGTGGTCCATAGAAGTAGAATATTATCTTGAAGTAGAATAATTATGTCTACTGTTGAATGAAATTGACGAAAAATATGACAGTGATATTTACGTCATTCATTTTTTATAGTTCAGTGTATTGTGTTGTTAGTGAAAATTATTTAATAGTTCAGCGGTTGTTTTGTTAATTTTCCAGAAAACAATTGGTACAAAATCATCCTAACGTTTCTTAAATATTGTTTTCAACATCTTTATCAGTGAATATATTATCTACCCTCGTAGTTTGAAGTTCGTTTCAATTTTTATTCAGGTAAGACTGTTTTAATTGTCTCATTAAAATTCGTTATCTAATCAATTTTCTTTAATAAATGAAAAGACAAGTGTTACATATTGTATTTTTATCTACATTAATATGTTCATGCTAACAAAAAAGTCTTGGGATCAAGTCAATTAATTAAAATATTCAGTAGAAAAAATGTGATAGTTTTGTTGATGTGAATAAAAGTAAGATTAATTAACATGTCTAATGATTAAAAATATTTGAATTGTAACGTCTCTTACTCCTTCAAGTACAATATTGTCTACTTTCAGCCGAATTTCGTACAGTTTTATTCTTGGGATTAGCTCAAAAAACGTTGTATAAGATAAGGAGGAGAACCCTACTTATAAATCATTCATTTTCTACTCTCCCAAGCGATATAAAATTGTACACTGTCACTTATATGAGTTTGATCCACACTTGGGTCATTTTTACCTTTATAGAGCGGGTTGACACATAAATAGTCATTTAATAAAAATGAAATTGAAACTACAAAGACTTTAATAAAATATTAAAATTATGAGAATCAAAATTGAATTAAAATCTATAATAATATATTTGATCCAAATTTTATAAATACAATTATTTTTGTTCAATTGTTACATGGAGTGATTTGTCAACTATCAAATTGGCAACTATAGAGTTTGATTGAATTTAATGAAATTCTTGCTAGCTGATAGGAAGTTATATTGCAAGCACAATAAGTTAATTTTAAAATGTACAAAAATATTTATATTCACAAGATAAAAATCTTAATCATTACATATATATATATAATTAGAATTAACAGATAATTTAAACTAACTGATCACATTATTGAGTTATTAGTAAATTATGATTTATGAATTAATTATGACCAAGAAATAAATATTTTAGTCCTGTGTGTTGACTTCAATGTAAAATATTCCCTATAAAACTATTTCATTTTCATTATTTATGTACAGTAAAAGAAAGGTTTACTAAAAAAAATAGAGAAATTAACAAACGTGATAGAGATGTTATTTTTGCATGGTTGATTATTTTATTTGTTAGCAGAAATTATTTAGTGGTTGATTTGTCATTGATATTATAGTTTAGTGGTTATTTTGTTTATTTAAAAATATATATATGTGGGTGAAGCTTAAAACTTTTGAATTTAAAAAATAACAACAGACCAAATTTTTATTATTTTAAAAAATATAATCTCTAATAGGGTACCCTAAAATTGAGGGTTCTTTCCCTCAATCTTCATACATTATTCTTTGACTAAATTTAAAAATTTAAATAAATTACTAATAAATTAGATCTCTATCTGTCTCTGCAGCGGTGCCCGATGTACAACACAATTGTTTATTTGTAAGGAAAGCAGCCATACCACGGCAGACAAAGATGGTGTGTTCATAGGAAACAATCATATTTTATTTATGTTTAACAGACATCTCTCCCTCCCTCTCTCTCTCTCTCTCTCAAAACCCTCCCTGCCTCTTTCATTTGTTTTTTCAAAAAAAAAACATCATTAAATCTTTGCCTCTACCACGTTACATTTCCCAGCAGCTTTAATGGACTTGTATTTTGTTTCTTTGTCAATCTTTTTCATTAATCTCCTCCTCAAAATTCCTTTGACTCTTATCTAACTAATACACAGAAGTTCTGTGCATGTATGGGCCAGGCAACATCAGTGTTTCAGTAATAACAATTATATTATATATGTTAGAGAGAGAGAGAGATTATGTTCAAAGAATGGGACACAACGGGTTTTGAGGAATGGGGGGAGAAGATAGTTATGTGCCATGTTTTTTTGTTGTAGATGGTCTTGTCTCTCTCTCTCTCTCTAAAACTTTAGCTCTTCCACTTACATATTAAAGAACCAAAAAAATAATATAATATTATAAAAAAAATTACAAAAAAAGGTTGGCTAAAAATCACTATTGAGTATTATCTGACTCAGAAATATAGCATAAATTGGAAATTAAGAGGTTAAAACATCCAAATAATTGAGTTTGGATTGTGAAAATAGGGTTAGGCTTATTAGTGGTTGTCCCACTACATGGTTCATTATTAGGTTTCAGCCAAACAAGCAGCAAAGATGGTGGTCTATTGGAGGCTTTTCCAATAGAGAATAGTCAAGCCAATCAATGTCCAGCGCCTGTATGCAACCTTCGTCCAAACTTGTTCCTCCTAAAATGGAAAAATGGAGGGTTTCCACACAATTTCAAACATCATTTTCATATTTTATGATGAAAAGTCTATGACTACTAGCTCAAATTCAATAATAAGCTCGAATCGAAACCCATTTTCCTTAAATTCAATGTTTTTTTTTAAAGTTTTGGTCGTAATTGACGTGCTCGAGAAATTATTGGCTCGTTTTTGTTGGAGGTTCCATTGTAGTTCTTCCTCTTTACTTCGAAGGAAACAAAAAAATGTGTGATTTGAGGTCCACTTTTTCTTGAAATGGTGGATTCCTACTCAAAGATAAAATGATCCACCTCCTCCCCCTCTCCCTCAACTTCCCACTACTCCATGCTTCTTGCTATGATGAACTACACATACAGCTTTAATGCCCATTCTACCATCCCACCTAAAGCCTCCATCTTATATTAACATAAATAATTATATTCCTAGAATTGAATTCATCTTCCTAGATAAAAAACCAGGCTCATTTGATTAATGGCTCCGACAAAAATCGTCACAATAATAGCAAATCATTCAATAAATGTCCCAAAATTTCAATTTTTCATTCAATAACAAAAGTCATCGCGCCCCCGTTGCACACATAAACACATCAACTTAATTGGTAGTTCAAGAAACAAGTGTTTGATTTGATTTTCGAGTCGAATCTATGTCCATTTTGTTCGTGTGGATGAGAAACAAGGCAACGTGTTTGTCGTCTTTATCAGTGACTCGTACTAAGCTTGTCTAAGACCTTTGGATAAGGCAGAATCTCTCTTTCAACTATTTTGAAACTTTAGATCATTTTCCTTCGTCTATTTTTGTGATATAAGCACGTTTTTATTTGAGTAATTTTATATTTACTCTTTATTTTTATTTTTTCACGTGACAAATATTAATTTGTATAATTAATATAATAAATTATAAATAATTAAAATAAATCATTAATTATAAAAATATAAAATGAACATATTATTATTCTTTTATATTTTAGTGCACTCTTTTCAATTTAATTATGATACTCAGGGCCACCTCCACACAAAATTCCACAAGAAATTGATTTTTTTAAGCTTTATTATTGATAAGTTTTGAGAGATTGGGTCAGAAAATAGTTTCTCCAAACAGATTTTGAAAGTGGGGAAGAAAATACAAACAAAAGTTTTTATTTATATTAATTAATTAATTATTTTCTTTTTGATAATTTATTAAAAAATTTAGGAGCCGCCATTAAAAAGTATTGTCCACATTGTTTTAATTTTTAATTTATTTTCAATCAGAGCAATTATTTCTTGTGGATTCAAATTTCCATAAAGTTCTTTTGTCTTCTTTGATCTGCCCAATTAATCCCTCAAGAACATTTCACTTTATAATTTAAAAAAAAATTTAAATAAAATATATATAAACATCCACTTGATGAATAAATACCACTAATCATATTTTAATAGATTATTGGAGATATAATACTTAATTAAAATAACTTAACAATACTATATAAGGTCTGATTTATTATATTGAGCTAGATTCCTAGTTGATAAATTTAAATGATTGCTTAATTAGAGTTAATTAGTAATTTAGTAGACAAATGAAAAGCCAATGATGAACAACGTCATACTTGTCTCTGTGTCCTCTGCTTTTAAAGAGCCTTTACTGGCCTCTTTAATTATAATCCTATCTCATAATTTGACGATTTATTTTATTTTTTAATAAACAAGCTAATTAGAAGGATAATGTACACATTTAGCATGGCTTTCAAAAGCTCCTTTTTGACTCCATGAACATCAAAAGCTGCTTTTGAACCCTATTTCAAAAAATAATAATAAATTGTCAAAAAAATTGTTTGCTTTTTAATTTAGGGATATTAACAAAATAAATGCTGGACTTTAGGATCAACTGCACATCGAAACTTGAAGAAATTTTGTTGACAACTAAAACATCGAACTATGAAAAAAGAACGACGCTAACCTAGCAATTACGTTTTCCGTTAATATAAACGTCTTTTAATACTAAATGACGTCTCTCAACATCAATGGACGTTCCTTAGCATTTATGAACGTCCCTAAAAGCTAAATGACGTCGTAAGTGGAGGGACGAACGTTGTTGGTTGAGGGACGTCCGTTGTGGGAAAAATGACGTTCATCTTAAGTTGAAGGACATCTGTTATAGGATAAGGAACGTTGTTCATCTTAACTTAAGGGACATCCGTTGTGGGACGAGGAACGTTCCTCTCAAGTCTAGGGACGTCCGTCTTAAGTTGAGGGACATTCATTGTGGGATGAGGGATATTCGTCGTAAGTGGAGGGAGTCTGCTCCCATTTAAAAAAACGTGTGTCTTGCATGTGATCCCTTTCAACATAACGTCAGTCATCGCCATTGGAGGATGGGCAAACTCCATCATGGTCGTCCATTTTGTTGAGGTACATCCATCCCTCAATCCAACAGGTATGACTCTTCGTCCGCCAACGCCTCTCCTCCCATCCTGACGTCCATCCTCGTTAAAGTGCATCCATCTATTCAACCAGTGCCCAACAAGGATGTCCATTGACCTTAAGATAGTCTTAAAGACCTCCCTCCTTGTGGATCAGCTTTTGACATCTGTCCACGTTGAAAGACGTCAGTTGTTGATCCTTAAACGTCCTCATTTGACAGTTTTTGACATTAACATGAATGCAGTATTTGCCTCAATGTTTATTTTATGAAAAACGTGTTTGTAAAGTTTGTATTGTTCTTTTATTATAGTCTAAAATTATAGTTATCTATAAAATTTCTTTCAGATTTGACAAATTGCTAATCCTAAAGTCTAATATTTGTTCTATTAATTTTCCTTTAATTTATGTAATTTGAACTAAAAAATTTATGACAGAGAAGTGAGTCGATATCTAAGTTCAAGGTCTTCAAATTGGGTGGATCAGAAGTGTTATTATCGTACACAATTCATACTCTCTGATTGATTGATTGGATAGAAAACAATAATTGATCAAACAAAACGTGTCAATCAAAGAGATAAATCACGGGTTAGCATCAAAATCAAAGAGATAAACTCTTGATTAGAGGAAATTAATTAAGAACTTGATTGGGATAGGGAAAGAAGAATAGTAGGATGGAAGCAGAAAAAGGAGGCATTGTCTTGTAGGTGCCAAAACTTTTTAGAAATACAAAAATAAGTTGTTTTTGGGTCAGCAAACAAAAGTGACCACCGACTTCTTATTTGTCCATTGCGCCAGAATGTTCATCATCTCCACGTTTCGTCACTTTCCTTGTGTTTCCACCTCAACCAAAAAGACTGGTTTTAGAGAGAGAGAGAGAGATGGAGATGGAGATGGAGATGGAGATAGAGAGAGAGAGAGAGAGAGAGAGAGAGAGAGATCTAACACGTAGTTTTTTTGCATTTTGGGTTGGGTTTTTATTGAGCATATAATGCGTGTGACTGTGGTGTTTGATATGTTGATATGTTGGTGTTATTTTAGGCAATCGAAACAGCCAAGAAATGGACCATTCCTACTCGGGTTGTAATTAATCCTTATTTTATTAGGGTTTAAATATTGAAATCATGAGGTTGATGTTAATCAAAGAAAGTTTGACTGGGTAGGGCAGGCAAAAAGTGGGTTGAAATTATTGGTTAGTTAGTCACAACTCAAGAAAAGAGAAGAATTGCCCACCATTTTTGTTGAAAATTGAGGGAGACGTTTACATAACTCAAATGGCTACAACTTTGCTCCATTAAACCATCACTGAAATTAATATCACTATGTTAAAGATCGAATGATAATCAAAAAAGAAAAAATATGATGTGAGATACTAGATTTACATAAAAAAAAAATTTTAAGAAAAAACTATGGGCAGAGAAATAAATCTACTATGAAAATAAAAAAACAATCGCAAGTTTTACGACTCTAATTTACATCAATTTATAGAGAAAACAAAATCTTAAATGAGATATATAATGCGAGCCCACAGACCCAATCCAAAATGATTCGCGTGACACCGAAATCTAACACAAACAATTCAAACTTATATTTTATCTCTCTCTCTCTCTCTCTCTCTCTCTCTCTCTCTCTCTCTCTCTCTNGCTGCCCTGGCTCTCTCTCTCTCTCTCTCTCTCTCTCTCTCTCTCTCTCTCTCTCTCCAGTCAACTAAGTGGAGGAGAGTTCCATATTTCTGGGGAGAAAACAAGAAGGTGAAAGGTAAATAAGGAAGCAAAAAGAGCGAGAATGAAGCAGAATTCTTCAAAAAAAAGAAGAACAACTTTGACGATCACTGTTCCACATGGTCAGCAATGAGTGGGGCTTCCTTATAATTCAACCCCAACAACGAAACCCTTTTATTTCTTGTCATTCTTTCCTCGAAACTGCGGCAGGCAGATAAACAATGATATTTGAATTTATAATTTGATTTTATTTCAAAGTTCACTCATCATTGCGAGGGGCGGGAAACCCTAACCCTAACCCTAACCCTAATCAATTGGGTTTCCAGTTGATTAATCACTTGATTAGTGGTGTACTTAATCTGTAGGATTATTAAAATAAGAAGAATTAGATCTACAATATAACCTCAACTTTTGACCTTTAGTCGTAGCTAATTTATAAGGTCAATGACATCATTAGAGGCCCTAATTCATGATTAATCCAATGAATGTGGCTTTAATCTCTCACTTTCACTACTCTATCTCTATCCAATATCCACCCACCAATTCATCATTCTGCATTAATCTCAATTGCACTTTTCAATATCTACCCTTCCTTTGGTTTAGCCTTAATGTACATCTCACCTCTTTAATTTAGGGGTAGTGAGCAAGTAACTCTTTGAATTTTTATTTATTTTTTAAACAAATAAGATTCTGAACTTAAAGACGTTAACAATTAAGCCATTGTGGTCGGTGTTGTCATCAATGCAGTCACATTTATTTTTTTTCACGTAATGTATTCTATTTTCTCTGCTGGACGATTTTCAAAGAGAAAAAGTTGAGATTTTGACGAAAAAGAATACTTACCATCACCAGAAGAGAAAGCAGGGGATTTGCGATCATGAAATTTTAGCGATTTCAAGAGAGAAATAAGTTGAAAATTTTAACATATCGGGTAGTTTTGGGAACGATAACGAGCTTCAGAAGCTGATTTCTCAAGGAAAAGATTTAATTGCTAACGTTTCTGAGTTCATAGAATTATTTGTATAAAAAAAATTTAAATATTTATTTATTCTTAATAGTTAATATACTTTCCTTTATTTTAAGTCTAGAAAAAAAAAAAGTACAAATTAAAAAAAAAAAAAAAAAGGATAATCTTTGGGTATTGATTGTTGACTGGACTTGGAGGTAACGGGAGGGAAGAGCCCACCAAATGGTCAAAGTGGGTCCGCACGGCCAATGACTACGAAGACAAGTAGGCAATATAGTGGTATTGACGTGGCAGGGTGGGCCCAGAATGTAGGGGTGGTAGGTGGTGTTAGAGAGGATTACGAGACTCTCACTATCTCCGTGGGGCCCAAGCGCATTTCGCCTTTGGGTGATGTTGTCCCTCTTTTTTTGCAGTTGTCTGCCACCTCACGCTGAAACGTGTCGCCCCTCGTCATGCATTACACACAAATACATATATTTTAAGTTTTGAAGGGGGCTTGGCTTATCTTCTTTATTTTCTTTGATTTTAGGCATGAATCATGTCACAAGAGACCCAATGACGTGTATACCGATTACCGATTCAATTGGGTAAAAATCGAGCTTGCCCCCAAAAAAGAAACGAGAAAGAGAAGCAAAAGAGAAGACGGTAGAGATCGTTTAGATCTTGTTTTACACCAAATCAAGTTTTCTGTGTTGTAGGCTATGAACCATTTGAACTCAAGGCCATAATGTCTGGGTCAAAGATTATGGGCTGCGTTTAGGCTTTTTCTACTCGAGCTTTTGTTTGGTGAGGTGAGAGATGATTATGATTGATGATAAAAAAAAAAAAAAAAAGCAGGCTTTTTTAAGGCACTGTTCTTGACTTTATTTGAAGTTTCTTTCAACTAATGAGACTTTGGGTGGATGAGTCAAACGAGCATTTGAGTGCAAACGTATTTGCCCAAAAGGCAAGCAGAAAAAGGAATGCCTTGGGCTTCAAACTAGGAGTGTTTACAGTTAGGCTCGGTTCGATTTTGATGTGAAATTAAATTAAATTAGTCGGTTTTGATTTTAAAATTATAAAATTGGAATCGGTTTTAGAAAAATTAGAACCGAGTCGGTTTCAATTTTAAAATCTTGGTTCCGGTTTCGGTTCGGTTTCGATTTTTTCTTTATTAATTTTTTTTTTCAAATATTATAATAAATTTTGTATAAAAATTATAAAAATATAATTAATAACAACAAAATTATTCTTCCTCTTCTCTTTTCAAAACAAAATTTTGTCCAAAAAATAGTTATTAGGTCTTTTGGAGCTAAAATCACTTCAGAGGCTGAGGCACGAATGACTGAATATGAAACTTCAAAAACAAAAAAACACTATAAACGTATTTATGCGGTTCGGTTTCGATTTTTCGGTTTTGAAAAACTAAAACCGGTAACCGAACCAAAACACTCTGTTCTTACAAAAGAAAACCTTATTCGGTTTTTTTAATAGAAAAAATCTTATTCAGTTTTGATTTTTTGATCTATTTCGGTTCGGTTTATCGGTTCGGTTCGGTTTTGAACACCCCTACTTCAAACAGATTCTCTTTCCTCCATTTTCATGCATCCCATAATATATAGGGTAGACGGCAATAGAAGTCGGACATAATTGTTTTTTTTAACTAAAATACTTTAGGTCGTTAGCAAAATGATGATAGATTCGTTACATATTTCACATTTTTTTTGCAGATAATAGACATTTGAACATATTCTAATTATCTTAATATCACACACCGATATTGAAGACTTAAAGATAGTCCGACTAAGGGCCATGCTAGAAATCCTGTGAAAAATTGAGTGTGAGCATGTGAAATGGGTGCATGAAGATGCAATCTTAAAGTTGAAAGTACCAGAGATTCTTAGAGATACACCATTGTAAAAGTTTTCTTAACCAATTTGGTAGATAGATCAAGAAAATAGTAATAACAGTTGACACAGGAGCTGAATATGCAACAGCAATCTAAAGGCACATACCCAGACGAAAACTAAGTTCCCACTCACGACCCATGTAACACGGGGTGAATTAATGTAATTAGAGTAGTAATATAGGGGTAAATTGTTGGAAAAACTGCTACAGAGAGGGTTAAATTGTAATTTACACTATGGGGGGAAAATAATCATATTAATAGTATTTGCTTTGCTACCATGGAAGACATGCAAGTTCATTCATCCACAACGGAGAAATCTGGTTCTTCCGGCTTCTGCAACGATCTCACAACCGCAGACCCAGGTTTGTTCTTCCCGCCGTTTCTAATGGCAGAAGCAGGAATCTGCAATTCAGGCGAGTAAACCTCCGGTTGACTCTCTCTAGCCCTCAACTTTGCCGCTTCCTTGCGTTTATTGTAACGCCTCCAAGCGGCCTGCACAAAACAAGCTGCCCACGTACGCCATTGATGCGAGTAGGATCTGAACTTTTGCCTGAGATGTTTGCTATGCAATCTTCTGAATTGCGAGGCTACGAACTTCAAATCCTCGGCAATGAGAGCGAAAGCTTCTACTTCTGAGATGGCAACCACAGTGCGAGTGGAGCTAGGGAGGGCAACGCCTGGCCGAGGGTCCAGCGCCCAAGTGAGCAACTCTTCGCCGCAGAAATCCCCAGGCCCTATTTTGCATGAATTGAAAAACCCAGTTCGTCCGCCATTAGTGGTGTAGGAATCAAGGTTTCCTCTTATTATAAACAGCATTTCATTAACTCGGTCGCCTTCTCGAACCAAAAACGTCCCTTCTGTGCTCAACGCCGGCTTCAACCTCTCGCAGATTGCATCCAGCGTTCTCTCGTCCATTTGATCGAACAAAGGAACCTGTTCTTGCAGTAGGCATTTCACTAATTTGTTTTGAAAAGCAAATCTACAAAAATAATCGGATTGAGAATGAGTATTACTCTGCGAACAAGGTCGAGGCAGAGATGGCGTTTAATGTCTCGTCGGAGATCCATCGGAAGGCCTTTGAGCAGAGCTTCTTCATCTACTCCTCGAGTAGCAACCCATTTATACTGATCATATCTTCTCACCGACTGTCTCAACTCCGGCTGAAGCTGTCTGTGATGCATCCACTGTTCAGTATCTCTTCTCTTTATCCTCCACTCTTCTAATCGGACCGTAGTAGACTGAAGATACGTCTGCCATTTTCATCATTCAAAGAATTCAGCATCAGCCAAAAATGGTGGCCCTGACTGTCATCATGAATAAAAAGATGATTTTTTTTAAGAACTTACTTGCATATTACCAATCAGCAGAGCAAACAGAACCAGTCCAAGAGTTGCAATGATTATGGCATTTCCCCAACATAAGTGCTGGTCGAGAGATCTTGTCCCAAAGAACTGCAACATTAACTCAAATAAATCGCAACATTTTAAGGAAATTTTGAAAATGCAGAGGATGTTTTAATCAAAAAGTACAACTACCTCAGATTCCTCAAACCCCACCAAAGACAGTAGTAGTATTTCCTGAAGAACGGGGAAGCCGTGACGTCAAACGTCACAGCATCGCCGTATATTCCGAAGTCATAGAAACTATTATCAGGATTGCATAATGTTTTAATATTGCTCGAGTTAAACCAAGACCCTCTTCGAGGATCGTCGACTCTGCGACAGTCGAAGAAGACATTATCACAGGACGGATTTTCGAGATGGCAAACCTTTCTCCAGCATGATTCTTCTCTCTCGATCGATAAAAGATACCAGCAAGCTCCTAAAACCTATTCGTTCATGCCGAGAAATAAGATAATCTGAAATGTCGTATGCAATGAAAAATTCAGGGTAAAATACACTCACATGGCTTGCCAACATGTAGAGTATGAGATTATAAGCAGCCCCCGCCCATGCTGTCTGCGTTACAACTCCGGTCGCCATGACGATCTGGGACGAGAGAGGAAATATAAGAAAAAGTCTCGGAAAATATTGAACGATCAAGATGAAACGGAGGAAGTTCTTCGTGTTCGTCATCGTCGAACCGGCTAGATTAGGAATTACGACCCAAATCAGGACCTGAAAAAGAGGTCGAAATGGATAAATGGCAAGACAAAACAAGACCTTTTCTTAGCAGAAAATGAAGGAGATTCACCTGAGGAAGAGGCAAAGCAGCCATAAGATCAATCCAGAAACCATGAGCTAAATATCTCGAGGCGATTTTAGAAGGGTCTATAACGAGCTCTCCCCTCCCAAATACACGAGAATACGGCGCGATAAAAGCCGTTCGAAACTTAATCAGAATCTGGATTATGTAGAAGATATCGGCTATGGATCTTATCGCCGTGAGGACGGCTGCGAGACTATCTGCAATCTCCATGCACATTTGATCCCACACAACTGGCAAGTAGAAGAATAAAGGGTCTACAAACAGAGAAACTAAACAAGCCACTAAGAAAATCTTGTTCCATCTGCGTAAATTCCGGCCCCGAGGGTCCAATATTTTCCGACTCACTAGTTCGATGTCCTCCGAGAATACTCTCGATAAAACCTTAGCCTTCAAGGATTTTCCAGCTTTCTTGGCGATTGACTCTGGTAATTGAATCCCATCTATGTTATGTTTAAGCCGGCCTGAAAATTGAAAGTCTTCTTGAATTCTGAAGAAAACATTTCAAATTCAAGGTGAAAATGATCAAATTAAACACAATTATGTTTTGATCGTGAGCTGTTGTTGACAAATTACGATCGAGATTGAGGAACTAAACCTTGTAGGTTTTGAATTTTGATAATCCATGATGATGCTACAAAACTACATCAGCCCAGCTTCTGTTGTAATGAAGAGGAACTGCAAAAGAAAAAAGGGGTGAGATTTGTTCTTAGTGAATAGACTAAAGCCAGAAGGAGCAATGGAGGAGGTCCTTCCATGGCGACCAAGATCAAGAAACATGTGAAAAAATGAAAATAAAAAAGAGAACTTTGTAGGAAAGCTTTAATGCCATCTACCCATTCACAGCTCGAATGGATTGCTTTTTGCCAACCTGAGAATTACACTGGATCTGTGTTCGTGGTTTGCAGCTGCATTATCTGTTTGAAGAAACTAATAAAATCCTAAATCATTTTGAGTAATTTAATTTAGACTAAATCTTAGATAATTGCGACTTTTTTCCCCCTCAAAACCAATTTTTCAAAGCAGATATTACTTCACATCACGCGAAGAAAAGATGTCAAGAAAAAGACAAAAGTTAACTTTTGGTCATTTCATCGAACAGGTAAAAGAGTGAGTTCAGACCATTAAAGGGGAGACGTAAGAACTCCAGCATGTGGTTGCCGTTCATTTTTCCAGTTCAATCCATCAAATATTCTCCATTTCAGATCCCCAGTCGAAGAAAACGAGAACCCAGCTAGAGAAAAAGAAAAGGGTAGCTAATTAGTGTGGCGCAGACAGATGGCACACAGACATGAATCTGATAAAAACGACCAGAGACAAAGTCCAGGAGAAAGTCCAAAGAGAAAAGAGGAAGAGAAGGTCTTCAACGGAGAAGACGATGCTCCCATTTGACTCTTCCTCAGAAAATTTTAGGTATTTAAAAATAGTTTGACTCTGTTTGCCTTGTCGAAGCAAGAGCTTCGTCGGTGACGCCATTTTGAGTCCTGGCCATTTAAAAATAGTTTGACTTGTTTGCCTTGTCGAAGCAAGCTTCGTCGGTGACGCCATTTTGAGTCCTGGTCAGCTTTTGAGGACACAGGCAAAGGAAGATATAGAGAGTAAATACGACTTGTCTCTCCTCCTTGCCTTCAATAATACACCGTTGTTAACCTGACCCGGGACCCATAAATTTTTTGAGTCGACTTCAACCCACATTGCAGGTCGCCGGAAGAAACGTAGTTTAATATCTGATACTTTATTGGATGATTTTTGTGCTCAATATATCATCTTGTTGTACTTTAGTCATCCAAAATTCACTAATCACTACAAAACACATTGTTGAGACTGGAACAAGATAAAAACTAACACACTTTCAACTAATTAAACAGTGACGATGAACCAATAAACTCCAGACTGGAACAAGATAAATCACTTTTGACAACCTCTGAACATGGGTCGATCTATCCAACAAAAATACCACATACCACGCCACGTTTTCACAGAGCTCAAAATCATTGAAAATCTTCGACAATTTGTACCCAGTGAACTAGATCGCCGCTGCATTAACTTTCTATTCCGACGAAGGAGCGGCAGCTTCTTTCAAACACAGTCTCATGATCTTTGCAAGCTTTGAGCAAGCATCCAGGCAGAGCTGCATTGCCTGCCCAAGATCCAAAAACAATTTTCTTCAATACCCTTCATTCTTAAGATGAATTATTGAAGCACGAAAATGATTTGAGCTAAAGAACAATCATGGCTCAATTTCAACGTCACTGAAAAATAATATTGTTTTTGAATTCACACGGGTATAAACAGTTCTCTTGTTTGTATCAAATCAATAAAAATAGAGTCACTAGGCAGATATGTAAAAGACAATCTCTCTTTTCCGGCACTTTGTACGCATATAATAAAATATTGCGGCATTCTATTTCTTACCGTATTTTCTGATTGATCATTTTTATATATCGCAATGGACGATTCCATCGTTTATAGCCAAAAAAATAGTCACGAGAGGTTTTCTCAAACCATAAGAGTTCTTTTTTATCTGTTTAGAACTTAAAAATTTCTTGATTCCCATCCGGAGGATAAGAAGTTTCGTAAACGTCTTTTTTTTAAAAAAAAATTCAGAGAGACGATCAGTAATAGAGAACTCAAGAAGCTAGCTTTGGTGTACAAATACCTCATCAATTTTAGGTGCCGACCACTCCCCCGTCACAGTGAATTGAGTGACCTCGTAACGAGATGGCATGAGAGTTATCATTAGACTTCCGTCTTGGTAGTTTTCTTCTTCCGAGGTCGGATCAATGACAAGATTCTTACCAAGACATGACTAAAACGAAAAAAAGTTAGCATAAGAATCATAGTATTTTACAAAGGCCCGAACATTGATTAAATTGACAGCACGTCATAAGAAAATGCTCAAGTGAATATAGCAGAAATACTAGGAAAAATATCGTTTGCTATAGCTGCATACCACAGATACCGAGGGAACAAGGTCATAAACCATAATCCCCGCATCAGCTACGGCAAGACTAGCACATGATATAATCACGGGTAGATCACCTGCAATCAGAAAATATATAGCTTAAATTGAAATGCGACAAAGAAGCATTACTCCAACTTGGCCAGTTATTTAAAAGAGGATGACTATAATCATTCACATTCTCTCCTACTCTCTTAATTTCTTCTATTTTCTCCTTTTCTCTTGATTTTTATATACAAAGTTCCATCAATACATCAAATGCTCTGAAAAAGGTTTAAAATTTGTGCAATAAAGATCTAACTTACTGCCACCAGACTCCAAAACCAATGCAAATACATCAACAGTTGTCTTAGGGAAAGTTTCGAGTATTATTACACCCTCCAGAGACTTATGAAGCATTGAGGAGAATTCTTTGTGCATTGATTCCTGAAAGGAAGAGTTTGAATACAGGATGCAGTCGTTAAAGATTAAGGGGTCGATAGTATATAATTTAGAAAGACGCTTTCGTCTTTTTAACCTGCCCTCGAACAGGGGTAGCAAATGTTGTATAGCTGACACTGCAATTAAGCCGACCTATGTCACTGTACATCATTGCTTTCTTACTTTCTCTTGGACCAAATCTGAAACAAACAAGATGAGAGTTTGAATTGAAACAAAGGACGCAATTACATGTTTTTGGTTGTCTAAATGTAATTCTAAAACGAAAAAGGTAAATAATTCTGATTAGACAACAAGAGATCAAATTATTTTGGTAAAATACCCACACAGATACAATGACCTTGGTATTTCCAAACTCTGCATAAGCAGATCCTGATGCAGCATTTACAGCGCCAGTCCTGAAAACTACAAAAGTCGCCATTGAGTTACTTTGCTTCTTAATAAAGCTTCACGAAGACAGCTGGTAGTTAAAAGATGGGAAAATGTAATTCTCAAGCATTTACATAACGTCAAACTCATGAAAATTTGAAGATACAACTCATATATGCATACGATAAACTTCATAACTATGTAAGAATATAGACTGAGTTACACTTCACAACACATTTTTCAGAAATCAAGACTTATAATTTCATTAAGGGGCAGACCATAAAGCACTATTCTTTTCACCCAAAATGTAACATCAACATAAATTTCCAGAACCCAAAATGCTTAAGAGTTAAACGATAATAAGGAAAAATCCACCAGCCGACAAATAAATCTCGGTCGGGCAACAACGTAGTCAAGTAACTTAAGCAGACATGCTTCGATTCGAATTATTAACAGAAGAGGAAGGCTTTCAAAACAAGCAGATTAATCGACGCCACTAAAATCATACACGGTAGAACAGAAATTGAAAGAAAAGGATACAAAACGAAAGAACGAAGATGAGGGGTGTACAGGCAGGTCGGCACTGGTGGAAGCCGCGGCCATCGGGTCGGACCCAATCGACGTCGTCCTTATCGTAGAAGGGAAGCCTAGTCCTTTGGGTTGTGGCAGAAGGAGCGTACGTAGTTGTAGTCGGAGAAGCTTGTCCAGCCATTCAGTACCCGCCGCCGTTAACTTCCAAACTGGTTATTGATCGAGCTTTAGCACGAAGTAACGAGTGGCAAACTCCGGTTGATGAAGGTCTGGTCTGGATCACTCGCTTTGCGTATGAAACGGTGCGTTTATCCTTTTAGATCTTGCTGCTTTTATTTTCAAGTCCCCTTTCCTCAAAATTTTTGTTTTTGGACAAATTAACCAACACAAATCATAATTTAATTATTTATAAATTGAAATTTAAAAATAATTTTGTGAATAATTAAATTGTCAATTTATGTAAAATAAACCACACAAAACTTATAAACACATTTTTTGTTAAATTTAAATTTTTTTCATAGCAGATAAGTTATATTTTCACAGCGGACCTGTACATGAAATCAAAGACTTACTTTCTGTAACGGATAGTAATATCTTGTTGCGGAATCTTAGTTTCAACGACACGATTCCAACCTAAAGCACAAATTCATAGCAATTAATATATCGAAATATATTCTTTTAGATACAATGATCGGAGGATTTTTAGTATTAGTTTCGTACTTATTGTTCGCCAACTCAATACTGAAGACCATAGAGTAGAAACAATTTTATGTATGTTGGAAAACGGACCATCGAAATATATTTTTTTAGATACAAGAATCGAATGATTTTTAATATCAGCTTCGTACCTATTGTTCACTAATTCAATCCTGAAAATCAGTGAGTAGAAACAATTTTATATATGTTGGAAAATGACTAATTGAGATACTGGTCGTGGTTTATGTTGTGTTTCACTATTGAGCTGTGCTGAGGAAATTACCTTTTTCGCAGTGGAAGACAAGTATCATCTGCCGAAAATACTATTTTCACTGTAGAAACTAGTCCTTTACATCGAAAGACACATTTTTACTACAAAAAATATTCTTTTTGCAGGGGAAATATGCAAGCCCGACAATGATCACACTTTGGACCACAGGATAGGCATGTTTGCCAAAGAGCGAGCTCAGCCCGGCCCGGTTCGCAAGGTGATCAGTTCAACTTTCAAGATTTCCATTAATGACAATCTTAAATCAATTCGTAAAAACAGAAGCATTACTAAAACTGGGTTACATTTAGAGACACCCTCAATGTTCGAGATCTAAAATACAAAAAGGAATTGCAAATATTCTGAAGATCATCCGCCATGGGAGGCCACGCTCATAAAGCTTGCCTTCCTTTTAAAAACCCACAGAGAAACAGTAAAAAAGCAAAATCGACTGGTATATATATATATATTCTAAACAGGAGGACCGGCCTCAAAAAGAGGAGGACAGCAGCTTCTTAACAGACCACAGCAGCACAGAAACCAGAAACTGCAGAAAAAGGAAAAGGACCCATAATTGAACAAGAATTACAGAGTAAAAAAGAAGACACTATTTTGACGTCCGGAAGCATGGTAATGAAGTTGACATTGTGTTTTACCAAGAGTAGAATATCCCCCCTTCTGGCGGCGGCGGATCCAGCAGTGGTGCAGTCGGAGGTGGCGGTGGCTCCATTGCTCCCTCTGACTACTCTGCAGTCCTGCAATGAGATAATGGGTTTGGAGAAGAGATGACGTCTATGTCATTAAACCTCAACGTCCTCTCTTCTAGTCACAACTCCATCTACCATTCAAAGCAAAATTTTCCGTACCCAACCAACCAAAATTGGGAAATAAATAAAATTTTCACTGGAAGAGATTGCTCTGTATCAGTTGCTTCTCTGGACCTTGAACTTAAGATCAATGGTCCCTTGGAAGATTCATGTGAGAGAATGAAGGATCTAACAAATGGGCATAAAAAAAATTAACAAAACAATCACTGAACTATAGATAATGATAAATTAATCACTAAATAATTTTTGCTAATAAATAAAATACTCAACTCTGGAAAAAAAAACGAAGCAAATATCACAGTTACAATTTCCGTTAAAAAACGTTGTTTTTTCGCAGTGGAACGTTATCTTCCCTGTTGCGGAAAGTGAGTCATTGAAATAGGAATCAAGAAAGACAACTTTTCGTCAAACTGTGAATTCTTCTAAGTAACTTGACGACATCGCTCATGTACATTGTTCGTCTCCAATGGCTTCAGAAGAACGCACTAGAAGAAGCCTACAGGCAAACATGAACTCTTAAATTGACAGTAAAAGAGGTGTTAATCACAAATCCATCGAACTCACTTTGCATAATTCAAACATTTTTTTGGGGAAATTTTCTACTCTTTCATTTTCAAATTAAGTTCGATATTAACGGCAATGATTGCGTAGTTTATTTTTCATAATTGAGTGTTTTATTTGTTTGCGAAAATTGTTTAGCAGTTGACTTGTCATTGACTTCATAGTTCAATAATTGACTTGGTATTGATATTATAGTTTAGTGGTTGTTTTGTTAATTTCCCAAAAAAACAAAACAATCTATAAAAGAAATACACGAAACTGTTGTTTTCTTACAGTTTTCTGTGATTTTCTATGTACATAGATAATTAAAAAAAAAAACGTGAAAACAAAAATAATTTCAATGTAAATGACCCCAAAAATGCAGTGTAATTGAATAAATTCATCTTCTTTTCTGTAAGTTTGAAGCCCAATAGCTTCATCTGAATATGTCCTCTGCGAGAATCTTCCTCAGACAGCAGGCTTTTGAGCAGTCTTTTCTTTTATTTCATCGGAGTGGCGTGGCATTTGTCAAGCAGAATGATTCAAACTGAGGCTCAGATAGATCTACTGTTATATCGTCTGTGGCACGACAACTCCTAGCATTTGAAGTACAGAGTAATAATCTTTGCATATCCTCGTCAGAAATAATATCTTTTTTGCTCTCGTTTGCAATACGAAGGGAACCATCATCATCCAATGTTAATGCAAACCTGCCCGGGGATCTGCAGGATGGTGTTTGTCTTATGTCGGTTTCACCGTCAGGCCTTGTCTTCGTATATAATTGCTGCTCCGAAAGAGGATTTGACTCGGCTCTTTCTATAAATGATTCACTTTGGGTACCATAAGCTGAAGAAATCCCCTGCGTTGTCATACAAAAAATTTAAAGATAAACTAGCAAATCATTCTTCCGATCAATATTATCATAGCATAATACCACAAACCAGGAGATAGAATTTGAAAGTATAGACTATGTTTATGTGGCAGCGCAAAAATGAATCAAGTGTTGGTCCAATCCATATTAGTAGAAGTGCATAATTCCACATTATTTTGGAAAGTAAAAAATACATAGTTTATAAATAGGATTTTTCTCCCTACCTAGTACAACGTGTTTTGGGATAACCCCAAGAATAAATTTATGTAGGCTTTGACCCATAAGTGAACAATATTGTATTAAGAGAATTGAAGATTTTCCAACAGAGGTGGTTGATGTAAAATGTTGGTGGAGAACTCTTCAACATAAAACATACGGGAAAAAAGACTTGCACCGCAGTTCATCATTGATTTTAGTTAATAACTTATCTTTCATCTATTGCTTAATATTTTGCGTATTGAAGAATTAATATAAACAAATCCCTGATTTGAGTATTGGTGAATTAAGTATAATATCAAGAAAAACATCTAAAGAAAGTGGTCAAACAACCTTTTAGAGCAACACTTTCATTCTGACCAATAAAATGCAGATAATTGTTCTTAAAACGTCATGGTTCTTAAAACTTCCAGATGCTGTTCATATCGTTCTCAAGCAAAGATTTCAGTCAGAGTAAAGAGAAAACAGTAGATAGCACATAAAAAAATGAATTGCCAATAAAAAAAATATTAATTACCTGGAAAATATTTGCAGTGATATTTCTCCTTTTAGATTTCTCTGGGGCAATGGTTGAAAGAATTTGAACTACTTCACTCATAGTTGGTCTATCATCAGGATCCAATAGAAGACACTCCTTTGCTAAGTAAGCCATTATTTGCATCTCTTCCTTAGGGAATAGACCCTTTAATCGTGGGTCAGGAAGCTCATTTATCACTCGACTGCTATCCTGTAAACGAGGTGTAGCCTGGGAGGAGATAAAATTATACTCAGCTAAATGAAAAAAATTTATCAGATGTATTGGGAAAAAAATCTTTTTTTTAGTTAACAACTGAACAAGTTTAATTAGCAATCAAATATTGGTAAAAATCAAATATGGCATTTCCACAATGGCAAATTTAAGAAGATCAAATTATGATCGGCATAAAAATATGTCTCAATGATATAGTTCAAAGAAGAGAAAAGATGATAATAAAAAAAACCTGACTAACACCATTTAGTTGACCAAACCAATCTTTCTGGAATCCAAAAGAGACCTATATGATTAAATTAATGATTCAACATACCCAGATGACAAGGCTTTCTTCTCCTTTTTTAGATGATTTCTGAATGGGATGCTGACCGGTGATAAGCTCTAGAAGCACCACCCCAAAACTGAAAACATCAGACTTGAGAGAGGCTCTTCCAATTATAGCATACTCAGGTGCAAAATAGCCAAAAGTCCCCTGCATTCTGTCTGGAGAATTGGAACCGCTAGTGAGGCCATCAATGCTTAATCTTTTAGCCATTCCCAGATCAGAGATCTACACGAATTTACAAAAAAAATTAGACATGCCACTTAGTAAATATAATTTTGTTAACTCATGGAACTTCATTGATTATTGTCGATTAGAGAATAATAAATTAGTCACTCTTTGTACTTTTGCTTGCCAATCTTCATCCAGAAGAATGTTTGTTGATTTCACATCTCTATGCAGAATTCTAGGAGCAGCAGCCACGTGGAGATATTCCAAGCCCCTAGCAGCTCCGATTGCAATCATGACACGAGAAGCCCAATTCATGCTTTCCTTGTTGGCACTATCCAAGCAATCTCTCAGATTACCCCTTGGTATGTATTGATATACCAATAGCTTTTCAGTATGTTTCCCCAGGGATTCTAAGCAGTAGCCAAGTAGAGGCACCAAATGACAATGATGAAGTCTGGAAAGTAATTCTATCTGAAATAAATGCATTCAAACAAAAAATATTCTCCTCATTGTCTGCAAAGATAAAAGAACAAAAAAACAAATACGAATTTGAAATTAAAAAAAGTGAAAGTAAAGTTGGGGTAGAACCTCTGTGAGAAATAAAGAGTCAGCATCAGGTCCTCCTTGAGTTTTTAGCCGCTTCACTGCCACAATACCACCATCTTTGAGTAGACCGCGATAAACAAGGCTACTTCCCCCACGTCCTACAAGGTTGGAGTCTGAATAATTATTGGTTGCATTTTCCAACTCAGAATATGAGAATTGAATAATGGTTCCATATACAGTCCCAAGTTTAGTCTTTGACGGCCAAGAGGCTATGTGAAAGCATCCTATAAAAGAGAAGGTCGTGACTTTAGGTGATCTGCATGACTTCATGTACATCAAGAATATTGAACTGATTTACATACAAGTCAATTATAACAAACAAAGTCAGTTTAGATTTAGTAGAAATCCTTAAAACGCTCAATTCCATAAAACGTGGAAGTTGCCCTCATATTTCATTGAACAAGTCAAAATCAATCTACCTCTGTTATGACGAGTGGGAGAACCTGCACTAGTTCTCATTTCTAATAGTGATAAACTCTTATGACTAAGTAAGTTGCTGAAGCTGTTGTAACTGGCTTGTCCATATGCTGATAATGCTGGAGAGTGACTGGAGAACTTTTTCCTTAGAGAAAGATAGCACACCAGTGAGGCTAAAAATGCAAAGGTTGTGATTATTACACAAAGCAATAGAATAATCACAACCACTTTGCTGGCAATATACGTTTTGGAGGTTGGTGTTACATTAAGAAATCCTCCTGTGCAGCAAAGTAAAATGTACCGAAATAAGATTTTGAATCAAGAAATATTTTTTTGATAAGGTATCACGACAGATATCCCCATCGGAATCAAAACATCATTTAGATAAGCCACAATCATTATCCAAAATGCATAAAATTGTGAAGAACAATATAATAGCAAAGAATGTGTCTTGATAAGTATCAAATAGAACAAAATTGAATAATCGTCGTATATGAGTTTACTTTAGTATGATACACAGTAAATAGCAAATTCATTAATATTAACAAACCATTCACGACCACATAATATAGAAATATATATACATTGACCAATACCAAGTAAACCAATTAATGATCAGTTATGCAACTACATTAATTCAGTTAAAACGTGTTGAATGAGTCGTTTTGACCTAATAAATAAGTCACTCAACTACATATGTACCCAAGACATTCTTTTCAAAGATAAACTATCACTGTTTACTGCAATCTGTTCAAATGACCCATAGATTTAATAGCAATTCAGGGAGTAAGAAAACAGAATTACCAGACGAGCAGTTGCAGCTTGTAAAACAACTAAGTTTATCATTTGTATCTGCTACTTTAGGAAAGCCATCAGCTGCACACATACATGACCATATACTGCCACTTCTCCCAGCATCTATTGTGAAGGTCAATACTATTACTCTATCACATATTACTTGAAAATTGAAACAAGCTATCAAAGAGGAAAACGATTGATCATAAAGAGGATGATAACAGATGCAAAGAAGTGAAATAAATCAACTAAAGATGCCAGTGCTACAGAAAAGTACTGTAGAGAAATAAAAAGTTTTTTTTCTCTAGTAGAAGCTCTGTTATAATGTAACAAAAGCAAACGATTATAAAGTAGTGCAGCATATCAAGGAAAATGGTGTCAGTGCACTGCATAATCTAAACTTTACTAAAATAATTTCAATTGAAAGCAGAACGATATCTCCATCTTTAACTCTTTTTAACGGGGAAGCAAATTCTTCTTCATATTATCTCCGAACACATTTCTTTCATGCTACAATGTTGGCTTAATGTAAGGAGAAATCTCATCAAAGCACTCTTATTTGCCAAAATCCTCTCCCAACCAAGGAAAAGAAAATAGTTATTTGTGCACATTACAAACAGTCGCTTCCAGCTTGAAATTTCTTTGAAGAATCTAAGAGGATAATGAGTAGCATTTCACTATAACCTATGAACAACAAAGACAAGGGTGATTCAAGACTGATTGCAACATAAGAGCACAGGATGTAGAACCTGGCTTGCAGTCACAGGATGTAGAACAATTAGCTTCAAGGATGAAACTCTGATTTCCTTGGTATGGAGCAGAGCATTTACATTTCCACTTATTTATGCCAGAAGTATCAGAAAGTTCATCTGCCACCATATAGTTAACAAGAAAACATGTAAGGATAATTTGTGGAGTGCCATAGACAAAAAGTACGAGGAGATCACATACATAACATGTTGCAATGAAAAAAAAATGCAGGTCATCTATGATATTTTGTCAAATGGTGTACTGCTACCAAAGTTGTGCTTGTGTGACTTGCAGATCCTATGTCTATTCCCATGATTACATATTACCATTTTAGGCAATGTGCCAAAAAATAAATATACCAATGAGTTTCATAACTTTCAAGTCACATTATGAAACCCGAGATTGCAAGTATGAACAGTTATATACATGTGTCATCAATAGAAGTGTATAGTTTTGATGCTAACCACAAGAGCTTTGTTGAATCCAGAAAAAGATGATAATGCAAGTAAGGATGACGGGAACTTGGAGCTTCATTTATTCCAACCTGAATTCTAAAACCTACAACATAAATATGCAGAATTTCGGCTCTCAGAAAATATGCTTTGTAGTTCCCATGTACAGTAAATAAAGTAACTACGTTAATTTGTAGTAATATCATAGAATTGTCATATGGAAGGTGAGTAAAAAAATATTTCCAACAATTTTCAAGCAGATGGTCCACAAAATTTATGATAAGAACAGAGAAAATCAGCATCTTAACACGATATACCCTAAATTTGAAAAACAACTCAAATATTAGGAAGTAAAAAGGCATTATTTATTCATCTTCCCATTCAATATCCTGTCTGAATGAAAATGACTTATTATTTTCAGGTCGCATGAACATCATTCTACAATGGAGATAAAGCATTGAGAAAGCAAGAACGGACTGACCTTCATTACTGTGCAGAGCTTTACTTTTAAAGATTCTTCCGCTGAAAATGCTGACCTGCATTACTGTATAAACTCTTCAAAACTCCATTCATAATTAAGATTAGATAACTGTACAGAAGTGGTTGAGATATTGTGATTTAAGAACCTACATGGACATTCGACACCATTGAAGTTCTTTTCCGTGAGAAGATGAAAAACTACAAATGCCCGAGCAACTAGTTGTCCAATATGTAGATTCTTTCAATTTGTTCTGGGATGAAATCTGTCATCTGAAATAAAAAAGGAGGCAGTTTCTTCAGAAACAATAGCTTCGAGTGTGATACTGTAGAATAATGGACATTTTGCAAAAATCTAGAAGTCATAAGTAGAAATATAAGCAGGGAAATAGAAAATACGCTACAATTTAGAACTGTAAAAATTCATAGATCAGCATTCAAAAGCTGCCAAATTGGATATGAACTAAGAATACTTGCGGTAGCTTCAAATATGTAAAAACTTTCCGCAGTAGTTGGTCTACCAGAGATGGATTAAACACTACCACGTTCTATTAGATTATGGTAGATATCCAACCAGACATAGTCCACTGAGAAAAATAGCCTAAAGTTGGTGGATCGATAGAGTAGGTGCTAGTATGTGAAGACAAGTAACTATAATCTGTTCACTATTCACAAAATTTTCAGGAGACTGGGGGGAATAGCAATTAAAACTTGTGGTTTGCTCGTGACAACTAAATTATTGCAACAAAATGAGCCTGTGGGGAACAATTAACGAAACGAAAGTACGTTGTGTAGTTAAATCAATAGCCATAAACTAAAAACAGACAAGAAGCTAAAACCTTAAATTGAAAAGGGAAAATGGTCTTGTCAAAGGCTTCTTATGCCAAACCAGAAT
The DNA here is from genome assembly GCA_022433065.1 of Begonia loranthoides. NCBI lineage: Eukaryota > Viridiplantae > Streptophyta > Magnoliopsida > Cucurbitales > Begoniaceae > Begonia > Begonia loranthoides. The sequence goes on from CM039481.1 coordinate 1,494,542, forward strand.
GATAAAATGTAGACATGTTAAACCAAGGCTGCCATTTCGGAATAATCTAAAATTAGAAAGTTCTAAAATGCAGCAGAACAATAACAAATAAGGGGTGAAAGTGAAAACCTAGACAATGCACACAGGAGGGGAATGAGGCTGAAATGAAGTGGATAGAGACCGATGGAATACCGAATAGAATCATAAGGGGAATGAGGCTGAAACATCAACCTCCTCGGCGAAAGCAGCTCGTTTACAAATCCGAAAGAGACTGCCCAACCCACAAATGGTCGCTTCTCACACTTTTGAGTAGGCTACGTTTTGCAGGAATGAAAAAGCGCATAGTTTGGCAATATTATTTTTGCCAACGGATGAAACTCTTTTTAAAAGAGTAGAGAGAGAGAGAGAGAGAAGTTAAAGTTCTTGGCTTCAAAGAAATGCATAGGATTAGGAATTTGCAAAAGCAACATGTAAAGCAGAGTTTCAACGTCTTACCAAAATAAAACAAAAAAACGAAATACAAAAGAAAAAGATGAAGATAAAGATAAAAAAGATAGCAGAGTTTCAACGCATCTGCTGTCGGCTCTAGATGCTGCAACCGAATACGTCAGACTGGACCCCAGCTGCTAACAATTAATATGTAAGGTTGATCAATGCCGTTCAATCCATGAACGTTCCGATATTCGTAAGAGTATTGACAATGGAGGAACAAAAACAGGTGTAGTTTCCTCCTGCTAAACACAAGATCTGATATATTCACACCACAGGCAAAAGTAACGGTACATTCAACACAAACCATAAACATATGGAGCTTCTGCTTTCACCTCTCGCAGAGAGAAACAGAGACTGAAATTCCAATGCATCGTCAGTGCAATTGGAGTAATGTTTGCCGGTACAGACACCAAAACAACGAGGGAACAGCCTCTTCTTCGTAGGAACGGCTGCTTCCTCTTGGAAAGCTCAATATCAATCGTCCGATCAGTCCAGCCTTGTAGTAAATCTCAGTCGGAGCTCAGCCTTGTAGTTAATCTCAGTCGGAGCCCAATTGCATGAAGAAGAAGAAGAAGAATGAGGAGAGAGAGTGAGAGAGAGAGAGAGGGCGAAAGCTGTTATATGATAGGGTTAAAGGACAGGCGCCATTGAAGTGGAGCCCTTTCACTTTTGCAGATGACGTGGACCCCACGGGGGACCAACCTTCCTTTAAATGAGGATCACGTGGCACACTTGACCGAAACGCCAGTGTTGGCTGGGGCCCATCTTGTCCGAGAGGAATAATTCAGTTCCTTGGATTATTCTGCTGGCTCCTTCAAAAGATATCGTCTCGTCTCGTCTGCCACCTCAGCTGCCACGTAAGAGGGTTCAATCACTTGCACTAATTAATGTCAATTACTACACTAATCGTGTTCAAATCATTAACTAGATTGGATTGCTCCAATGCAAATACGACACTCGTACGTCATTTTTCGCTTCTATTTTTATCTATATGGATAAAAGTGCGATATTTTTTTCCCTTCTAATTATTTATTTAATGTTTTTAATTAATTATCAATATTAACTTGAAATAAGGAGATTTTTAAGAATATTTTAAATTTTATTTTTATCATCTAACACTATAAAATTTTAAAAATTAATAACCAACACTCTCTTAGGTTAGAAAATCCACTAAATGACGGATACTAATATTTTTACAGTCAAGTGTCCTTCTGAAATTAAATATCCACACTTTGACGATAAAGCAGTGTCCTAGACTCTGTGTGTATTAAAAATAAAAAAATATTCATTTTGATGTAATTTTTTTTTTTACGGATGATAGGTCGTTTTTCCGCAACAAACTCTTATATGAAATAATTATAGTCAATGACTTACTTTTCGTAGTAGAACTCAAATATCCAGTGCGAAAATAGTATTTTTCACAACGAAAACGTGTTTTCTACTGCGTAAATAGTATTTTTCGTGACGAAAATGATAATTTCAACATATAGTATTTGTCATTTAACGAAATTTTTTACTATATAATCTTAATTAAAAATTAAGCAGATAATTACAATATAAAATTTGCTTCTACGTTTGCTTACGATAATCAAAATTGTTAAAACTTTAAAATCGCTTAAGTTCTGTAAACCATATATATATTATTTAATCTACGTCAAAGTATCAAGAGAATAGAAAATTACCTCTAACGAGCTTTTATATACGATAATAAACATAATATCTAATTCATAAATTATATATATATATGCACCATATATTGTTAAATTGCATATATCAAGAGCATCTACTAAGTTTTTGGGATCAAAACAAATTCTCATATTTGTTTTTAGTATAATATACATTTTTATATTATAATAAAGCATGAAAAAAATAAATCTCTTGTCACGACCCGAAGACGGGCCTAACAGAACCGCCGGGTCAGGCGACCCGATCCTCATAGAGAACCCGATCACCCAGCCCAAGGCGTGAGTTTTGCGGAAGACTTATAATATTTAATTCGGCCCAAGGTAATATGGGCCTAGGTCCGAGTAGGGATCACGAGAAGATAACAGTGCATAAATTAAAATACAATCCAAGTACTGTGCAACAAATCCAAAACCAACTGTGTTTAAGGTTTACAGACCAAATGTAAACATTCTCACCAAGTAGTGATAAACACCACAAATGTAAATAACAGAACACTTCAGCTCCTAATCCTCAGCTGCTCTTGCCTTTACCTGAAGTTTTGGGGGAGGAGTCGTTTGGGATGAGTGACTAACTCAGTAAAGTATGGCTATACTAAATGCACCTCATGCAAAACTGGTTTTGTACATTTTTCGAAAACAAGGTTATGTTTCATTCTGCCGTACATGGATTTTTAAAAATCACTTTAAAACTCTTTATCATTTTACCAAAACCGACCCAAGGGCCGTCGATGAGGCTTTTATTAAAAATCTTGCTGTATACATAGACAGCTATACCTCGTAAAATAGGCCATCATCGTTTTCCAATTTGAAAACGTCGTCAGTGAAAAGGGGTGGTCACTCATGGACTCACCCGCCACACAACATAGAAGAGGTGGTCACCCGTCGATGACAACACCTTATGAGGCAGGAATAATGACGACGATCCGAAGATTCCGTACGTCACCCGAGTTGCCGGCGCACCTGGCTGCACGACACAACTCGTATAATCGTATAATCAAATAAAACGGATACAGTTGCTCGCTATATGTGGACTTAGGATAAACAAGTCTCAGCGATTGACAACCGTCTGATACGTGGGACAAATCCTGGCCAGGTTTAGGGGCTTGCGACCCAAGGAGGCGTCATCACCCTCCCATACGAGGTTTACGACTTTCAGGAGTTTCAACCTGAGGACACGTCACCAATGCCCTACCTATAATTTTCGCACGTCAAACAATCAACCTTCACGCAGCAGAAGGTATCAAAGGGGATGGCGGATCCATCCCTCAACATGGGCAAAATAAATCTCAACCATGTACGGAATTTAAACTTGAGAAAACATACTACTAATAAAAACGGACGTGCTGTCGAACAGTCCCCGTCATTTTCCAAGTGTGGTAGTCCACAAAATAATCATTTTGGAAAACGGAATAGGATGCAATATAACGCAAGAGGTATAGAAATCCCTACCTCGACGACGGTCTGCCTTACCAACCAGAGCAACCAATTACGCAAGAATCGTATCACACTCGCTGAAATTGACCAAGCTTGACAAATGTATAAACGCGAGAATATCATAATTAAATTCTAGGAAAATAAGCGAGGGTCTCATACAAAGACCAACCAACTTGCAAAGAATTCCAATAAAGTTTCCAACTTTATCTAACAATATTTCTTAAACTCATAATCCAAATCACGAACGCCTACACGGCTTTAAAAATCAAAAGTCTCATTCCTTTAACATTGATAGATTCCATTTCAACCATTACAGAAATTAGGACCAAGGTGCAGTTCATACTCGTTGAATTGCTAACCTTCAATTACAACTAAATCTATCATTCAAAATAACAATCCAAGTTAGAATCTCCAAATCCAGATTTCGACAGAACAATACAATATAGCTTCCAATTCAACTATACAAGCGATTCGAGTATGTATAATGTAACAATAACTATCAGCTTCTCAACCTTATCCTAACTTATCCTTTTATTCAGCAACCCATAACAATTTAAATCTATCCATGGTATTCAACTCAACAGTACTTAAAACCCAAACATATGACACTTTAACAAAACACAAATCACTTTGCATGAATATTACTTTCTGCAAATTTAAGCCTAACGAATCCAAGCAATATTCAGATATTTATCACTAATTCAGAAACCACTTTATCAGCTTTAGCCCAATCAATAGGTTAGAACAAGATTTACATCCATTTCCGAAGCAAGAATCCAACTAAACTTTTCACACTCAATAGATCACAATCACAATGCACTACTTATCCAAAAGAGGGATTCGACAATAGCACTTTCCTACGACATTATTTCATCAAATTAGTTTAATGCAGAGATCATTCAGTTCTACAACGAAACAGAGCCACTAACAACAAATCCCTCCTAATCAGAAACAAATCACATTCAAGACCAAATATCGGAATGAAATATCCAACTCACCCAATAGAACAAACAAAACCAAATGTTCTGTTCTCGCCAGAATCAGATCCGGAGCTGCCCTCGCCGGAGAATGTCCGTCCGGGACCTTTCGATCGATTGCTGTAAACCCACAACATAAATCAACCAGCGACATCACCAATCTAAACTTAACAACGGAGTAAAACTCGGATCGAAAAATCTCACCCACCGAACAGAGTTGGAATTGTCGCCGGAATCAAAAAACAGGTTCGGCCTCGGAGCTCCCGTCACCAATCCGAACTCGTCGCTGCCGGAGTCGGACAAATGGGTTCGATTCTCAGAGCTCCCGTCACGGATCCGAGATCGCCGCTCGCCGAAATCGGAAGGACACGCTCGGGTTGAGCTGTTCTATCGCCGGCGTCGCTCGGATCGGAAGCCCGCGGCCACCGGCGTCGTTCCTCGCCTGATCGGAG
>CM039481.1:1499639-1612006 GCA_022433065.1 Begonia loranthoides
CATGACAGTCAGAAGCCCAACAAATGGGGGGGGGGAGGAAGATGGAGACCTTCTCTCTCTTCCCTCCTTTTTTTTTTTTTTTTTTTTAAACTGAAACCTTGAACTTTACGGTTTCAAAGGCATTGGGCGGGATTTTTCCCCCCAAACCTTCCCTCTTCATTTCCCAAATATTTCTACTCTTAATTAACTTCTTCCAAATTATTTATTTTCATTAATCCCAATTTCCTAATTTCTTTTCCATTTAAAATAAATGTGTATCACCAATTTATAATCTACTCAACTCTAAATTTAATTCAAACATCATCCATCGATGTTATCGCTCAATTTTGATTGTCCAATATCGTTTATTAATTAAATTCTTTACTCGGAAAAATCTAATTTCACTGACTTTGACCAGTTGACCAAATTTGCATACGTGGACTTGACCAAATGATCAAATTTGCATACGTGGCTGCTACACGACAAATTCGGTCTACTTCAACGCTATGACTGATTTTCAACGCGAAAAATTTACGCGTGAAATTTATCATTAAAATTTCACGGCTTTTACATCTCTAACTTTGCATCATGAACAAATTAGATTACGCTCAATTTTGCTACGAAGGTGACAAAAAATAACTGATATTATAATAATTATATAATTTTTAATTTTAATTAAAAATAAAAATCAAAGAAAACGGAGCTAAACCGAGCCAAACTGAGTCTAAATCAACTAAAATGGACCCAAAAAATGAGTCTAAACGAGTCAAAATAAAAGAAAATCTCAATATTTTTTAAGTTGAACAAAAATTCAGACTTTAATTTATGAATAATTGCACAAGAATGTATTGAATAAAATTACAATAAATACCCCCACTATTTATCTACGTGAATATCGTCTCACTCTTTCTCTTAGTTCTTATAAAACATATATAAACAAAAAAACGGCATATACCCGCCATCTCCAATACCGGCAACAACGAGGAAATTAAGCTGAAAGAAATGGCTGGTTTGTGAGTGTGAAACCAGAATTCAAAAATCGATTCCATCTATCGTGGTTGAATTTTCGTCGACAAGGATCGAGCTGTTTGAAGGGATCTTCGTGGCGATTGATTTCTAATGGCGATATGCGATCGATTGACCATGTCAACCATGGATGGAGTTTGATACAGGCCGCTTTCGCCATCTCCGGGGTTGCCTCGGGAAGTCGCTCTCTGCGATGAATGCGAGCTCAATCCCGATAGAACGTAAGCCCTTCCGGCTGACTCGTAGAGGCGTCGATTTGCCATTCTCTCCTGCATCTCCTTCAACTCCCTGCATAGCGAAATGCAGAATGGGTCTTCGGTTTTTCCAGACGGAGTTTCCAGTAATGTCACTCGACAACTCTCCAACACAGAAACTGCCCTGCCCAAATCACCTTGCTCGCCTGCGTTTCTGGCTTCGGCCATTGCCGTGGCTGCCATAAATCGGTTTCGCTGCCGCTCCACTTCCGACGACACGACTAGATTTCCTACCACATCCGGCCTCTCTATTTTCACCTCACTGGCCGGAGCTGAAGACACTACTTCTCTTGTTATGGGATCCCTAAAATCATACCTAACCTTTAGCAATGACATCTCATCGCTCGATCGATCAACTGGAATATCGAGGGTCACCAGAAAATCCCTCTCTTCGTCGGCGTACAAATCTCCGACGTAAATAGACCCGCTCCTAGCGTTTTGCGAAAGACTCGTTTGATAACTTCCTGCTTTTATAGAACCAATTCGCAAGCTTTCATGAACACACTCCACTCCGACCCGAAGCTCCTGGACGACGACGCTCAAAAGGCCTCCGATGCACTGAGCAAATGCTTCCTGGATGACATGTTCGGTCTCTATGAACGAAAATGTCCCCATAGATGTCTCAGAAATCGAGTGCATTAATGCAGCATCATGGTCTGGACCAAACCCAAATGTATAGACCGGAATTCGCAAGCCAGAGCTGTTATTAGCTTCGATCACACTCGGCAAAAGTGAGTTTTGACCCACTGGGAGACCACCACCGGAGCGATTGTGAACAACAGTATATGTATCTCTCCCGTCTGACAGCAATATGATACTCCCAACAGGGTTCTTCCAGGTCCGATTTACGAACACCTTTGCACCTTTCCTAAGTCCTTCGGCAATGTTTGTTCCGCCATTGGAGGTCAAGGAATTCACAGCCTGTAAGGCCTGCTGTCGTCCAATATCAGTCATGAGACGAAGAGGAAAGAGCCGACGAGCTGTTGAAGAAAATGAAATCACAGAGAGACGATCGGAGGGTCCGAGATTGTTAATCACGAAACCCATCGCTCGTTTGAGCAAAGACAACTTGGTCCCGGCCATGCTCCCGCTAACATCTAGAACAGTAACCAGATCGACTGGAGTTCGAGAATGACGAGATGATGACAATGGCATAGCTTGATTTCCACTCGTATTGATTCTGTCAAACGTACGGATGGCTTTGATGTGAACCACTACGGAGAAGTTTTCGAAAGAAGACGACTTTGCAACAGCTGAAACTTCGGCATAAGTCTTTACCTTGAGTTTTCTTATAGGGCTATTGTCCAGAGTACTTGTCTCGACAATCTCGAGCTGGTTATGAATGGCTTCATCATCATCGAATATCATTGGCTCCAAACCATTAAGAGTTAGGCTCTGGAAAGTCGTAACAAACCATGGGGGAGGCCGTCTGCGAAAGTCTCTCGAAAAGGCGTCATCTTGGACCCAATCTACAGAACCGACTCTCTGTGCAGCATTTGGGAGGTCATTGGTACTGCTCTGAAAAGGAATTTCTTTCCACTTCATTCTGCAAACTGGGCAAACTTGGTTACCATGACTGACATTAGAGGTTATGCAATGGAAATGGAAGGAGTGAGAGCACTCTCCGGTGAAAATGGCGTGGCCCTGCCCCGGCGTCATCCTTCCGAGACAAATTGCACACGTCTGAAGTTCAAAGTAGCGTATGAGAATAAAGGAAGCCGAAACAAATCGACAATGTTTTCGAATTATTCGATAAAAATCAATCCAGACTGTAAACTTGATCATTTGTTTCCAAATTATTCGACAAAAATCAATCAAAAGAGAGTGAAGAAGACGACAAACGATACTATCTCTTGGCTAAACAATATACTCTGGTGGGATTAATCAGAATTTATCATAACAATTCAAGAACAACGAGATATGATAACCATAGATTCCATAGATAGTTAAAGTCCAAGAACAAACCTAAAAATCCCCAAAAAACAGAAAAAACCAATTCAAATCCAGAGATTACTACATTGGAAAGCAGGGTAGTCATGGAATGATCGATACTCATATAGGTCTCAAAGAAAATGCGAACCTTAGAGGATCTGGATACACTTTTGGAAATTCGGAGACCAGATGGCGACTGAGATGGAGTCATTGGAAGGCTACCGGAGCGTGGAAGCGCCGGAGACGGCGCAGCGGTGGGAAAGACGGCATCAGGGAACCTCGTGACCACGTTGCTGGATGGTGAAGGGTTCGGCTGACCCGACTTCAAGCCGAGGAACATTTTCAGTTTTCTCCATTTGCTTCCCATCTTCTTATTAGTTGTTCGCTCAAATCGCAATAACGGAGTCCTCAGAGACCGAGCCTCTCAGCCATGAAAGCCAGAGGAGGCAATGGGCAAAATGCAAATACCTAAACAAACTCTTCCGGCATTGAAAACTAAGAATGCCTCAAAAGGGTTCCGAGAGTCGAACAATAACAGGGTGAAAAAGAAGACAAACAGCAGAAAAAAGACACATTTAACGAAGATGGGTGGTTTCGCAAAGGACCCACCACTTCTGCTGAGAGAAAGAGAGAGAGACAGAGAGAGAGTTGGTGGAATCAACCTTTTTTTATAAAGAGGGTGGTTGGATTGAGATTCGAGAAGAAGGAAACCTCAAGAATTGACCCACCCTTTCAGCTGCAGCTGCAGAAATCGCAGAGCATCTGTTAAAAATTGCAGAACTTTCTGGCTTGGCTCACCTACAAATATCACCACTTCATCCCCTCCAAAACCCAACTTCTGAATTTCCTCCCATCTTCTTCTCCAATTATATTTCTTATTTCCAAACAATATTTGCTGACTATTCTTTTAATGTCAATCCTCAGACTTTTCTCTTCGATCCATTCAACCAAGACATTGTTTCATTAGTTTTTGAATACACGGTTTGTTTTGTTTAATGAAATACATCTTTCCTATGTGTGAATCAGACTTTTCACAACCTTTTTTTTTTCATTTTAAATATTTTATAAAATTATTTTTTATTAAAATAATATTCTTGCTTGCGTATACAAGCTTTGAGCAATTAACAAAACAAATAATAAACTATTGGATCAACGATGAATAAAATTCTAAATAAAATAAATAAATCTTTTTATCAAGTTTTTTTGTTATAAAATGTGTTTTTTCGTAGGGAAAATGATATTTTTTATTTCTAAAACGCATTTTTTCGTATAAAAATAAGTTATATTTCAAAAATTATTTTATAAAATAGTATATTTCTTATATTAATGAAAATAATATCCTGAAAATTAATTTTTATTTTAATAAAAGTCAAAGCCTAGATTGATGAAAGCCATGAAAGAGTGATTTGGCGAGAGATGGGAACCAACCAGCTCAACATCAATCTCATATTTCCTCAATCTCATCTGGTTTAAGTCGTTTTCTTAACATTCCCACCAAATAATATTAAATATTATTGGGATTCTCCACCCACTCACAGTCTGCCACATCATCCACTTTCACTTTGTAAAAGTTTTTCTTTTTCACTTTTACAAAAAAATATATAAAAAAAATATTAGTGCCCAATGTAATTTAATTTAATGTTTGAGAATATGATGCGCAAGGGGCTTGTTTAAGTTTTCTTTTAATTTAATTTAATTTATTTTGTAATAGTTTAAATATTGTTCGAATTGTTTAGTTAGGGTTGTTCTATTAATGTGATTGTGTTTTTATTTATGGGATTATTTTTGTATTTTAGTCATTATAACTTAACCATAATTTGTGTTGATATTTATACTTCACTTAGGGAATTTGTTAATCAATTTTGAAATAGACAAAAAATCATTTTGAAAGGTGGATCCCTCGAAATGGGCCATCTTCCTTGGTAGTATTATGCAAGTGGATTTTGTGTCAAAAAATTGAATTATCATTGTTCCTTGCAAGCCTTGTGGTGATTTATCTTATACTAATTCTTCATCCACTTCCTTCCAGAGGTAGACATACCTAGTGAAGGTTTAGAAGACCTGCTAAGACTCAAGTTAGAGTGTCTTCCTCGGTGGAAACTATTGAAGTCGATTGGTGCAATTTTATTATCCATTTGGACCAGCTTGTTTCTTTCCGTGCATAGTTTTTGTTCTAGATTGATTCTAGCTCTGATTTTTGGAGGAGAGCCTTTTCACTTACAGAGTAGCTGACGTTATTTGATAAAGTTACCAGATACTCCATTTGGACTATGATTCTGCCTTTAAGCACCTGTTTGGGTCAATAGTCCTTCTCCGCGTATAACTTCCGTTCCTGAAGGATTTTTCCTTTGATTTTTGGAGGGCTATTTGTTGATTCACATAGTAGAACGTGGTCCAAATTTCACATCATTTGGACGCCTTTTGAGGGAGTTACAATTCTGCCAATTTCGGGACAAAATTTTTCCATAAATAATGGCTTGCATCAAGTGGTTTCCCATTTTCCCCTCCTCTGTGGTGCATCACAATCCCTACCTTAAAATAATTTTGCAAATAACTATAACTTCAAATTATGGGAAATAAATTACGTAAACCTCATATCCATGTTTTTCATTAAATTTAAATTTTGTTCACAGCGAATATATTGTATTTCTGCTACAAACATGTCTTCCACTGCGGAAAGTAAATCTTATTCTACGAATTGTTTTCCTCATGGGGTATTTTCTGCAATGAAAATGGTATTTTTTGCAGCAAAAATATGTCATTCGCTACGGAAAATGTATTTTTCATAACAGATATTTGCATTTGAAATCTTAACTTTCTCAGTACAACCCCAACCTAAAGCACAACCTCATATCAATCAATGTATCAAAATATGGTATTTTAGGTACAATAATCGAACAATTTTTAATATTAGCTTCGTAACTATCGTTTGCGGACTTAGTCTTGAAGACCTATGAGTAGAAACAATCTGATATAGTTTGGAAATAAACTAACTGAAATATTGGTCGTACTTGAAATTGAGATTGGGGCAAGTGTTTGACCCTCAAGTTGTGTTGAGGAAACTAAGATTTTGCAAAGTAAGACAAGTATCCGCTGTAGAAACTAGTCTTCCATAGTGGAAAAAATGTTTCTATTGCGAAAAGTATTCTTTCCGCATAGGATACTTAGTAGATTTTCTTAAATAATTTCAATTTTAACGAAAAACATGACTACAAAATTTGTGTCGTTTTTCTCATAGTTCGAGATTTTAATTGTTCGCGAAATTACTTTAAGATTTTATTTGTCGTTGATCAAATTATACATGGTTTGTTCTGTTAATCTTCATACTTAAAATTTACATTTTAGTACATAATTTATCCATTAATAAAAAAAGGATAATTAACATTAAAAAAAAAAAACCTTGAATGAGGTTAGTGACAAAGTAAATAATAAACAATTTTCGCTGATAATTAAAACACTCAATTGTGAAAAATAAACGAAATAAGCATTGTTGTCACATTTTTCGTTAGAATTGGTGACTAAGAATGCCTTCTAGTTGACCTTTTACCTCCATCGTACACACCAATAAAAATGAATTATCTACAAAAGTTACAGTAAGTTATCATTCATAGTCACAAAAATAGTCATCATCTCCTTTCGAAGTTGAACCCAAGAATTTGAGGAGAGAAAAAAATGGTTTTGAGGTTTGAAAACAAATGTCTTCTATATAAAAAGTTGACGATTCCTAGAAAAGAAAGAAAATAAAACACACATAATAAATAGATCATTTACAAAAAACTCAGATAAAAAATTTCTTATCTACTTATTAGTGTCTAAAAAATAGAACTCTTTTGAAATTTAAGTAATTGAACAGTCAAGGAAAAAGGAACCCGATGATGATGAATTTAGAAACAACCACGAGAAAAAAAAATTAAAATACAATTTGAAAAATATGTTTTTCGCAATGAAAAACGTATTGTTCGCAGTAGAAACAACCATAGCAGAAAAAGGGCATTCCCTTTAATTTTTTTAATCAGACATACCATGTATTTTTTGCAGCGAAAAATATATTTTCTACATAATATTAATTAAATTGATAATTATTTTTGTAATTAATTTCATCTTATAATAATAATAATTTGCTAATTAATTACATAATAATTAACTACAAAATTGGAGGAGTATTTCAAAATTTTTTTAATTAATAACCATATTGTTATGACTATCTTATAATTGGTAATTAATTACCAAATTAATTATTTGACTTAATTATTCAATTTGAGTAGTTTAATATATAAATCAAGAAATAATTAATATATTTTAATTTTGAGAATCAATTCTAATTGTAACGTTTCTTTAAATTAATTAACAATTTAATTAATATTCTGCGAAAAATACTCTTTAAGTTGTCAAAAATACACTTTTTGCTGCAAAAAATACATTTTCTGCTGTAGAAAATGAATATGATTTACTTTCCACAACGGAAAAGAAATAAGACTTAATTTCCGCAATAGAAAATGAAAAAGACTTTTTTTTTGCGGCAGAATACATATTTTCATTGCGAAAAATATTTTTTTCGTAACGGATACTTGACTTCTGTTGTGGGAAAAAAATATAAATTTTCAATGAAAAATGTGACAACAATATTTGATTCATTATTTTCTATATTTAAATAATTTATTTATCCACAAAAATTATTTAAGATTTTTTTTGTCACTAATCACATAGTTCATTATTATTATTTTTTGTTAATTAACAATTAAGAAAAGAGATATGTCAACCTTTATTTGAGTATTATTAATGCATTAAATTACACAAAGAACACATACCACACAAATATATTATTATTTCTTATTATATGGCTTGAATATTGTGCACTAAAAAAAATTATTTTTAATTATATTCACCATGTCATTTTAAAACAACATAATGATTATATTAAGGCTCACAAATTATTTACTATGGGAAAAGTTACACTCCAAATCAAGAATATTCAATATGGGCAGCACCAAATAAATGAGTAGTTGGAGGAGATGGCAAAAGAAAAGAAGGTGTCACAGTTGAACAAATTAAATAAAATGTTGGTCCAAACAAGATTGGTAGCTGCCAAAATTGATTGCCTAGCCATACCCATAATTACTCATTAAAAAAATGTGCAATTTAATGGCTAGTGGTACAATTGGATCATGACAAGGGTCTTTTACAATTGTGTCCAATTATCCCATTTGCTTGTAGATTTGGCTCAAATGAGATGGTTGTTGACCGTGGTTAAGGTTGACTTGACTTTTCTTTTTTAAAGACCTATTCACCCAAAATTTCAAACAACTCGTTTGAGTTGTTCATCACCTTTTGGTAAATCTCACACGTTATCAAATGTCACATATTCTAATCATGTCGACATTGTTGATCGTCGCTTGGCTTTGAATTAATTTTTCAATATTTTGCTAATTGGGTTGGGAAGGCAAACATCAGGCCATATGAGAATCGGGCAACGAGTTGACTCGTTCTCTTAGATGAGACGAACTACATCCATGGACTATCGAGTCAAATAGGCAAATTGCGGGGGATGACAACCCCGTAAACTAGCTGAATTTGGCTTGTTATAGTCGGCCTCATCAGCAGGCCGGGCTGAGTCAAGGGAGCTGGCTGGCGGCACATTCGTCGGCTCCTAGGCTGCGCTTCGCCAGACCGGTGAGTTGGTTTTGGCAGAGTATCTAAAACGCAACGTTGAAACGTAGTTACCAAGTCGAGCTCTCAAAGAGCTTCTTAATCTTTTCAAAGGTTTCATATTAACGTTTTTGTGCTACAGTTTCAGACATTTTCGGATCGGTAGAGAGCGTAATGCTGCCGGCTAAAAATAATGCTGAGCTTTTTTAACCAACAAAATCACGAACATAATGTTCTCCACATTGTCTCCTAATCTGATTTTGGTGTTCTAATACCATCTGTTGCTGTGAATTCTCTACCCCATGCCTGAGTCCTAGCGTTAAAGACACCCCTCCGAGCTGGCTTCGTCGATACGGCATGAACCCTACCAATGGCCCTTCAAAGCTCGAGGGCGATGCTTCACTCTCTAGCCTCGACCGCTTCTCACGGCCGCCCCACCATTGGTTTTCGATTGTTCTTGCTTTCTGGCCCATCGATGGGTCAGGTAGCTTTTGATGATCAGCTTCCTGCAGACTGCAACTTTCCTTATTGTTTTTTGGGTTTGCTTCGATTGAAGCTTTGGTCTCGAGCACGTGTATTTCTTCGACCATCGGCTTCCACACTCTCACCCGAGCATTTATAAACCAGTTTGATACCTGAATAATTCATGAAACTTTTAAGATTTAATAAGCGGAGGGAAAAGCATTTTTGTTAATCATAATTCATATTCACGTTCAAACAAGTCAAAAGAAAAAAGTGAGATGTTAGAACTGGCCCTGGCCCCTACCTGGTTTCGAGATAAGCCTGTTTGAGTGGCTAACATGTGCTTATCAGCATCTGTTGGGTACCTAAAAAAAGTTGGTCCTTGAAAAGCATTCTCACAAATCTTCCAAAATTATTCTAGAGAGAGAGAGAGAGAGAGAGAGAGAGAGAGAGAGAGAGAGAGCTTACGGGTGGAGAAAATGTTCAAAAAGCCAAGCTCTAAGAACACCAACAGCTCTTTCAGGCAACCCTCTTTGGGGCCTCCACACATGTTGATGGGGTTGGAGCAATCCAAAACCACCCACACCACCATAACCATACTTCTCCGAGCTCCGTTCATCGCCTCTAATTTTTGCACAACTCCCTCCGGCTTTACCCCCACTCGTCTCGGTTATTTGCGACAACAATTCTTCGCCCAGCCCCCATCTCGAATGCCTCAAATGATCTGAAATTACATCTTTCAGACACCTAAATTGCCTCGAAACAGTCTTCATCGCAATAGACATGAACGGTGTTGCCGACCAGAGCCCTGCCACTGATTCAAACGATGAAACTACCATTTGCATTTGCTGATTATACTGTCTGTATCTTCTGCATACCTTTCATCACCAAAAGAAAACCATGAAATAAGTACAAAAGATTCGCATTTTTAATCGTTTTATCCCAATCATAAGACCAGAATTTGATGTGAGAGGAAATAAGTGGCTAATACTGTTAGTTTTGACACTGACATAGCAAAGTGCATAGCTGATATTTTAACAGTTTGCCAATTGTTTGAACATGAAGTATAACAAATAACACGTCTGAATATCATGTGGGGCATTCTAACAATTCAATCATCTTCAAATAAGTCGATCATTATCGATTTTCGTTCAGCGAAGAAAACCGATTTCAGTTCCGTCCAGTCAAGAAAAAGTAAACCCGACTACGATCGTATGGCAACATCAATGAAACATGCCCCACATACGGTATCATTCAAAGAAAGATATGGAGCATTTACATACTTGCATACATTCAATTTGTGAAACACAAAATGATTAACTTACTTATATCACATGCTGCTTAGCCGCTAGTTGTTTGACATAAATCCTATTACGTGCAAACCCATCATACAGACAAAAGTACTGAGAAGCCAAGAAAAACAATGTATGCTAGTTAGCTAAGTAAATTATATGATTTCGTGACTGCAGCCGGAGCAAAGATCATTAAAAATCTAATTACTAGAAGAATGTATATTCGATAGCCTCGTTTGGGAGGGTTAGAGAGTGTTATTAGGGGGGTTAGTTTGTGAGATATAGATGAAGAGAAGAATACAAACTAGGGAAGGAACAATTAACAGGTTGGTATCAAAAGACTGAGCTATAAATGTAGATATGAAGGTAAGAGAATGATTGAATTAACCTCTTCCATTATGTGCAGTAGCTTAGCTTTCTTCTGTTGGACGTCTGGACGAAAAGATTCAGAAATACTGCTGCCATCGTTGACTCCAATTGTTTGGCTCGAACCGTAAAAGGTAGAAGACGATGCAGGTAAGTTAGAATCCTTAGCCAAAGTCTCGGTTTCATTCGTAACAAAAACATCACCAGAAGCAGTCTCAGACACGTCGCATGTTTTACCTGAACTTAATCTACTTTTACCACAAATTTCGTCTAATAATTGCTGGGCAGGCTTCAAAAATTTAGAACTCTTCAAAATGATTGCATAGCCAGTGAAAGGGCCAAGAGGACCCGTGTTTCTGCAAGTGTTTGAAGAAACCCCAATTATTTCTTGAATAGACTTTCCACAGCCTTTGCTAATACCAGACGGTTTTGATATTGATCTCAAACAGCCAGATTTTCCGGAATCTGAATAATTATGATCCTTAAGAATACCATTTGTTTGCTGTAAATCCTCGGTCCCACATCCATCTTCAAGCTGAGAAGCGGGCGATTTGGAAGGCGGATTTGCTGAGAGTGATAGAGAAAGACCTTGTTGAGCGCCATTCTCCACCGATCTATCGACCCAATTAATAGAATTTTCATAGCGGAATAAATCTTCTTCATTTCTAAACGCTGGAAAACTGGCGAGCTCAGTCGCACTCGACCACCCAACTTGGCCACTTACTGATACCGGGGTTTGGATAGTCGACGGAGTGACTACATGTTGCAATGTGTTTTGAAAAGGTAGAGTAATGAACTGAGATTCTCCAGCGTTCTTCCGTCTGTCTTCTTCAGGAAGGTTATCATTAGAAAAATTATAGTCATGGCTGTAACTTGGCCTCAAATATGGCTGAGGAACAGAACCATTAGATACTTCACCGGAAAGTCTGGGATTTTGATTGTTTTCAGCCGACCATGGATTATTACCATAGTTCAAAATCCAATCACAGGTTTGTTGACGAACTTTCGATGATATATTGAGATTAGACGAGGTAGGATGAGAAGAAGAATGAAGGAGAGGATTCTCGGACATTTGTGGACGTACGATTGAGTCTCTCTGAGAAGATAAAGCATTAAAATCGGACGAAAAACCGATCATTTCCGAAGGGAGCAAAGATTGGTCAAAAAGAGAATTTGCATTACGAACGCTACGAACTTGAACAAGATCTGGACTAAACTCAGAATGGAGTGGGATTTGTTGTTCATCAGAATGCCGACGGAGATAATCTGTCCGACGAGATTGAGTTGAGTTGATTTGCTGCACTCGTAGCTTTTCCCGGCGATTTTGTTGTGCGACGTGAGGTTCAGATCTTACTCCAGTCAAATCCATTGACTGAGATGCATAACTATCCTTCCATTTGATTATACTGCGAAGACGACTACGAAAATTTATTTAACCACGAAATCAGATTGACCAGGGGTGATTTTTAGGCCATCGAATTCCTGCAAATTCATCATTTTTAACATTGCCATTAGAGTTCAAAATATAGTTTTGGATAGAAAATTCTCATTACTGTCATCAGTCTGGTTTGGGAGAAAATTGAAATCACTTTCAGAAATAAGGATGAAAAGAGAAGCAAAACACACAAGCTTACCTTGTACATTGGTTTTTCGCCATCGATTCCAAAGCAAGAACAAACATAATAAACAGTGAAAACACTCTTCACTGTCAGCAGGCTTCGATCTAACCCAACATTGCCAACTTAAAGATCATGCTTTTGGTAGAAACCCTAGTATCTTAAAAACTACAGGCTCACGCTTACCCACCTACGAGATCAAGAAGGAGACAGCAGTATCAATTATACGAATCTTATCCCCGATAACTGTATCTACAGAGAGCTTCGCAGACAAAACAGTTGACTGAATTAAACCCAAAATGAAATTATATACGTCGAAGGATGTATTTTTGTTTGTCTACTGTGATTTAATTTTATTATAATATAGTAATTAAACAAAAGCACTTAAACAATTCTCTCTTTTAATGCAACGTGAAACTCCCTTCTGTCGGTACAACACCTAAACCTAATTCAAGATAGTTTCAAACACAAAAAGGAAAACCTGTGACAGAAAGCATCAACTAATTCAATTTTTGTGACCTACCCATTTGGCTACTGAACCGTACAGACTTCCCGGTCTGTTTCCGGCGACTTCCAGCTGGTTTGTCGCAGTCAACAAATGAGAAGCTCGAGATGGAGTGCAGGAGCTCGAAGGAAGACGATAGGCTATACTTTGTCGCCGTTAAGGTTTCACGCTGTTTTAAAAAGCCATGATTCCCTACCGTCAAATTCACGGCGCCAAAATTGACGGCAGCAGCGCCACTCGCTTTCTAATTCTCGACGACGTTTGTTTGTTGTAATTACTCCTTAGTTTAGTCGTTAATCACAGAAATAACACTCAGCTTTACAATCTCAAATTTTATTGCTAATTACAAATAAACTGTGTTTAAAATAAATCCACGTGGTAGCATTTGAGTGGTCTGTCAGGGTAGCATCAAAGAAGAGAGAGATCCAACATTACGTCACCTTCAGATTGTACCTTCTTATTCTGGGCCAGCTTCGATTGTGAACCGCCGGATCTTTTGCTTAAACGCAGAGTTTTAATACCAATTTCCCATAAAACCCACCCTCTATTAAAGCCTGCCCTTCAGGCTCACTTAACTCACACTCAATCACTGTCACTCATCATCAATAATCAGCCTCGCTAATTTAATCCAACGGTAACAAACGTTTCTCCCTGATGAATCAGACAAAGTAATATCCGTCTGATCAGGATCAAACGGCGATGGGGGGGGGATGGAAAGGTTTTGCCGCCACAACTTGTCAGTAACTGGAAAGCGTCCAATCAAAGGTGATGGTCTGACAGTGATGGGGTGGCCCACGTCGTCTCGGGTTCCGTTCATTGGAGAATAACAGAGCAAACAGCTAGACTGCTAACCTTGGTCGACAAAATCAAATGAAAGATTCTTTGCCACGTGCCGTCTGATCCGTTTATGACTGCCCCCCCCTACCATTTGCTCTTCGTTAATAGTTTTAATCTATGATTAACTTAAACCATTCACTAATTAACTGAATCCAACGCTAACGACGGTAATCAAATCATCCCATAATTTCCCTTAATAAATAAAAATGTTAATATTATAATACAAAAACAAAAGGAACATTCGCGATGACGGCAGCTCGATTATGGCAGCTCTTGAATGCTGACGTCATTGCTCAAAACAGTAACCTCAGGTGGAGCCCTTGGTCTAGAATTGTCACGTTTCTTTTGCATTTTATTACACTAACCTTGGTTGTCTTTCTATTGAATATATTTAAAAAATTAATTTTTACACGCAAAATAATTATTTTTTGCTTACAGAAAGACAATGTTACGCGGCTAAATGACAATATTTGCTTCGCAGAAAAATTATTTTCTCGAGAGGAGGAATGGGCTATCAGAAAATATTCAGAAAACGGAAAAGTGAGAATTGTTTTTGATGATAAAAAACCATGTTAGAAGCTATAATATCCCAACTTTTTATAATAGAATTTAATAAGGATAATTGAAAAGTAATGGAGGGTATACGAATTATTTAAATATTTATCGGAGTATTACCAATAACGTAACTGTTAAATTATAATTTAAGAAAAATTATTGAGATGATAATTAGAGTTAAATAAAGTGAGATTAATTAGAATTAAAATGTAGAATATTAATTAGAGGGATAATTATTATAGAATTGAATAAAAGGGATTAAAGAGGGAGAAATGAATGGTTGAACCGGTTCACGCTGTTTGTGGTCTGGTTTGGAAATCAAGAAAGGAGAGGAGTTATTTTGTGATCTGCGATTTGGAGAGCGAACCTGAGAGAATAGAGAAGGTCGAGAGAGAGAGAGAGATGCAGAGAACGAGAGGGAGCAACGAGCAATGGACAGTGAGCGAACGAATGTGGGGGAGCTTGATCCCGAGCTCGATTGGCGGTGTCCGACATTGCAGGCAACTCGTGGAGCATTGAGATGGCTAGGGCTCTGGTTGTGGCTCGCGGGACGGATCGAGGCAGCGTCGGACGTCGATGCTCTGCCGATTTCGGGTGCCTAGTGGTGCTTGGCGACAACGAAATGGCGACGGCAAGGAGGCAACATCCGACGCGATGAACGGCTAGGGCAGGGGATTAGCCGTTCAGCTGGTGGCTTGTGGTCTGGTCTGTTGTCCAATTCGATGCATCAGTTTCATCCGTGGTCCACTGGTTGATTCGGCGGAGTGAAGACAACTGCTTTTCAACACTTTTCTCCACATATTCCCTACTATGTCAGGCACAAGGGAATTAGTGGGTGACGGGGGGTGGATGTCCAGCTGTGTAGAAGAGGAATAATTGGGAGAGAAAAGTACTGAGTGGAGAGGGTGGTTTTCTTACAAAAAGGAGTCTTCTGCTTCCTTCCAGGGAGGGAGTGCACGGGTAAGGGGGCAAAGTTGCTACTGCTGGAAGGATGGAGTTTTGGGTAGGAGAGAAATTATCAGAAGAGGTAAAGAATTGAGTAATTCTTGGCCATGTGGAGGCGCTATACCACAAGTAGTATCTTGTTTGTTTTCTTGGATTGTTTTATTGAATTGTTTCTTAGAGTGTGCTGAAATTATTTTGATATTGGTTTGCTCAAATTTCCTGACAGTTCACTAGTGCATATTACTATGAATTGACCCACGACTTCAATCGACTTGAAGATAGTAGATAGTGATAAATTATTATGCATCTAGACTTCTAATTTCTGCATTTTGGATCACTGGTTTGTGACCGAATAATCCTGTTTTTATGGACGTTGGTAATTCTCTAGTATTGGATAGATTATTGTTGTTCAAATATTACATTTTCTAAATGAATTAGTCTTGTTTGGGTACTCTTTGATTGATTTATTACTTGTCAATTGCTGTCTAATTATTAGTTGAAATGCTTGTGTTAGCTGTCCGTAAATCCTCACTTATTTGTTGATTAAGGATAGACAATTGTTGTTGATTTCGATAATTCTAAACTGCCATTTGAATGCTATATCCAAACTTGTAAACATTGTTAAATTGGTGATGAATATCCTGTTCAATTGCTGTCAAATAATTGTTGAATTTCTGTTGTTAAGTGCCCGTAAGATTCTCACTCAATTATTGTTTTAAAGTGGATAATTGCTGCTTGTTTTGAGAGATTTAAATTGCTGTGTAAACATCTCTGTTTAACCCGCATGTCAATCAATCATGTTCCTATTTTAAATTACGATGACTGTATAGAGAATTCACTGTTGTTCTAGAGAAATTTTCAGTCAATTAATTCCCTGTTTCGCTGGAACTTTATAAATGCCTTTGCTTGATTTTAATTTCCTTATATGTAGTCAATTTTTGGGTTAGTATTGGTTAAGAATATAATATGAAATCATTGCTATCGTTCTATTGAATTCTAAGCATGTTAAAATAGTAATTTTAACTGTATGTTCTTCAATTAGCGAGCACGTTTGATATCCGTTTTGTTGCTGTATTTCCTCCAAATAAGCATGAAAGCACGTTGTATATCACTGTATATTCTTCATAATTTCACTGGTATTCTCTGTCAAATTTTGTGTATGTTAGTACTTTGTTTATCGCTGTATTTCCTCAAATACCGAGCATGATTTATTGTTGTTTTTGCATTGATTTATAAGCATGTTTGCATGTTTCATTTCACTGAGTATCTAACATGTTTTGTGGTTGCTTTCTGTCAAAAACCAAGCACGATTGCGTATTTTATTTCGCTAATTATTCGCTGTTATTTTCCGATAAATCCAAAGCATAATAACATATTTTATTTCGCTGTCATTTCCACCAAGATTGAAATATGTTAATATGTTGAGTATCTCAATTATTTCCCTTGTAAACTAGCGTTTCCTTCGCTATATGAATTGTGAATTCTGGATAATTGGGTTGAACTGATTTACTTGTAGGTGTGTTATATTCTGTTGTATGATAGTTAGATATTGTTGCAATTGTTGTGCTGCATTAACATGCATCATATTAATAGAAATTATTATGAATGCCAAGTATAAATTAGTATTCATCGTGTGAGGAAAAAAGGATAAAGAAAATAAATGTAAGAGGAATTGAAGGTGGGGAGGTGGTTCGAATCGTAACCAGGTAGACTCGATATTATACCCTTCCCTCGGTGGGTTGCGAAAGTCTATCTGCCCTAACGGGAGACTCAAGATTATACCATTCCCTTGTCGGGTCGCGAGAGCCTGTCTACCAGAGGGTTAGATGCCAAATAGCGACCACTCTCCCTACGACGAAAACCTCTTACTGTCCCAACTCAATGTATGAGTTGATATATATATATGTAACCGTAAGTAAAGAACAGTTTGAGCAGATTCCATTATGAGATAATGAGTCAGAGGCATACATCATATTGCATATCTCGTTTCTTGCTAGGCCTTAGGCTCACAGTTTGCTTGTGGTGTAGGAATACGCACACGATTAGGTGAATGAGCAGTTGATGAAAGATTTTGCACGGGCGGGACTTATGGCTGATTATGCTAAAGAAAGTAAAAGAGAAAAGTGTTTTGTAATTAATACGTAACAGTTTGTTTAGTATTACTTAAACGAATTATTTATGCTTCCGCTACATTTTGAGAAAAAATATTTTATAATTATAGTTTTCTTCTGCTCATAACGATTTTTCATAATGAGTCTAAGAAAAAGTATTTTTAACGGTCCGGTTTTTTAGAAAATAACTTTGATCATAATTTAAAAAGGATTTTTCGCTGTTTGATAAAAGAAAATAAAAAGTTTAAAATTTAAAATGATTTTTGAAGTAAGAAAAATCTAGGTCGTTAAAGAAGCTTTCAGCATCATCTTCACGATAAAATTGCTTCAATTAATGTGATTTTAGTATACAATTAAGTAGAATTAGAATTGTAGAAAGTAATATTTCAATATCATTTTTGGGATAATATTTTTTTTAATAGATAATAATAAAATTTGCGTAATTTATTTTTCATAGTTTAGTGTTTAGGTTATTAGCAAAAAAATGATTCCATGGTTATTTATTAGTTCAGTAAATGTTTAGTTAATTTTCCTAAAAATTTATTAAAGTTTTTAGTTTTAGGTAATTAAGAAAATGCATTTACGTGGACTTGGAGCAGGAAAAAGTCGATAAATAATCTATAATTAATAATTTAAACATACAATTATGATCCCTTTGATTTAATACAAGCTTATGCAAGTCCATATTTAATAACTAACAAGCTCATTTGTCACGAGCCCATTTTTGTTTAAAACAATAATCCAAAATATCGACACAGTGTGGGCTCCCAACTGAACATCCATCGTCCATCTTGGTCTTCAATCTTCATCCTACTTAGGTACAAAATATACGCACGATGTGTGAGTACGCATTAAATGTGACGCAAAGAGTGTTTTCAAAAGAGCTAAGCAGTAGATGATAATTAAGAGACTCATGCGACAGCATCAATTAGTGACGAGTAGGCGCGAGAAGGGACTCATTGTGATGTCATACTGAATTAAACCTAAGTTTCAAGGTCATTAGACTAACAAATGCTTATTAAAGCAGTGCATTAGAGCCGTAATGGACGAGATAACGCTTGAAGTATTATTATTTGCTGTTGGAAATTTCAACGTATTGTTTAAATGCATCTCGCCCTTTTCATAGGGGATTTAGTCGAGGACTTTGGGAGCCAAACCAGGCATTAATGTAGATTGGAAAATCCAGTAGTCTAAACAGAATAATGCAATGAAGATGATGGTGATGTCGGGTTATGAGTCTTCTCCTTTGGCCGAAGCATAAGGTCGACCAAACATCCTCGGGTGAGGCTCCGACCATTGGCTCCATACTTGTTCAAACGATCAATCTATGGAATTGGGAATCGTGCTGACGAAAGTCTTCAAAGTTTAATCTTGAATTGGGATTCCAAGTGGGCATGAGGCTAGGTTAGATTTTGTCCCTAGACAAGAGCACGTTCTGTCTTAGAAACCCAGTTCTCGTGACGGAGAGACAAGATGGACTGGAGTTAAGAACCTGTTGGAAAAAAGGTATGAAATAATTATGGTCCCAACGAGAGAGAGAGAGAGAGAGAGGGAATCTCCTTTGCCAAACTACAAAAGTTGAAGATAAATTAAGCATAAACTAATGACGAGAGAAGGGTTGGTCTAATAATTAAACGTTTGGTAAACCCAAACAAAGGAGAAGAAGATGAACCTTTGACCAGAAGCTTGCACTTTTTGGGTATGAACTATGAACCACTCTGCGCTTCAAATGGCAGCTCACCTTCTTATTCTTCTTCTTCTTCATATTCGTGACTCTGTCGCCATCCCCTTTCCTCTCTCCTTCCACCTTCATGTGTAAAACCAAAATGGCTGTCAATGCTTCCCAACCCAGATCCTCTTCTCGCACCTCCCGATC
The DNA here is from genome assembly GCA_022433065.1 of Begonia loranthoides. NCBI lineage: Eukaryota > Viridiplantae > Streptophyta > Magnoliopsida > Cucurbitales > Begoniaceae > Begonia > Begonia loranthoides. The sequence goes on from CM039481.1 coordinate 1,519,042, forward strand.
GAATCCCTCCCAATCCCCTCGAGCTACCCGATCCCCCAGACCATCCGCCGCCTCAGCGGCCGCTTCCTCTTCCTACTCCTCCGAACCCTCCACGTCTACCGCTGCATCTGGTTCTGCTAACAAGTTTTCTTCTGGGACCTCCTCCGTTTCCAGTCGGACTTCGCTTTCCAGCCTCCGTGCCACTCTACCCGAGAATCCTCACATCTATGATTTTTCTGAAATCTCTTCCGCCACCAATAACTTCCTCGCCAAGCGCTACTCCTCCTCTTCTTCTACCCCGTCGTGGCGATGCACGCTTCGAGGAAAGGACGTCATTGTTTTCCAGCGGAAGTTTCGTCGAAAAAACGAGAGTTCCCATTTGAAAGAGCGCCTCGCGGTGATTTGTCGGAGCCACCATGGAAGCATCGTGAAGCTCCTTGGTGCGTCAATCTCCGGTGAGCATGTCTACCTGGTGTATGAATTCATAAATGGTGCGAATCTCGTCGATTGTTTGAGGAATTCCAGAAACCCTAATTTTACTGTTTTGTCCACCTGGATTTCGAGAATGCAAATCGCCGCTGATCTAGCGCACGGTCTCGATTACATCCACAACAGCACTGGGCTAAACGTTAGGTTTGTACATAATCACATCAAGAGCAGTAGCATTTTAGTAACAGAGCCGTCGTTCAACGCTAAAATTTGCCATTTCGGCGCAGCTCAACTCTGCGGCGAGGCTGAGGACAGCCGTACTCCGGAAATGGCTTCAATTTCAGAGTACACTGGAGAAATCAATGAAGATTCAAAGGCGAAGGAACTGAAGCGATCCGGTAGTCGGAAAATACAATTCGAGGGTGTCAAAGGCTACATGTCGCCGGAATTTCAATCAACCGGCGAATCGACGCAGATGTCGGACGTGTACGCTTTCGGAGTTGTAATACTGGAGCTCTTGTCCGGCGAGGAGCCAATGAAGTACAAATTCGACAAGAGCAGAGGCGATTTCGTGAGAACGTCGATAATCGATACCGCACGGGCAGCAACGGACGCCATGAGTGGCGAGGCCACCATCGTCGTCGAGGGTAGGTTGAGGAGGTGGATAGATGGAAGGCTGAACGACTCTTTCCCGGTGGAAGTGGCGGCGAAGCTGACACGTTTAGCACTAGAATGCGTCAACGTGGACCCCATCAAGCGGCCCAATATGGCACGTGTGGCGGGTAAAATCTCTAAACTGTACCTACAATCAGGAATTTGGTCGGAAAATATGAAAATCCCGACGAACATTACGGTGTCTTTCGCTCCTCGGTGAGGCCGGTCACGGCGGGATGGGATTATTTTTGGTCGGTTTAATTTTTTTTTTTTTGTGGAGGAATTTTAAAAAATTATTAATTTTTTTAATGATGATCCAAACGATAACGACAGCACCGTTTACGAATTGACCACTCTAATTTTTGTATTAGTATTTGCTCACTCAAGTCGTGACCCCGTATTAATTTTATAATATGTTATTTTATTTAAATAAAACCAACAAGTTGGACCAATAATCATAAGATAAATAAAAGGTCAGCTATCAATATTATCAAGAATTAATATTAAAATATCTTTTAAATTAAAAAAATATAATATATATATGAGAAAAATGCCTGTGGGTTTTATTGACCAATGTACCTATCTAATTATTGTATAGTAGTAACCTGTTTGTCACTAACAATCTTAGATGCTAGTCAACTTTGTTTATTGAGCTCTGCAAGAGGGACCCACCCAATATGCATAATCTAGTAATTTATTAATATAAACACACATTATCATATATGCATACAACCTAAACCAAAAGGTCAATAGACTTGGGTTATGTTTACTTGCACAACTTTATGTGCTCAAAGCATGATTGCAGCTCGAGCCTGTTTCATAGCATTTCTTCTTGACGTTTTAACAAATTTCAATTGATGAGCATAGAGATATGATAAGGAGAAAGTCGTAAATTTCAAACATACACGTTCGAGTACTTGATAGTTGAAAAAATTCAAAGTTAGAAAATATCATGACACATGTTAAACGTAACACATAATAAGATGTTGATTAGGAGATGCATTAGTATCATCGAGCTTCTCATCCGACGCCTCTGTTCTAGTAATTCAGCAAGTTGTGACGGCCGGAGATCGACAAAACGACGAGCAAGAAGCCAATGGGTGCATGAAAGAGGAGGTTGGGCATGTGACAAGACAGCCTCTAGCTAAGAAGAACAACGATTTTGTTCCATTTTGTAAACGGGAGAGGAAAATATGGAGAAGGCCATGGTGATGGAAGCAACTACCATTGAGAATAAAAAACCATTGAACAACTTTGATATACAATTTCATTACAGTGCCGCAAAAGAAGATCTTTGTGGCGTGGCCTGAAAATTGAAAACTAGCGTTCTGCATGGAAGACGCTGCGGGATTCTTCCAATAAGAACTACTTTTCTTTTATTGTTAAGATTATTCTGGATCGTAATTCGAGTGAGAAAATCTTGGTAAGAACTACTTTTCTTTCTTGCAATCGCGGCGTTTTGTCTACAAATCGTCCTGTCAACTTTTTAATAGAGAAGGTGATATCGATGTTGGCTTTGTCATTTTTACATATGTCAGTGGTTAATTTGTTAAAAAATAAAAGACTGTGATTAACTTGTTAGTAATGGTAAAGTTAATTTGCCCTTTTTCCTCGAGGATGGAATGATTTCTCTTAATATTTTTTTTTTTTTTTTTGGGAGGACGAAAATCTGGATTGGATTACGACGAGACGCGCACAAATGGTGGTTGAAAAATTCTAGTTGGATGCTGTGCTGACTGCAGAATGGTGTACCATCTTTTGACGGAGTCCCATTATATCAGAGCTTTTTGTAGTGGTTTGAGGAATGAAGATTCGCACTTGTTTAGCAGTCTCTGGCGCTCAAACAAAGACTCGTGGCCTTTTTCTGCCATCTTCTTACCCTAAACGAATCATTTTCTCTCTCCTCTTCTCTTTCTTCTACCTCCGTCTCTTTGCATTTACTCTCTCGCTTCTCTGTGTTTTTCTGCCTCTTGAAGATGGTCTTTTGCTTCATTATGCCTCGTTTGATGCTTGTGAGGCGGGAATCCAAGTGCTTTTTTGTTCCTTCTCGATCTAATTGTCTGTGAGTCTGCATTGCCCTTTTCGGGTCCGCCTTCTCAAATTTGAGTGTTGTTATGTAAAATTTGTTTAGATTTCACCAGTGAATGAGAAGAAACTGCTCTGCATTTTGTTTTCCTGTGAGATTTGGGAGTTTACTGAGGATTTCTGTGCGATTTTTGGTTAGGGAGAATGTGTGGTGAATCTAGAAGCATTCCTAGCTGCCTTGAGCTAAGGGTAAATGTAACTGCGTCACGTCTCCTCTTGAAGATATTATCTTTCCTAAATACTTCAATGTTGTTCATTTTTATGCAGTTTTTCTCACTTTTTTTCGTGTTTTATTTTTCAATCGAATTTTACGTCTTTGTTCTGTTTACTTGTTTCCAGATCTTAACGAAAATAACACTAATGACGACCTTTTTTTTTCTCAAATTTCTTGTTTTTTTCTATTTGGTTACTCATGTCATACATCAAGCTGGTAGACTTGATGGTTTCGGCTGGATCTTGATCTAATGCGTTTGTGCTTATGTGTTGATTTTCAGCTGAATACAAAGGTTGAATGTGCTGAATTTTCCTGTAATTCCAAGTCATCCAGTGCACATTTGAAACAAAGAAATTATAGGATAAAAAATAATTTGGATCTTTCAAGTGACGAGTCTTGAACATAAGTTATGGAAATTTGCAGGTTAAAAGCCGCTCCCACTTTTGAGACGAGAAGCTAAAGAAAATCATATGCTTGCTCTGTTTTAAGGTAAATGACCTCTCATTCTTGGATACAAATTTCTCTCTCGGATCCCTTGTGGAAATGCTCTGATGACGATTTATTTAGTAATATTTTTGTGACTGAAACCATCCTTATCATTTCAACTATTTAAGGTTATTTGGTTTGAACAAGCACAAGGAAGTCATTTCCATTAGAGATGACTACATACGATCAAGATCCTGATGTTATTGAATGGGGTCTCCAGTTCTTTGATGGGGACATGCTTTACAATATGGGATATGGTGATAACATATCGCAAGTTGATATACTGGATTATCATAGACTGGATTTTGGGATGGATAATTATGATAGAGAATGTAGTGACATAGAAAATGATGAGCTTATTGCTCATGCTCTACAAGAAGAATTTGCTCTACAAGAAGAATTGTCACACCTTGCAGTGAAGGAAGAACTAGTGTCTCAAAATGGAGGGGAAGAAAATTTGGAGATGTCTTTGTTTTCCCAAGACTGGCTTGGTCAATCACTGAATAACTATGGTTCTGGTATGTCCATGTAGATTTTCAAAAACATAAGTTCTCAAGGACACATATGTGATCTGTTATACCGCTTGTGAATTGTAGCGCAAGATTATGATCAGGAAGATGAAGATGATACTGTCCTCTCCAGTTCATGTTCTAGCCCCAATGAGAACCTGTACATTGGGAATAACTCGGCATGTTCTTCTGAGCTGTCTGATGAGTATGGTTTGGATGGAGAAGTGGGAAAAAGGTTGAATCAAATGGTTCCTATACCTGTAAGTTTCATGAAAGAACTCACCATACATACTCGAGAATTTTAGGGAAGACAATGTAAAATTTTAATGAACTGTAACTCAACTACTTAAATTTTTGAGACGGGTATCACATTTCTTATTCTGTAAATCAAAAAGACTATTGACATGATCAAGTTCATTTTCTGGCACATCATTTATGGCTGGTGATCGGCGAGGACATTCTTCCTCTGATACAAATATGATAAATTTTCTTAAAGTATACTTGTACTAATTTACAATTAATCATTGTCATGTCGATTACTTGATTTATGCAGCATGTTCCTAGAATCAATGGAGAAATACCCTCAGTGGATGAGGAAACTTTAGACCATCAAAGGCTGTTAGACAGGTGTTGTTCTCTGTTTGTTCGACACAAAACGCGTAGCTGATTTTTACAATTTTGCTTCACTTTCTTTTTCTTTCTTGCGCGATGGATTTTTGTTATGATACCAGATAGCCAAATATTTTTGTCTATTTACTATAGTGAAGCAATATGGGGCTGAAAAATGCCTTTTCTTCTCTAGACTGCAGTTGTATGAGTTGGTTGAGCTTAAAGTTGAAGGAGATGGTAATTGTCAGGTAGTATTTTCCCCTCTTTTTTCCTTTTTAAAGAAAAAAAAGCTTTCTTCCTGGTAATTTAGTGATGTCATAAAAACTTGTTATGGCACAAGTTTCATAAAAAAGTTCTTTATTATGTCTTATTTATCCAGTTTCGAGCTCTATCAGATCAAATTTATCGAACTTCAGAGCACCATAAGTTTGTGAGAGAGCAAGTTGTAAATCAGGTTTGTCATCTTTCAATTTTTATTTTCTTAATAGTGAGGTTACATTACAGTATCTTTCATCAACTGTAATGTGTGTGCTGAAATTTTGGAAATGTGAATGTTCAGCTCCAATCATACCCGGAAATATACGAGGGATATGTACCCATGGCATACATCGATTATTTGGAGAAAATGTCGAAGTACTTTTCTTGTACCTTTTGTTGCCTTAGCCAATTTCCTTTTGGAGTTCTCTCCCACTATTTCTTCTTCTCGTTGAATGGCATTATTTGACTCAATCTAATGGGGTTAAAACAGGAGCAGTGAATGGGGAGATCATGTCACACTGCAGGCAGCTGCAGATTCGGTATGTTTTTACTAGTTTATTTTATCATAATTTATGATTTGATTGGTCAAGTTTTTGAATGATTTGATAATTTAAAAACTTCTATTTTTCTTTTTCAATTTATACTTGTGAAATATTTTCAGTTAAAAGATCCTAAGTTTGAAAGTTAAACAATGTGGACATTCCATGCATGCAATAGTTATGATCCACAATAGATATATGATATGTTGCAAGACAAGAATACAAACGCATGCGATTCTTATTGATGAAAAGATGCATGTGATTGATTTTATCTCCCTGTGCATTTATTCTTGGCTGTAATGGATGAAGTCCAGGATATATTTACTTTTAACATATGGAACATGAGAATAAAAATTTACGGGACTGAATTTCTTAATGATGTGCTTGGTATCATGACTATGAGGGCTAAGGTGTATTGACTTACAACTATAGCATGAGGTTTGGTCTCCGAGAATCATATCATGAATTCTAGTCCATGAAGGAACACTCATACCCTTGAAGAAATTATTTAATGATTTCATAATTTGCTTGGATATTAATTGCTTCAATCATTCAAAGAGTTTTGAATAGGGGTGTTCAAAACCGAACCGAACCGAAACCGATCAAAAAATCAAAACCGAATAAGGTTTTTTCTATTAAAAAAACCGAATAAGGTTCTCTTTTGTAAGAACCGAGTGTTTTGGTTCGGTTACCGGTTTTAGTTTTTCAAAACCGAAAAACCGAAACCGAACCGCATAAATACGTTTATAGTGTTTTTTTGTTTTTGAAGTTCCATATTCGGTCATTCGTGCCTCAGGCTATGAAGTGATTTTAGCTCCAAAAGACCTAATAACTATTTTTTGGACAAAATTTTGTTTTGAAAAGAGAAAAGGAAGAATAATTTTGTAGTTATTAATTATGTTTTTATAATTTTTATACAATTTTTATTATAATATTTGAAAAAAAAATTAATAAAGAAAAAACCGAAACCGAAATTTTAAAACCGAAACCGACTCGGTTCTGATTTTTCTAAAACCGATTCCGGTTTTGTAATTTTAAAACCGAAACCGACTAGTTTGGTTTGATTTCACATCAAAACCGAACCGAACCGAACCGTGAACACCCCTAGTTTTGAACATTGTTGAATAGAAGACTTTTAACCTTCCCTCCCGCTAGGAAGGTCAGAAGGGATGAGAGTTGTTTTATCCTTACTTATAAACAACTCTTGCACTCGATATATTGGGTTGGAGAGTGTAAAATGATTGACATGCTTGACACCAGTCATTGTTTAACTTTCAATAGAGAGCTCAAAACCTTAGTTTTATTTATTTTATGAAGGCATCATAAACAGAACTAAGCTTTTAAGTTCCGAATTTGCAAGCATCAAGTTTGATTGCTATTTCTTGTTTTGACTTCTCAGTGTTGAGAACTAATTATGTGTTTGATTAATTGCATTCCATAGGAGGATCTTTTGGAGGGCTAAGGCTTTTGCCATGCATGTTCTCATTACCTTTTTATAATTTTGTCAACTCAATAAGTGTTATTTTGATCTAAATTTTATATTTATGATTCCTTGCAGTATGGGGTTAAGATATTTGTCATAACATCTTTCAAGGACACCTGTTACATTGAAATTGTTCCTAATATTGAGAGGTCAAAAAGAGGTATATTTTTATTATTTTTCCTGTTGGGCCATTTGTCACAAGAATGAGTCATTATTGTGCAGTAATTTGCATAATATGTGAGGTGCTTAATTTGAGCTGTTATGGAGTTTACATAATATTTGAGTTGTTACTTTATAACTGGATATCGTCTAATGTACAGCTAATGCATGGTTTAAATGAAGGCATTGAGTTCCATATAAATTTCTTTGGGCAATTCCCTGATGGATATACAGCTTAACTTGCTTAAATTTTAACACCAACTTCAGCCCTTTTGAGAACTTATATCCCCTTTACTAATTCAATAATTGTAACAGCAAATATTTTTCTTGTGATATGTGAAGAGGGGACAGAGGAGAGAAACATGGCTCACATTTCGATTATTTCTAAAATGCAAATCATCAATAATTGAAATGAGTCAGCAAATTTGATTTATACTGTGCAGTAATTTGCTTGAGCTTTTGGGCTGAAGTGCACTACAACTCAATATATCCTGAAGGAGGTAAGCATTATGAAAATTTCTCTTCCTGTTCAGTATCATGATAATTCTGTACAGTGATTTCATTTAACAATGACTAGACCCGAGTTTTATGTTCTTTGCCCATACTCAATTGTGGTTATGGAGAAGCTATCATGTCAGCTATTTTGCTGTCTGCTTGCTTATCTAATTTGGGTGTTCCAATTAACTTTTCAAATGTGAAAGAGCCATTAATTTACACACCATAAGATTGGAGATGGACTCCGAGAATGAAGAAAATTGGCAGAATTATTTACAGTTGAAGTTGGCTGCCATAACGAATTGTGGTCGTCACCACCTGAGTAATCACATGGAATAATAGTGCTTTAAAGACTATCATAGGCCAAAAAATTAGTATATAATGATAGAAGTAGATAAAAGTATGAGAAGTTGTATTTTGGCCATCCCTGCAGATTTTGGCCTTCTTTCTATTTTTTTTTTCTACTCTCATGTACGCATAGATTTTCTGTTCATTATATCGAGTTTGGGATCAATTTACTAAAAATTAATTTGAATCCTAAGTGCCCCTTTTCAACTAATTATATATCACATGCAGATGTTCCTACCATGGAGACCAATGGCAAAACAAGGTGGCAGATGCTTCAAGATGAGCACACTGAGATGCCGAAAGAATATCTATGACTGTATAATGGTAATATTATCCGTTATACTAACACCCAGATTGCGACTGAAATAATACTCAATTCAACGTGTCTTTCAGTTCATCTCTTCGACAGATACCATTGCAATTACAGTAATGCATCTCCTCCGCCCATACAACGGGTAGTCAGCTAGTTTTCTAAATTAACAGTTTGTTGTGTGAACTTCGTCCCTGTGATCTCTTTTGACTTGCTATTTACCCTTTTGTGGTGTGCGTTGTCCATTCAAAAACTTCTCTCCATTCATCGATCACTCTGTTCTTAGCTTCAAGTGCCCCCTGTAAATTGGATGGCGCCTTTGCCGGAATTTCCCTCCAATTCATCGGGAAAATTTCCCCATAAATTTAACCTCAGGCAGGTTGGTTTGGATTTGAAAGATATTTCCAGTTTATAAGTAAAAATCTACAAAATCATGTGCTTCACTTTTTGCAGTCTCTTAGGTTCATACTTTGTCAGGCTGCTTCAGCCCCACTATGTCCACTTTCTGTGGGAAACTAAAATCAACCCAAGTCTTGTTTTTCTTTGGACCTTATTTCATCTTAAAACTATCAAGACAATAGCGAACACACTAAAATAATTCATTGGATTAGATTACTTTAACCTACGGTTGAGATTGATTTTTCCTTCTCTAGAATCCTTCTCTCGGCGATCGAAATCTCAATTCGACTGTAGATGATAGAAGTCCCAAGTAAAAATTCAAAGAGATACGAACGAGAAGGAGACCATAGCCTTTAAACTAATCGTATATTTACTATTTTGTAAATCATAAAAGTAGAGGAAGATCATTATCTCGTCTTAGCACATATTTTGACCTATTGAGACTAGTCTTCTCATTATAATATTATTCGCTTTGGGTCAAAATCTGTACTATTTTTGTTGTTGGGATTAGCTTAAAACACATTATACTAAGTAGTGAAGATAACTCTACTTATAAATCTTATATTTTTTCGCTCTCAATAATATGGGTTCAACCTTTATTTGAAGAATTATCTTGACATTCACAGGGCGAGCTGCGACAATATATGTAAACTCACATATTGTACATGTGTTGACCTCATACCAGACCAGAAGCATGGCGACCCTCGAAACATAAATTTGTGCATAATTAGTTTTTGATGACTTTGAAGAAGAAACGAGGACTCAATCTTCTCCTGTGTTCATAAATGAAAAAAGTATAATATTTCAAATAAAAATCCTCAAAATCACTCTTTCTTTTGGTCATCCTTGGTTTCCTCCAGAGTCTCCGTCACTGCCTGAAGCATTGCAACCTCATTTGCCGAGAACTCCAAATCCAATTCCCCCACAAAATCAAATTCATAAGGAGGCAGCGCCATTGCCTCGATGTCGTCGGTAAAATCATCGTTGCAAAATATCGTTTCTCGATGTTTATGTTCTTCGTGACAAATATCACGGATGTGAAAGTCTGATGAACATGAAGAAGGCCTAATAACAGAGTTGAGAGAAGGAGAATGAATACCTTTAGCCATGAGAACTTCTCTAATGGAGGATTCGGCTTTCTCTAGTAACCACTCTATGGTCTGTCCATCTGTTTTGTGCCCGAGTTTCTGAGTGAGCTGAAAAACCCGAGCAGCACACATGGCCGGAAGTCGTATGCGTCGATCTCTTCCGTTCACCTTTGCATGGCGATCTTGTGCACCACTCCGGCTATGATACTTAGTTCTCGAGGGGTGTGGTTGTTCTTCTGATGGGCGAGAAAGAATCACTTTCAAATTCATATCTTTTGATTCCAACCGAGAAGAAGAAGTGTTTTGAAAACGATGTCTATTAGGGTTTATAAAAGCCATTGACAACATGTTTTGGGATCTCGGACATGCCACGATGCAAAACATAATGATGTTTTGATTCTTCATTAATTTGACAATACTCCATAATTAATCAAAGATACATGAATTTAATTGATGTAGAATGTGTCAATCTATTCTTCTATATCTTCACAATTGAATTGTTTTGATCATTTACGACCGTCTGATTGGAAGTTGGTGAATATCAGTTAAGGGTTTCATAGGAAAAGAATGCTTCTTAGGTAGGTAGGTGATAGATAGACAAATAGTTGTGTTTTTTCCTGAAAAAGTATAAGAAAATATGGTAAATGTCTGAGATGGTGGGTTGAGCTTCTTGCTGGCTGCAATTAGTTTTCCAGATAAGCATCAAAGCCTTTGATTTTGCCATAAAATCATGCATATATGGTATCTTTGCTGTCACTTTTTGTATTTTCTACACGCTTCACAAGACTTCGTTTCATGTTTAGATTTCGCTTTAATTGTTTTTATATAAAAATAGTGAAAACTTATTTTACTAGTACGATATTATTCGTTTTGAGTAAAATCTCTCACAGTTTTATTATCAGGTTTTATCTAAAAAAATGTCGTAATAATTTAGAGAAATTTTATTTATGAATCATTTACCTCAACCACTTACAAACAATGTGTGATTATGAGCTCGTGTTATAAGTCACAACGTCACAATATACCATAATCTGGGGTGATTTTGACCCCCGAACAAATCGGTTTCCAGGCCCATTCCACTTCTTCAGCTCTTCAATATTTTTCCTTGGCTCAAACCCATAAACCAGAAAGCTATAGTTTGCTAATTGAAAGGTAATGTCACGATCCGCAAAGGACCCGAGACAAAACGGGGAATGACTCGGCCAAAAGGGACCGAATCATCCAACCCATATCACTTGAGTTTAATATTTAGCAGCGAAAGACAAAAATTTATTTATTAAAGTCAGGGTCCAAAATACAATGGACTTAACAGGTCTAAAAGTGAAATCAGATAGTAAAGTGTTGAGAATCGAACGCGAAACGGAAAAAGAAAACTGCGGAAACAGGGACACCAAGATTTACGTGGAAAACCCTAACGGGAAAAAACCACGGGCAGAGGAGAAATCACTAAGAATGAAATCAAGGTACAATGAGTTTTGCGACTCAAGCATCAATATATAGAGAAAATAATTAACCCTAATATTGGATATGGGCCCAACCCGGCCCAACTAGAATTCGGGTCACATCCGAACTCTAACAATCTCCACCTTGACACGAATTCCACCTGAGAGATCCAATGCAGGCTTCACGGCCCACCCCAAAACGAATCCAGAACACTGAACTCTGACAATCTCCACCTTTAAAGAAATTCCAATGTAAGGCGAACTGCAAAACTCCAACGAAAAATAACCTCCTCTTCCACAAAGGCCCCTGTTGGGCCAACTCAATATCTGGTACGGATCAAGTTTAAGCCCCGCTTAAACTTGAGAGACACACTCGGAGAGAAATCACATCTGCTCCATTGTACCACCGAATTATCAGAGATGTCGCAACGAACTGCATGTGAATGTGCTGAATCTATACTCTCGAACACACTCAATGCGTAACCCACCGTAGATGTTTCACTATATCGCCGTGGAGCTTTACCCTTTCCCTTGGTTCTGCTTTTGACGATACCTCTCTGACGTGAAACTGTAACTGAAATTGGTGACGATGTGGTGACTGCATCACGCTGAACATCTGTAATAGGCTGACGAATCGGCTCTGATGTGGATTCAGAACCCAACTTGAACTTCACTCGAGAACCTAACTTCCTCTGAGTCTTCTCCAACAAACCTTTTGAAGGTGAATTCACAAACTCTGTAGCCTGATTACCCATCACCGTAGAACCCTGTAACACGTATAAATTTGCAGAGCTTCTGTGTCCCTTTAACTTGACGAGAGCACCCCTACTGATCTTTATACCTCCACCTACAGCGCTGTACTTGTACCCTTTCGAATCCAGAGTACTCAACGAGATCAGATTCTTCTTTAACTCGGGAACATGTCGCACGCTACCCAGTGTCCTCACAACTCCATCAAACATTCTGATTCTGATGGTACCAATACCAGCTATCTTGCAAGGTGTGTTATTGCCCATTAACACATCACCTCCTGAAACGGTTTCATATGTCGTAAACCAATCCCGATTGTAGCACATATGAAACGAACACGCTGAATCCAGAATCCACTCCTTGTTTGGCTCTGAGTTTCCCTCTGACACTATTAGAAGATCTCCATCACTATAGTCTTCTTCTTGTGCGACAACTACTGCACCGGACGTCATCGGTTGTTTTCCCTTCTCAGCTCTCTTTAACTCATTCTGCAATTTACGGCACTCGGCTTTGATGTGCCCCCTTCCATGACAGAAGTAACAGGTTCTATCTCGGTTCCTTGACTTTGATCGGCCCTTCGAACTTTGAACATTATCACTGCCTTTGTTGTTTGAATCTCTTGTTCTACCCCGAACGACGAATCCCTCACCTCGAGATTCGGATTCCTTAACAAGCTGCTTCATCTTTTCCTTTGACAACAAAGAACCATAAACCTCTTCCAGAGTTAGACTGTCCCTACTGTACAAAATCGTATCTCTGAAAGAACCATATGAAGCAGGCAACGAGCATAACAGAATCAACCCCAAATCCTCCTCATCGTACTTGCATCCCATAGTCTCCAAATCCGAAACTAACTCCTTGAATGCAGTCAAGTGCTCTGTAATAGAGGCTCTTTCCAATAACTGATGAGAATATAACCGCTGCTTCAAATGCAGCTTACTCGTCAGGGTTTTCTTCATACATAATTGCTCCAATCTGACCCATAAATCAGCGGCAGACTTCTCGTTCAAAACATCCTGCAAAATCTGATTTGATAAATGCAGACGTATCAATGATAGAGCTTTCCGATCCTTTCGAAGTTTCTCCTCTTCACTCCATAACGTGGGCATTTTATCAAGCCCTAATAATGCGTCGTCTAAATCCATCTGTGCGAGCACATCTCGCATCTTCACCTGCCATAACTGAAATCTCGTATTCTGATCCAACAACGGAATATCGAATTTCACTGAACTCATCCTGCCCAAAAATTTCAGAAATTTCTTCACAATTTCTTAACCCAAAATATCTGCCAATTCAGGAAACCAATTTCCCAACTAAAATTTCGCACCCAAAAATCACAGCTTTCCCAAATAAAATTAAACTAGCAAAAAAAAAATTGCTCCTTTCCTTGTTCACTGCACGGTCGGAGGTCTGTTCTAAATCTGCAGTGGGGACGGACGGCAACGAGGAGATAGAGGAGGACTACTCTTCCTCGGGCGGCGGACTCTGTTCCGATCGGTGTGGGTGTGGCTGGTTCTGTGCGGCGCACGACGACGGTAGCGCGGCGTTCCTGGCGGAGGCAGATCGATGGCGGATGGCGGCTACTGGAGGTTCGTCGGCTTCTAGTCGCGGCGTGCGACAGACGACAACGTTGGCTGTCTTCTCTTCGGCGACCGACGGCGGAAGCTCCTCTGTTGGTGGAGATGGCAGACGCGACCCTCTGTTCGTCTTCTCTCTTTTCTGGAGAAGAAACAGAGTCCAAAGAAAAGAATCTTTTCTTTGCTTTGTTTGATTTTTTTTTTTTTTTATTTCCTTTTCCAAATTACAATTTTTCACCAAAAATTGTAAACCCTGAATTTCGTTCGATCCGAGTACGAAAACTCTAACTCCGCTCTGTTATCAATTTTTGGAAAATTGATAAAGAGAATTTAACCTGGGCTCTGATACCAATTGTTGAGAATTGGTATAGAGGAGCTCAACCTTAGCTCTGATACCAATTGTTGAGAATCGAACGCGAAACGGAAAAAGAAAACTGCGGAAACAGGGACACCAAGATTTACGTGGAAAACCCTAACGGGAAAAAACCACGGGCAGAGGAGAAATCACTAAGAATGAAATCAAGGTACAATGAGTTTTGCGACTCAAGCATCAATATATAGAGAAAATAATTAACCCTAATATTGGATATGGGCCCAACCCGGCCCAACTAGAATTCGGGTCACATCCGAACTCTAACATAAAGAAATATAATCCAAATAAAAGAAAAACCTTTGCAAGAACTAAATTAAGAATTTAAGGATTACAGTTATCCAAATAAATGAGTATATCTTACTAAAAGTTTCTCAAGGGTAATTATTAAAATGATAGAAACTAAATAACCCTGTCGGATCTAATCCTGACTCGGCAACTGGAAGTTTGATTGATAATTTCCTGAAAATTTGTCATTGGGATGAGTTGACTAAACTCAATAGGGATTTACAATTTTTAGATTAAAAAAGATTGTTATTAAGCATGTATAAAATTTAAGATCACATTTCATAATTTCATTTTTAAAGAAAATTTTACCAAAGGGCACGAGTTTAAAATGACCCACTAATATGTGAAATGTAATCAAAATATGCCATTGTTCCACTAATTAAAGTCACAGTGAAAATAGAGCCACTCACGGACTCCGGACACACTATGCCATAGACATATAAGAGAATAAAAGTGATGCTTGGCGATTGCAAAAGCCAAATAACACCCTGATCAGGTTTAGGGATTTGCAACCCAATGACACGACACATACAGCTGTCATATTATCTATTTGCACTTTAGGAATTCGAACCCAAGGACATTTAAAAATCTCCTATTATCCAATTCAATAATAAACAAACGCATTCCGTACGAGAGAATGTATGAAAATTAATTATAATAAAATAATCCGACGATTATGAAAATGATTGCGTCGTTATAATCTGAGAGTCGTCTTGAAATAATTATTTTAAAAATAAAATACAAATGTAGTGCATAATAATAATTATTGTTTATTTTTTTTGTGCGATATTTAATTCTCTAAACCCTAAGTGAATTATTGCATACAAATAAACAATAAACAACAATAATAAAAGAGAATACAAACCAATTTGTTCACATGGTTTGGCAACCCAAGCCTACATCCTGCATTATCCCGACTTTTCATAATAAAATTTAATAAGGATAATTGGAAAGTAATTTTAGGTATTTTAATTAATTGGATAATTATCATGGTATTACCAAGGACGTATTCGTTATATTATAATTTATATGATAATAATTAGGATTAATTTGGAAAGAATATTTTATTGGGTGGTCGATTTTTAGTTAAAAAGAAAGAAAGAAAGTAGAATTAATTAGAATTAGTTTGAATTAAGGATTAAGTGAATAATTAGAGTGAGAGTTTAAGTGAAAATTTGAAATAAAAAGAATTAAATAGAGAAGTAAATTGCTAAACCGGTTCAGCCGAACCGGTTCACGTGGATTCACTGGTTCGGTTCAGAATCAAAAGGGGCAGGGAGAAATCAGATTTTGGCCCATGGCCAATCTACTGAGGGAGAGATGAGAGAGCGATTGGGAGAAGGGGAGATGGGAGAGAGGGATCAAGAGGGAGACGCAGAGCTGGAGTCCGGCGTGCTACGGGTGCTGTCGTCGGAAGCTAGGGCTTCTGTGTGGCGCGACGAACTGTGGGCGGGTTGCGTCAGTGGAACGCTCGGGCAGGCATGCGAGGGTATGCTGAATGTGGGCGAGGTGTAGTCGAGGTAAGTCTGCCCTGTTTTTCTTCTCCTTAGCGTTATGATAATTGTTAGCGACTGGCAGGGAAGGATCGGCGACGGCGTGGCTGTGATTTCCAGCTTTGTTTTCAGCAGGGGCTTGGCGATGAGGGAGCGATCAACAGCCCCTGCACCCGGTCTGTCAACTGTTCCTTTTGGTTCGCCTGGGTCGGTTTAATTTATTTTATTATGCGGACACAAAAGATGCACGTTACTCCTTTACAGATGACAACCATTATGTGGGATACAGATGCTCAACTTCAAAAGGTTGTTGAGGGAGTAGTTGAGCTGAGAAATAATTGAGCTGCAGAAGAAAATAAAGAGAGTTGTCAGGTGAGGAGAAATAAAGAGGGAGGAAGCTTGCTGGTTAAATGAAAAAGACAGAGAGATACTCACTCTGGAGAAGAAAGGGGCCGAGAGAATGAAAAGGAGGGGAGCTCTTGGGTGTTCTTCTGGTAAGAGATTTCCTTCACTCTTCTATGGATTTTATGTGAAGATTGTTCTGTTTTTACTGCCTTGTTGGGTATGGTTGTTGAACTTGGAGATTATACTGATGATAGGCTAGAATAGTATGCTCTGTAAATTGGAAATAAGTTGTTAATCTGCTATTTGATTTTTATTCTTTGTTGAGTGATTAACCATTGCTCTGTCAATTATTTAAAATGCTAAGTCAAGAAGCCTGTTGAACTATGGAATGTGTTATTTGCCCTGTTGATGATATGTCAGAAATATATGGTAGGAATTAAGAGTATTATGGGTGTCGTATACTTGTTGTTTGGTTTCATGCATAATTCTGCTGATCTCATTTCAGCCTTTGGTTTGATTCCGCTATTGTGGGTACTTCTGTATGTGAATAAAGCTCTCTACATTTTGTCAATGGAACATTAATATATTGGATTTGGTTTGTTAATCTGCTGTTGGGTGATACCCTCCCTTGGTTCTGTCGTGTAGTTCCATGATGAATGCCTCAATATATGCTCTTTGAGTGTACTGTTTAGTTTCGTGAAGTAAAAATATTATGTGCGTTGGATTGAAGCTTGGGTCTACGCACTGTTAGGCTTCGATATGTTCTGCATTTTTATGTACTTGGGTTGATGTTTGGTTGAACATGGATATTGGGATGGGTGTGTTCCGTTTTGGGGTGTCAATGGGTTCCTGGAATTATTATGTAATTAAGGATAGGAAAAAACAATGAAATTAATAAGTTGTGATTACTAATAAGTAAATGTTATTGAGTTATGAAGGTATTGAAAAAGGAGAAGAAGGATAACGATTAAGTGCTGATACGTGCTAAAGCTTCGAGGTAAAAAATAATGCATGTGTTTGGCCAGTGGAGGCCTACAACATGAGATTAGGACTTGTTGTTTAAATTGCTTGTTCTGAGATTGTGATATATGCTAGGTTGATAGATTTATATTCATTCGATGTTGATATCACACATATTGCTTTAGATTCATTCCATGTTGATATTGCACGTATTGCTTTAGATTCATTTCCTTTCGATATTGCACATACTACTCTTGATAATTACTTCATGTTGAAATTGTACGTATTGGTTTGAGTTATATTGTGATCTCTGTTAATATGTATAAGCATTGTGTGGACATGCATCATATTAATATAAACTAATAGGAATGCCACATG
Source organism: Begonia loranthoides (assembly GCA_022433065.1). Taxonomy (NCBI): domain Eukaryota; kingdom Viridiplantae; phylum Streptophyta; class Magnoliopsida; order Cucurbitales; family Begoniaceae; genus Begonia; species Begonia loranthoides. Next base: position 1,536,689 of record CM039481.1, read on the forward strand.
TAGTTGGTATTCATTTGTGAGAGTAAAATAGATAAAGAAAATAAATGTAAGGGAATTGGAGGTGGGGAGATGGTTTGGATCGTAACCAGGTAAACTCGAGATTATACTCTTCTCTCGGCGGGATGCAAGAGCCTGTCTGTCCTAACGGGAGACTCGAGATTATACCCTTCCTTTGTCGGGTCGCGAGAGCCTGTCTACCAAAGGGTTAGATGCCGACTAGCGGCCACCCTCCCTGCGACGGATCCTCCAATGTCTCAGCTCAATGTATGAGTTGACGTATATGTAACCGTGAGTAAAGAACAATTTGGGTGGGTCCTATTATGATATAATCAGTTAGTGGCATGAATCATACTACACCCTATTTATTGTTGGGCGTTAGGCTCATGATATCTCATGATGTAAGTACACGCAAGAGAACAGGTGAAATAACAATTGATGAAGAATTTGCATGTGCGAGTGTTGTGGCTGGCTAGACTAAAGAAAGTAAAAGAGAAAAAGAGTTTTATAAACAATAATGTAAACAATTGTCTATTGTCTTTAAATTATTTATTTATGCTTCCGCTGCGTTTTCAGAAATATGATTTTATTATTATAGTTTTCCGCTTTTTGTACAATTTAAGTAACAAGTTTAAGAAAAATGATTTTTAATGGTTCAGTTTTAAGAAAAGAACTTTGATTTCAATATAAAAGAATTAACAAAGATTTAAGTTGTTTTATAAAAATTTTAAATTTAACGCATTTTTAAAGTAAATAAAAACCGGGTCGTTACACATCCGCACTCCAAGTTTCTGACTTAGAGATCCTTTACTCACTAACCTCCTCGGTTAATATCTATTGGTTTCACGGTTGCCAACCAAACATTTACAAGTTGACTCTTTCTTATAGCGTCACCTTTTTCTCTTGACTATCACGGGGCGTCACCCTTCATTTGACTAATTCATAGGGCGTCACTCTTTTCGTTGGAGTACAATGAGGATAAAACAAATTACAAACTAAATCATAACTCTCCCAAATACAACACTCAAGTTTAGGGATGAGGAGAGTTAGGTTTGAGGCTCAAATAGCTTTTTGGAATTGAGTATCAAATTTAATAGGGTTTCGCCTTAATTCACGGTTCGTTAGAATGAGTCTCGAAGTGTCTTATATTTATAGACATTGTAAATTCGGTCGACCAATTCTTTTTTGGTCGACCACACCCGACCGTTGGAAACTAGCCGTTAAGTGTTCTACACTTTTTCGGTTGACCAATTTCCTCTTGTTCAACTGCTATGTCGACAAAAAATCCTAGGTGCTCTCTGTGTTGAATTTCAGTCAAGTGCGTCGACCGCTTCCTCAACCTCTATGTCGACTGAAAACTAAGGATGCTCTCTGTAATGCATTTCATTCGTTCTCTTTGTTCACTCCGTCAACCGCTTAGTCGTCCGAAAATCCCAGAGCACACTGTATTGTCTTTCGGTCGATCCCGTCGACCGCCTCCTTGACCGGTGACTTGACTGCATCCTTCGTGGGCAGTTTTGGTCGACCAGAACTCCATTTTACTCGACCTTAGCTCCTCCCATTTGCCATCCTTAATGTTTCTAAGTCCCAATATAATACCTATTCACTACATGGACTTAGATAAACATGTTAGAACATTTTAATACTCGCATTGAGGGTATTTCCAATGAATATGAATATAAATATAAATATAATGATTAAACAATTAAACATAATTCTCAATAAACAACTTATAATTTCTATCAATATAAACATTATCAAAACAAGTAAGCCTAACAACACCTAGGCTAACAATCTCCCCATTTTTTATGATGACAAAATATTATAAGTTGTTTATTTCTAAACCTAAGGATGTGCATACATTATTGCATATTTTAATTTCTCCCCTTAGTTTATGTCATCTCTAACATTTAATTTCATGGAAACAACTTATATATTTCTCTACCCCTATTTGTCATAATAAAAAAGAAATTAATGGGGATAGAGAGTTTAAACAATCAATGTCATTTAACTAAATCAAAACAAATCTTATTCCCCTTTATCAAAATTTATGCAAAAAACAAAACATTAGAGGGATATTAACCATTCAATTCAATTTATATTTCCAAGAATAATATACCAATTGTAAATACACAAATTTAAAACACAAAATCAAAATTCTCTCCCCCTTTATCAATACACAAAGTTAAAATATTGGGGAATGCATTAAAAAATATCATTACCAAAAAATGCTCCTCCTTAGACATTATTCAAATCATAGAAATTATCGGAGGCGAAACAATCAATCCAAACAATTTATATTCTTCTCCCCCTATTGAGTTATCAATAATAATACATGGAGGAAATACAATTCAACCAATCAAAACAATCTATTTTCTAGATTAAGATACCAATTGTAATAATTCTATCTTTGGAAAAAAAATATCCAAGTTAAAACGCTTTTCTCCCCCTATATCAATGCACAAAATAAATCATTGGGGGAAAACAATTTTAAAAATGATACCAATTATTAGATTACTAGTTGAAAGAAACTTAATGATACCAATTGTTGTACAAAGAAATTTTCTTCACCTTTACCAATATGCAACATCAAATTCATGGGGTCAATCAAGATATCAACCAAAACAATTTAACCAATCTAATTCTTCCATTTTGACATCTAAGCATACGATAGAAGTTGGAGAATATTCATCAAACGCACAATTTTATTTTCTCCCCCCTATGATAATGACCAATTTAAATCAATTGGGATTAACAACACATCAAAACACACAATTCTATTTTCTCTCTCTATGTTAATAATCAATTTCAAATCAATGGGGAGATCCATGAAAAACAATTTCCAACAATTCAACAAATCAATTAATGTAAATTAGAATACCAATGATTGGAATACCAAAAATAAACCAATTGAAGAATTATAATCAAAATAAACCAATGATATAAAAAAAAATTCAAGAAATGGAATCATCTCAACCAAGAGAATATGATTTTAACCTATATATACAAATCAAGATAAATCTATTTAAATCAATAGTATAAGCATTAAGCAATATCATCAAATTATATGCAAACTCTTGATTCAAAAATAGAAAAACACCTAAGTGCTTTTCTTAGGCACCCAAACTTTTTTGGGTCCTATAATCTTGGGTTTGGTACTTTTAGGAACCCAAACCAACTTATAAGTTGTTATTTTGTTATTCAATTTTAAAGGACAACTAAAGGATTTATGTCCTACACAATTGCAAGTAGTAAGAGCAACAAACAAATTCTTATAATTTTTATTTTTTGCAAAGAGTTCGTAGTCAATATCACCTTTATCAAAAGTAACCCTTTGCTTTCCTAAAAGCAAATTAAAATTTTTGCTACCATTAGTAGCATTTGAAGATTCAACCATGCTTTTCAATCCAACAATTTGATTTTTCAAAGATCCAACCAATTTAGCATGTTTTTCAATCAAATTATTGTTATCCTTCTTCAACAATTTATATCTACATTTGAGCAAATTAAATTGTTCAAACAATTGTTCAAACGCTTCTAATAATTCACTATCATCATTAATATCCTCAAATTCACTATAAGAGTTGTTAGAAGAATTATGTACCTGATGCGCCCCAAGACCCTACCGCTTGAGCCAAGCCATGATGAACCTTGTTTATCTAATAAACTATTATTTTGCAGGAAATACTACATTAATGGTGCTTGTGGAGAATCCTTGCATGAAGAAAAAAAAGAAGTTATCCAATATGTTTCTCCTGGAGCCATACAACTTTCAATCAACTCGGCTAGCATTCTCTCGGTTTGCAGGGACTCATTTTGATCAAAGCCAACAAGGTTGGATGAGAGCGTTTTATTGAGATTTTCATGTTAATTCCTTACTTTAGATATTTTTATGGTTGGATGGTTGGTTAGGATTTATTTTGAGAATTTTTAGATCATTTTGTTGTTTTAGGATTTGAGGTGCTCGGTTTGCATGTAAACCTAGCCCTCATGCCCATTTTTGACAACTTAAGGGCAAATACGTAATTTTCTTATAATGCTCATTAGAGAGGTATTTAGTCCTCTCTAATGAACCCTAATATTCAGTTTAGAACCCCCCCAATTTTGCTGTGCAATTTAGTGGAAGAGTTGGTGCTTTCTCATCCTTCGGTGTTCGGCTAGTCTAATCGCAAAACCTACACCAAACCATCTTCCTTAACGTTTCTTGATTGTTCTTGAGAGGGAGTTTGGTGCGATCTTCTCCAGCATCTTCATTTGAGGGTGTCATTTGGCGTGAGGAGATAGAAGAACGAGTCAAAGTCGAGGTGGAGAGGTCCTTTTGTGAAGGATCCGAACTAGTCGCCTCTCTCGGCTGAGTGGGAGTGTGCGGACCAACTTGGTAATTTGTTTTTGTCCAATTTTCTGTAAGTAACCTGCTGTTTTATGAGACTAAAAGCTTGCCCTATATGTTATGGTGATTTTCTGATTGAAAGTTAATAATTTGGATTCATATATTTTGAGTTACGCTCGTTTGATCGAAAGTACAGCAAAACTGTTTTTCTGCGAACCCTAGCTCTGAGGAGATCCACGAATCAACTTAGTGCATGATTTTCTTCCAATTTTCCTGAAGGATACTACTATAATTTTTACTTGAGATTATTGGCATCCCTGTCCTTGAGAAATGAGGGGTGGAATCGCTTAAATTGGATTTGTATTTTGAAAGTTATGCCCATTTTTCTAGGATTGGCGCAAAATTGTTTTTCCGCGATTTCCATTTTCGAGTTCCAGATTGCTTCGCACCTAACTTCGTTTAAGTGACGCTTTTGGAGATAATTTTTGGAAGTATTATTATTTGAATTGTTAACTACTAGTCCTATAAATTTGAGGTACAAAGCTTGTATGCAATTGGGTTTATAACTGATTACATTCTGGTGCTCGGGTCTAGCTCTTGGTCGATTACAATTTCTGACTAGACTTTGAATTGGAGATTTGAGATACATCAGTACCTTATCCGCATTGCCCATGAAGCAAATGTGGGATACCTCTTCAATCTCAGAAGAAGAGCTCTCCTCGCTATCATCCCACGTGGCCTTAAATGTTTTCTTCTTTGAGGCTTTGGACTTCTTATTTGCTTTGAGACACTCAGTTGAGGTATGTCCAAGTTTTCCACACCCAAAACGTACTATTACCTTCTTCCCTTTTTCCTTCTACCATTGAAGGTACTCGTTGAACTTCCGAGTCATGAATTTGATATCTTTGTCATCTTCATCTTCTTCCTCGGATTCATCTTCTCCCTCGGATTTGACTCGAGAGCTTGAGGAGGCTTTGAAGGCTATGTTCCTCGGCTTGAAAATTCCCTTCTCTTTTTGCTCCTCCTCCTCGTTGCTCATTAGCGTGATCTCGTGCGTCATTAGGGAACTGATGAGTTCCTCCATCTTTAAAACATTGAGATCACGTGCCTCTTGGATTGGTGTCACCTTTGGTTGCCATTTTCTTGGTAGACACCTAAGAATTTTCCTAACCAACTCTTTGTTGAGATAAACTCTACCAAATACTTTCAAACCATTAGTAAGGTTAGTAAAATGAGCAAACATACAACTAATTGTTTCATCTTTGTCCATACAAAATAATTCATATTCATGGATAAGCATACTTAATTTATTTTCTTTTACTTGATTAGTGTCTTAATGTGTAATCTCAAGCAATTTCCAAATATCATAAGCACTATCACAACCTTGTACTCTATTAAATTCATCACGGTTTAGAGCACAATATAAAAAATTTATAGTTTTGGCATTCAAGCTCAATTTACGCATATCACTATCATTATATTCGTCATCTAATTTTGGAACACGTATACCTGTCATGGCCCAAAGGGAACTCGAGACAGAACAGGGAACGATCCGGCCCAAAAGAACCGAATCGTCCGACCCTTACTTAAATCCAATATATAGCAGCGGAAGACTTAAAAATTTATTACAATCTAGGCCCCAAAGAAATAGATCCAGAAGTGACATTAATATAATACAATTTAACAGAATATTAAACTTGGCAGAATTAGCATAAATTAAAATTAGGGTACAATCCCTAAAATACCTCTAGTCTTTAAAACAAAATAGAAAAATAACTAAATTTGGGAAAACTCCAAATTTTTCTCTTGAGATGGAAATGGGGAACTACTCTGATCATTTCCTGAAAAATGTAGTCATATTTGGGGTGAGTCGACAAAACTCAGTAGAGATTTATCTTATATTCAACTTTTAAGTCATATAAGATTAATGCGATTTTTCGATTAATCATTTCGAAAATTCAATATATAAGAGAAATGATAACGAATAATAAATTAAAGAATGAAACAAAGGCGATACTTAGGCGATCACAAATAGCCAAAAAGACCTTGATTAGGTTTAGGGTTTTGCGCCCAGGGACACGGCACATACAACTGTCCCATTACTCTAGTTAACAAAAAAAATAAATAAATGTAAAATGAAAATAAATGAACTAAAAAGTAAATGTGACATGTTTGAGTTAAATTAAATATTTACATTTTAAGAAATAAAGTGCGTTAAATATAAAATAATCTCCTACCTCGACACTGGGTCAACCAATACCAAGTCCAATAAAAGAGCTCGAAAAACTTCCAAAATTTCTAAGCGTTGGAACCTAGCCACAATAATTTATTAAAAATTAGGATTTAATTTTAAAACCCAATACGTAAGTTTTTAGGTGTCTGACTTTAACCCAAATTGGGGAATCCAATCCATTCAATAAGTTTTACAATACTTAAGAACAACCCATTAGTTGTATGACCCAATTGGAGGTCAAATTTTAAATGCCCAATATGAAAGCCCAATTTTGGAGATCCAATCTGGAGGCCAGTCTTAAGGCCCAAAAGTTTGATCCAAAATAAAGTTTAATTTAACCCAATAAATAAATTCTAATTTGGTCCAATATATAGCCCAAAAATCCAACCTATAATTGTGGCCCAATTGAGCTTGTTTCTGGTCCAAGATTTTAGTCCAAGATAGGGCCATTAGCGTTTCTGGCTAAATACCGACATTTAGGTTGGAGTCGAGAACTCCTTTCTACTTTCAAAATCAATTTCACAATTCTAAACTTAATTCAAATGTTCAACTTATACTCCAGAGCATCAAAACCAATCAAATCCAGAAATTCAGCAGCATCATGAATCAATTTTTACATACCTTGTAGAATTCTTGTCTTGCCGAAACTTCATTGAATTTAAACGTTCAACTAATCCTTAAAATTGCAACCTTTAGAAAACTCATGTTCATTAGAGTAAATCTTGTGAAGAACAGAACATAACTTGAAGGTAAAACACTAAAACTCACTCGACGAAGGATGAAATCTTGCATTGTCTGAAGCGTTGAACAACCAAAATAAACCCAAATCGTCAACCTTTGAATAAAATTCAACAATTAGAATCTATTCTTGAAGAAACAGAACCGAAATCTCAAAGGAATCGAACTTACTCACTAAAATGGGTTCTTTCACCGACGAAGAATTTCTGAGAACAGAGTGCACAAAATCGCTCGCCAGAGGGAGTCTTCTAAGTCCTCAGGTATGTCAGGAAGAAGTTTTCCATCAACAAGATACCGAGGATGAATAAAAATCAAACTTTTGAGGGAAAAACTTACCTCGGCTCGGACGGTTTGCAACCCTAGAAGAAATCAGACTCCGATGACGACGACGAAGCAATATAGGGGGAGTTCTTGTAACAATTGTGGGCCCAGCCCTATAATAAATAAAATAAAAAAAATAGTGCAGTTTGTTTTTTTAAAAGGAGAAACTCCCCTCCAGGGAAGTTGCAGTGATTTTTGGCGAGAATCAAGGGAAATTTCCCTATTTCAGCAACTGAAGGAGAATGGGTAACCCCCACTCTCTCATATTCAACACTTCGATCTCCTCTCCACTCTTTTCCTCTTCATTGTCGGCGAGATCTGGTTTCCCTAGGGTTGGAGTTGTCCGAGCCGAGGTGGGTTTCTTTCTCCAAAAGTTGATTTTTAATTTATTTTCACTCCTCTGCTAATGAAAGATTTCATCTTTCTCAAGTAGAAGTCAGTGGTTGTGGAGATTTTCCGGCGAGTGTTGGGAAAAGGATACAGATTTCTCATAAAAAAATTCAAGATTTTGATTTCCACCAGGTAAGATAAATCATTCCCTAAATTCGTTATTCTCCTATTTGGCAAAGACATTTTAAAGACTCTGGTTTTTCTTCAAAGGTTAAAGATTGGAGCTATTCTGACAGTTTAAGTTTCGGACTGTGAAGAGATTTACAAGGTACGTAAAAATCGATTTTTGTAGTGTGAATGTGAATTGGGTTTGGTAATCTGGAGTGTGAATCGAATGCTTGGATTAAGTTTAAAGCTATGAATTTACTTTTGTCGACTGCAAATTTTAGATCTAATAAAAATAGTATTTTGGAACAAGATTTTTGTAGAAAAGGGTTTCAATTAGAAACCCGTAATCTTCGTTTGTCACCGAAAGTGGTTGTGCAAAATGCGATGGATAAATTTTTCTGTGGACAGAGCAAAGTCACGAGTGAGACTCGACAGAGTCCACTGATGGTTGGAAACTAGGGGGCGAAGGCACACTCAGTTTAGAGTGTGCAACTGGATGATCTTCCAGTTTGGACTAACGACCTGGATTGAGAATAGGTCCAGTTGGCCCACATATTATAGACTAAATTTTGAGCTTTAGATATATTTGACTGAAGAAGAATTAAATTATTGGACATTCTGTTTAGGCTTTAAGAATTGGGCCTCCAAATTTGATCTCTAAATTTTGGGCTTTCATTTGGATTAGAGATTGGGCCTCTAAAAATTGGGTTATCAGAACTTTGAGCTTAATTGTAGAAAAAGTCCCTTAATCAAAATAAAATAATTAAATTTAATTATTAAATGTTGATTGTCCTTAATATTATTCTTGTTAGGTTTCAAAATTTAGAGATATTGGACAAATTGCTCTTGGGCCTTAGTGATTATTTGGATTGGGCTTAGCATTGGTTAACCCAACTTTGAGGTAGGGGTTATTTTATATTTAACGTACTTTAATTTCTAAAATGTAAATATTAAATTAAATTTAATTCAAGCATGTCACATTTACTTTTCAATTCATTTACATTTATTTTACGTTTATTTATTTTATTGTTAACTAGAGTAATGGGACAACTGTATGTGCCGTGTCCCTGGGCGCAAAACCCTAAACCTGATCATGGTCTTTTTGGCTTGCGATCGCCTGAGTATCGCTTTTGTTAATTTTTATTATTCAATTTATTGCTCTTCAGCACCTTTTTATATGTTAATCTGTTAAATTAATTAACTGAAAATCTGTTAAATTTATATGACATATAAGTTGAAAATAAAATAATTCCCAACTGAGTTAAGTCGCCTCACCCCAATTGACTTCATTTTTTTACAGGAATTAATCAAATTAGTCCTCAGGTTCCACCTCAAGAGTAGAAATTCAGAAGTTCACCCAATTCAATTATTTTTCTACTTTCTGGAGACAATTATTTATTTTAGTAAGGTTTGCCATTAGTCTTTATTTAATTTAAAATTTAGATGTTGTCTTTTAAATTTTAGACTAATTATTTCACGTTATTTGAAAGTCACTGATGGACCTTTTATTTGGATTTGGCTTATAAGTTTAACTCTATTTCCACGACTATTTATTGGATTTAAGTGAGGGTAGGACGATTCGGTCCTTTTTGGGCCGGATCGTTCCCCGTTCTGTCGCGGGCCCTCTTTGGGGCGTGACAGTTCTCCCCTGATTATCAGCTAGAAACACGAAGCAACTCCCCTGAAATGGGGAGTTTCAATTTAAATTTTTTTTTTTTTCATTTGGGCTGGGCCAGAAAAGCCCAGTTGTTACAATACAATTTTCAGATTTACGCATAATGAAATGCCAATTTTTAATAATGTTCCAAATTTCATAATCTATATATTGAATATAAATTTTCATACTATCCTTCCAATATGCATAATTACTACCATAAAAAAATGGAAGCCTAGACACGGATTGCCTTCTACATGGATATTGAATGTCATTTTAAATTGAGAAAACTTGTAAACAAATAATTAAACCAAAATTATCTACACAATTTCCAAATAGAAAAAAGCTCAATCCAATGAATGCAATTAAAGCCAATATCTTAAAACAATCACAATATCATACAAAAATTTTAATTTACCTGCTTTGATACTAATTTAAGGATCGATATGCACTTATAGAGGAGAGGAGATGAGAGGAGAGGAGAGGAGAGGGGGGAAGAGGTCGAATTAGGCGTTCTGATCTTTTTTGTGGGATATTTAATTCTCTAAACCCTAAGTGAATTATTGCATGCAAATAAACAATAAACAACAATAATAAATGAGATAGGGTAAGAGAATATGTAAACCAATTTGTTCATGTGGTTCGACAACTCTGACCTACGTCCAGGCTCCAAGTTTCCAACTTGGTGATCCTTTACTCACTAACCTCCTTGGTTAGTATCAATCTACTTCACGGGTGCCAACCAAACCTTTACAAGTTGACTCTTTCTCAGTGCATCACATTTTTCTCTTGACTATTCTGGAGCGTCACCCTTCACTAGACTAATTCGTAGGGCATCACCCTTTTTGTTGGAGTACAATGAGGATAAAATAAATTACAAACTAAATCCTAACTCTCCCAAATACAACACTCAAGTTTAGGGATGAGGAGAGTTAAGTTTGAGGCTCTAATAGCTATTTGGAATTGAGTATCAAATTTGACAGGGTTTCTCCTCAATTCCCGGTTCGTTAGAATGAGCCTCTGAGTGTCTTATATTTATAGACACTGCAAATTTGGTCGACCAATTCCTTTTTGGTCGACCACACCCTACCGTTGGAAACTAGCCGTTGTGTGTTCTGCACTTTTTCGATCGACCAATTTCCTCTTTTTCGACTGCTATGTGGATCGAAAATCCAAGGCTGTAATGAATTTCGGTCGTGTGCATCGACCGCTATGTTGATCGAAAACTAAGGATGCTCTCTGTAATGCATTTCAGTCGTTCTCTTCGTTCGCACCGTCAACCGCTTAGTCGTCCAAAAATCCCCGAGCACTCTGTGGAAGACTTGAACACAATCAAAGCTATAACCCACATAGGATAGGCTTAAACATTGTGTATCAAATTCAAAACTCAAACATCATTCAAATATTTTTATATAAACCCAAATTAATATATAAGTCCTCACCAAAAACGAATTAAATCACTCAGAAGGAAAATAGGGATAGAAAAAATACGCCACAACAATGAAACTCCTAACTGCACTTGTCCTTACCTAGAAGGGAGTGGTCGTTGGGGTGAGTGACTAACTTAGTAAAGAGTTTATACTAAATGCAATGCATGTAAAACTGATTTTTTCCTTTCACATCAAAACCATGGTGAATCAAAATGCACTTATAATACATGAGTTTATAATCATTTTAAAACATTCTTCACCATTTTAGCAAAATAGGCTTCAAGAGTCATTAATGTGACAATCATCAACGTGGGATACCTAGCCAGCTATGGTAAAACAATCATTAAAATAATCTTCTGATTGGATTTTGAATATTGATACATGTGGATAATGCCCTGTTAATATTGCTTGGATGATTAGCGCTAATATGCAAATTATGCTCTGTTATGCTATGTTGGCCGTGGGATTGTTAAAGTTGTTATATTTGATTTTACTTAGTAAATGTGAGATGAAGCAATATAATGAGCAATTGAGTTACTCCTTGTTAATAGATGAATCTTGTTAGGATATTTATGGAATGTTGAGATAATATGCTCTGTTTGTTATTGTTGTGCTATTGTTTGGTTCTGCAATGATTATTGTGGGTTATTTGTTTTGGTTAGTTATTCTACTGCCTGTAAATTATCTATGGATGAGAGTTTGGTTCATTGTTGTGGGTTGTTGTGGAAGAGTTTGTTCTGTACTCTCTATTGATTGTTGTATATTGAATGAAGATATTTGACAGTGCTTTTGTTGGGTGAAACCGTGGGGATTTAAGAATTATTAAAGATGAGATTATGGTTTAGATTGGTTTATTGCTTTGAAGGGTGAAGATGAAAAGTTATGTTATGCAAATTTAATTAAAGAAACATGTGGAGGATAGGATTTAGTTGGCGGCTTGAAGTTATTAAGCTCTAATGCGTGTCTTATATGTATGAAGAGGAACCTGTTTTGTTGTAGCTAAATGGTCATTAACAATTAAATGTTATTGAATTGCAAAGGTACTAAAAGAGAAGAAAATGATAACGAATAAGCGTTGAATGCTTTAAGGAAACGAGGTAAGTGATATGTGTGTGCTTTGATCCTTAGGGCCCTACATTGCAAGAATGGGATATACATGTTTGATTGCTTACTGCTTTATTAGATATTGAGCATGTCTACTGTTTGAATAGCACGTCTATAGCTTTACGAGCATGTCTACAGTTTTTATAGCATGTCTATAGCTTTACGAGCACGTTCTATGATTCGCACGTTGGGTGTTTATTTATATTCCCTTATTTACCTGTTAGAAATTGTATGTATTCACAAGCATCATGCATCATAATAATAGATGTAGGGGTGATGCCACAATGAGTTGGTATTCACACTACATGAGAGAGGCATTTCATGGGAGATGCATTTCATGGGAGATGCATTTCATGAGAGAAACCGGACTAATAAATGTAATGGGAATTGGGGGTTGGGGAGGTAGTTCGGACTCTAATAGGGAGACTCGAGATTAAACTCTTCCCTCTATGGGATGCGAGAGCCTATCTCCTGAGACTAGAGGTGTTCAAATTTGGGGTTGGTTCGGTTTTAGTAAGAAACTAAACAGAACCACTCGATTTCAGTTGGGTAATTACCAAACCAAAACCGAGATTTCAGCTTGGGAGAACCGAACAGGAATATCGGCTCAGGTTCCGATTTTATTTGTTTTTTTTTAAACATATAATGCACAATTGCACAACAGCAATTTTGTTTGCAAAACCAAACACTGGCGACTCGTTAGTGGCAATTTTTTTTTAAAACAAAAACCTGATGTACATAATAAAGTGGCATCCACTTCGAGAGTAAAAAACTTGGTTACATCATATTGATAATACATTTGTAAATTGTAATGCAATGCAACAAATAATAGCATTAGCTAAGCTATAGATTGTTCACTCAAACCAAATCCAAAGACGTCGTCACACAGTGCACTAGCAACAGCAATATTTCATCCAATATCTGCAAGCAACAAGCTGCAAGAATATAGCAACAAAAATACAAAAAATACATCATTAATTTTATAAACTCCATCAAATATGACAGTGACAAATCCAATAAAAATACGAAAACAAATGTATCATTAACTCTATAAACGACATCAACTAATAAAAAACATTGTAATAACTAAATAAAATATTAATTGTCTTCACATCAAGCTACTTAATTTTTAAATTCGAAATGCAATTGTGCAAGTCAATTCCATAACTGTTTATTAGAAGACATTAATTCAGGGCAAATTTGAAGTGCAAGTGCAAGACAATTCCATGGGCAAATTCGAAGTGCAAGTCAATTTTATAATTCCATAATTCAGGGCAAATTGAGGATAAAAATTATTACGTACCGAGAAGAGAAAATTACTCTGAAACAGATCTATCTACAAGTGCAGAGCAGCAGCAGAGGCACAGGGAGAGTTCTAGACGATGCAGAGCGGACTGCCTGCAGAGTGCAGAGTAGCAGAGGCACAAAAATGAAAACCCGAACAACCCTAGGAGTAGGAGCCGAGGAACGAATAGGGAGGGAAGTGAACGGAACACTGAATGACTGAAACAACAAGACGATGCAGAGTGAACTGCCTGCAAAGTGCAGAGCAGCAGAGGCACGAAAACGAAATCTGAACAGAACAACCCTAGGAGGCGGAGGCGGAGTCGAGGAACGAACAGGGAGCCGGGAGGGAAGTGAACGGAAGTTGGAACACTGAATGACTGTCTCAAATAAGAAAAGTAGAAAACCCTACGCTAAATGCTCCTCGGTAGGGGTGGGCAAGAACCGAACCGAGAACTGACTGGGAACTGAATTTTGGTTCCGGTTTGGTTCTGGCACTTGGTTCCTAAATTTATAACTGGTTCGGTTTTGGTTCTTGGTCCACATTTCGGTTCTGTTCTCGGTTCTTGGTTTATGGAACCAATAACCGATTTGTTTTTTAAAACAGGGAGACGGCAACTGCGAGTAGCAGCTGGAATCTGGAACTGGGAAAGCTCTCTCGAAACAATTACCCGAAAGATGAACCTGCGGGCTGCGATTGTGAAGGCGAAATCCGTGAAGAAGGTCGGCCAACTCTCCCTTCTTGATTCTTTTGGTTCCGAGGGTACGTATGGTTCTGCTTTGATTTATGGTTTGCGATTCTGGATGGGTGAATGATAGATTCTGGATGGGTGAATGATAGATTTTGTATACCAGAAGAAAGATTTGTTTTGAGTGATCAATTTTTTCTGCAGTGGGAGCATCAACTTCTTACAGTAGGGAACAAAAATGTTTAGTTCCTTTTCTACTTCTTCACTCTTGGTAGCAAGTAAATTGATCTCAACAACTTCGTCCTTGTGCAGATCTATAAACAAGTAAGCTTGTGCTTTGATAATTTTTCCCCTATATGTGGCTATTTTGTTGTTTCTCAAATCAGTTTCACTTGACCATATTTATCTGTAGTCTAACGAGTGGTTTTTGTTCCAGAAATGCTTTTGTTTTAGTTTTAAAATCCAACTTGTGAAGGAACATTGGTGCCTGAATTGTTTCCTAGGAACCGGAACCGATCGGACCCGAACCGGAACTGAATCTAAGAATTATAATTTTCCTACATTCAATCAAATGTTACAAAACTTCTTAATTTCATCTCGAAACAATTCTAATTTGCCATTCACTCTTTTATGATGTTATGAACAAGTGACATTCTGTACAAGCTTCGCAAATGTCAATACAAATTATGAAGGGATAAATACATAAACTAAGATGTTATGAAAAATAGTTCATAACAAGGTGCTATTATAGTAAATATACCTTGAGCTCGAAGAGAATCAAACAAACAAAATATCAGAAAGAACAAAAGAAAAAGATCATAGCTAATTATGAAACACTCATAATTTTCCTTCATTTTTGGCTTTAAACGAAAGCATTGTATGCTTCCTGGCAACATGATAAGACCTTGGAATCTTAGAATAATGTACGAAATCACATCCAAATACATAGAAATCAACAAAACGATTCTGAAAATCTTCATGTAATTCATCCGAATCTTTTGATACACTCAGTCATCAAGAGCTTGGAAAATATGCATCATCAGAAATCTATGTTAAATTTTATGAGATCCTGCTGTTCAGAACAAAAATGAAAAGTTTGATTAAATTAGGTTTAAGAGATAAAGAGAAGATATAAGAAATGTCACCACCGGGAAAGGGACCGCGATGGAAATACTGGGAAAAGCGATCCGACCATCGAAAACCTTAAAGCCCATCCAAAATGTAGCATTGACCAATATCAATTGATGTAATCACAATCGGAAATTCGTGGTCTTGGGGTGCTCTTTATACATAACATTTCATCTCCAACTAACGTAATGCGTTTTTGGGTCACTTCCAAGAGTAAAAATGTATAGATCTCGGCGCAAAGCGTGCAATATTGTACAACTTAGGAAAATTTGGGGGTGTTACAAAAAATGTGAAGATGAACAAGAAATAGACAAGAGATTATATCTTTCAACTTAGTATTCAGCTCAGGTTAATCTCATGAAAAGTCGAACGATGCATAGTTTACAAATGGTTAGTAAACTTGTATGAGAGAGCAGTTGACAGCAACTTCTTCCTAACTTTGATAGCCATTAATGGGGTTAATTGCAGTATATAGGACAGAAGTTAAATGAGGGTTTCTTTTTCTTTTTCTCGAAGACACAACTCTGCATCTCTTCTCCAAGTGTCCTTAAAATTTTATTCGGAAACATGAAAATCAACTGAGAGCTTTTGTCTCGAACGTATAAAGACTGTATTAAGTTCTTGTACGATGATGGTGAGATCGTCTCTACTTTAATGTTTCAAAGCAATAATAAATACTATATGAACTCTATAATCAGTGATGGATGATGGTGATGGAGGCACACAGATCTCCATATCTTGAATGCCTGAATCATTCACTGACAGAAGAAAATGGAGATATTTTTTGTGGAAACTATTATTGGAAATTTGAAAAAAAATGGTGGACCAAAAGTGGAGAGAGAGAGAGAGAGAGAAAGGTCCACCACGAAGAATGATGGATGATGAAATCTCAAGCTGATGAGAAGAAATGGCAGAAACATTGTGATAAGTTCCAAGATTTGCAAATCCAAGTTCCTGATCAAAAATTTCATTTCACTATGATTTTGAATGCTTCCCTAATAAAAAAAAAAGTTGAAGAAACCCTGAAAAAGAATGATCTTGGCCTTCACATTTTTTATATCTTTATTTGACGAACTGATCAGGAAATAAACAGAACCCAAGAGTCTAAATTAGAATTTCTCTAAAACAATAAAAGAATTTCAAGTTTATAAGAAAAGATCCAAATGCAAAAACCCAAAAGAAAGATGAAAAGAAGTGGAGGAAATTGATCACCTTTCAAATACAGTCTGCAAAGCCTCATCGAGATTCTCTTATGTACTCTCTCTAGTCCCTCTTTCCAGTTATGGTACAAAATTAGTCTCATCTTCATCACCACATCGAGAAACTCACAGAAAAAGATGATCTTTCCATCATACTGAACTTTGGATTTCCTCCCCCAATTATCACAGATCTGCAACGGAGAGTAGAATGGCATTGAGCCTCCAAAGGAGAAGCCTCCGAGTTAGACAATAACCAAAAATGAAAAAGATAAAATATTTACCAGATGAGAGAACCCTATAAATCGGGTATATCATAATGTGCAGCATAAAGAAAGTACACGAATTAAGAAAATGATCAACACCCGAAAGACAGTAAATCTAAATCCATCAAAATTAGTGCTGTATAAATAAACAAAAAATCCGGAGAGAAAATTATAAATTAGTATGAAGCTGATCATTGTCTTCCATTGTTAGCCGCTTGTTAGTCGTTTATTGCTGATGCAGCATCATCAAGATTCTCAGTTTCAAAGAAGTTTGAATTTCTATGAAGAGAGAAATGATTATCAATTACTTTGAATCACAATATTTGCATTAAATGCATGTGAATCTTGATAATGCTACACCCGCAAACAACGACTGGAGTTCTCGATCGCTTCCCTCATCATCTCCATGCACAACCTGCTTTTTAGCTTCTTATATTTGGCCAGAAGATGAAGAACAATCATTCCAATATTTCACTCCCACAAAGACGAGAGAGCTAAAGAGATATATTTTCATGGAAAAGTGTTATTACGTTGATAGACTCTACCCTGGTTCTCGATCGAAGCCAGTTCCACAACCTATTCCAAACCCTACCTTCAATTCATCAAAAAAAAAAAAAGGAAAAACATTAAACAAACCTAGAAGTTTCTGGTATGCGAGTTAGAAGTTTACAAACGTTTCAGATTCAGCAAAAACCATACTTTAAGAAAATCCCCAAGCCAGATCCAAAAATAAAAGAAAATCCAGTGACGATAACAGATCCTCCCATCAGATTCATCCAGAAACATAGACCAAAAAAACCTAAAACGGGTAGAAGAAAAAACGACAAATCGTCGAAAATAAAGCTTCCAAAACAAATATGAGATTTGGGTAAACCGAAAAAAAAAGACAAACAGAAATAGGGTTTTAAGCAGAAGGATTTAAGAGAGGTTAAAAGCAGCAAAAAAGAAGAAACTCTAACTCTGAGGAGAACGCTGTTTGAGAAAGAGAGAGATGGAACAGTGGAGGATGCGAATCTATTGAGAGAGTAGTTTAATCTAGTGTGTGTGTGTATATATACATGTAATTCACTTCTAACCATAGGCAAAGCTAAGTTTTATTGGTCGATTGAGTCTACGTTTTAGAATCTATCATTTTTGATTGGCCGATGCTTAGCTGTTTAGTACTACACCCATATGCCTACAGCCTCACATCATCATCTTTCCCTCAACCCTAGTTTTTCTTTTGGGTTTAAATTCCACATGGAGGGCCTCATCCTTTGTACTCTCTCTCTCTCTCTCTCTCTCTCTCTCTCTCTCTCTCTCTCGTTCTTTTACGGGCTTAGGGTATTTTGTTTGTAACCAAAGAAAAAAGATTAGATTAGAACCCACAAATCGTAACCCTAATCCGAATCTCCCAGACTGATGCATTATAAGACACATGTTTAGATTTGACCTCGAAAATTGGAAATCATCTCCTCCCTCTCTCATACTTTGCCCATCTGTTCTACTCGTCAAACCCATCTTCAACAGCACAGATCCACATTATAATTTCTTTTTCGAAAAACATGGTGGTCAGATGAAGCCATTTAAAAAATATCCGTAACACTCGTGCAATATTTTGCCTACAAGTTAAAATTTGTATAAACCAAGCTATGTTTGTCACGATCCGAAGAGAGGCCTAACAGAATCGCCAGACCAGGCGATTCAATTCTCATAGAGAACCCGGTTATCAGCCCAAAGCGTAAGAGAAGCAGAAGTTTTAACGGGAATAATATCAAACTCAACCCAAAACACGTGGGCTGGGATCCACATAGTGATCAACATGAGCAGATAGTATAAAAATAAACAAGTAAGTTACTATGCATGAATTTAAACAAACAACACAAACAAATCTCAAACGTACTAGAGACGAAGGGATTGAACCGACGAACATCCATTAGGGGACACTAGTATCGTCCCACGACAACACGTGCAAATCTAGTGCACCAAACCTACACCCTGACCTGGAAAAAATATAGTCTAAGGGGTGAGTGACAAACTCAGTAGGAAAATCGATACTAAATGTAATGCATGAAAAAAAAATTGTTTTTCTCATATCTTTTGAAAAACCATATCATGCTTTTCATTTTACCGTACATGGATTTTTGTAACTGAAAACTCTTTATCAGTTTATTAAACTAGCCCATGGCCCTCGATGTGGCTACGTCAAAACACGTTGTATCCATAAACAGTTATATCACAACATATGTCAACATCATTTTCCATATGAAAACGTCATCAGTGAAAAATGATGGTCACACAAGAACTCATCCATTGTATACCACAGAAAAGTGGTCATCTGTCAAGAGCAACACTTCATGAGTCGGAAGAAAAAGATGTTTGTGGTCTAAAAACCAAGCGGCAACACCATACATATAATCAACAACAAGATGAATAAATATCATGACACAGTCAGCTGTCATATTACCCATTTCGCACGTACAAACAATTAACCTTCACGCAGCAGAACATTTCACGGGATAGCCTCATGATGCTTTGATACCCAGACTGCCCAAACGATCAAGAGGATTCATCGACGCAAATATATAGATAACCAAAACATCAGAATACCATGTACGATAAATTAAACGTGATAAAACATACGGACATATACGTAAAAACAGACGTGTTGTTGAACAGTCCTCGTCAGATTTTCATTTGTGACAACCCACAAATAATGGTTTGAAAACCATGATGCAATGCAGCGCATAAAGAATAAAAATCCATACCTCATAGATGACCACGATACTCTTACCGATTAGTCAGCTCCATGCGCTATCGAAAGTGAAGGTTACATCACTAACATCTCTGGAACCAATAATGAGGCAGATGTCAATATCTCATCAATCACAGAAAGGATAACTGAAAAGTCTCATTGGTATGGGAGTGGTCATTTGAGAAATTGATATAGTAATGTTTAAGTCGTATGTCTACTATGCATGAAATTGTCCAACACCTAGTTAAGTTTTTGAATGGGTCCAGATGCTGCTAAGAAGGCATCTGGGGGTCGTCTGTTAGATGATGGCTCCACTTTTTCTTTATCCACATGAGTGTTGGGTGTACTACGTGGATCGTTAAGTGAAATTATTTTGGATTACAAGCTGTGAACTCGCCTGGGTTCTTTCTTGTGTGTGGGCCTGCGTGGTTTGGAATTTGGATCAAATGATTAGGTTTGCGATCCTTTTTGCAATGTCTCTTTGTGTGGGCTTGTGTGGGTCTGAGTTTAAATCTTTTGTTCTTGGGATGTTGTTCAAGTCTCGGTTCCTTGGGGATTCCGAGCTTGTGTAGTTTGTTTGGAACTCGTTAGTTCGGGTCGGGATTTTGGTTCGTGTTCCCTAAATCAATTTCGTGATATATTCGTTCTCTTGGTTTAGAGACTATTAGTTGAAGTCTCTAAATGGGCCTTATTCACGTGCATTCCAGTGTTAATATAAACTTTTGCATAGGTTGTTAGAAATACTTGGTCTGAGAACTGTAGTCATTCAACGGATTTTCCAGAGATTGTTGTGGAGGCTTCCTTGACCAAGGCTCATTTTGTCCTTGCTTAGAAATGCGTTGAGTTGCCATGATGGTCACGCGTTCGCTTCTATGACTGTCACGTTCATTCTGCAAGTGGGAGACTAACTGATAGGACAAAAATGCTTTTGGTTAGTAAGAATACAAGTGTTCACTTTGGAACTTGTTCCTAGTGCCGAAGGATCTTAGTTGCTTTGGAATTCGTTCCTACGCCTTGGATATGTCGGAGGATCGTAGTCTCTTGATCCTTGTGCTGGTCGTTCTGCTAGAAGACCGTTTGATTTTGATGATAGCTTCTTATCGTTTCCATTGTTTTGCCCTTAATATTGGTTGTATTAGTGGTTTGGGAAAACCTATGGATACTCGATGCTATCGTTTCTTGTGCAAAGAGCTTTTCGATGCTATTAGTTTCGACTTGTTTTGGTCCATGTCAGCTTTTCATGCTCTGAATCATTCCTCTGCTAGGGCGGTGTGTTTCATATCCACTTTCATAAGAGTGGTGCTATCGTGGTGGTCATGCGTTTGTCCTTTGTGAGCGTCGCACTTGTTTTAGCCGAGAAGTCTTACGAATGGGATGGTCGTGTTCCTGGTCAGATGTATTCTGAATTGCTTGCTTTGAAAATATTTTTCTTGGCTCCTTTGTCGTATCTTAGAAATTCTGCACCTTGGTATGTGGGGATCATAGTGGTTCTGTCCCGCTCCGTATTGGTTGTTTGGGGAAATTGTTGGTTCTATTAAACCATGTTCTTCGTCTCCGTTGTTGTTTTCTAGTGTTGAGTGTATCAGTGGGCTGTGGAATACTCAGCACCATTGTTTTTCATGTCAAGATCCTTCTAGCGTTCGTGGGTCTCAAGTCTTTTCCGTTAACGTTTCTTTTTGTGACGGTGTGTTCTGGATCTTTCCAATATCTCTCGTGGAGAGTCAATGTTGGTCCTCATTTGGTAAGGCCTCTACTTCATTGGGTAGTGGAACGTAGTTTTCTTTTCTTTAAGTTCCACGTCATGTCAGTTAATTCCTTTTTGGGAGTGGTGTTGGTGGTCGTTGGAGTTGAAGTTAGGTGGCGATTTCTGCTGGTCGGTTGAATGGTGTTATTGCTGGGCTAGGTTCCATGTTGTCGGTTGACTGGGAACGTAGGTTGCACTTCTTAATGGATTAGTAGCGTGTCCCTCAACTAGGAAATTTTATTTTCTTGTGGCTTACTTTCGACTCCTGTGTTGACCTTGTCCATGTTGTATGGAAGGTTTGTGTAAGATTTGGAAATTTTGGGATCCCTGTTGTGGGAGTTATTTCTTGCGATGATGGTTCAGGTGTTGGCGACCTCGTGGTTTGCGCTTTATTTCGCACGTTTTTGTTGAAACCATGTGTTGTGACAGGTGGTGTTGTTTGTTTAAATTCATGCACAGTAATTTTCTTGTTTATTTTTATATTATCTGCTCATGTTGATCACTTTGTGGATCCCAGTCCACATGTATTGAATTGGGCTTGATATTATTCCCGTTAAGACTTCTGCTTCTCTTACGCTTTGGGCTGAGTAACCCGCTTCTCTCGGAAAATCGAGTCACTTGACACGATGGTTTTGTTAGGCTCCCCTTCGAGTCGTGACAATGTTCCCATTCGTGTATGTTCAGTTCCGTGGTCCAGTTCGGTTTTTGTCCATCCTTTGGTCATTTACACCCATTTGTGTGTTATATAAGTATATTAAAGTGTAGTCTACTACTCTAATTTATATTTCATCTCTTTTTTTTCCAAGAAAATAAATTCATTCATTTATCGTCCTAAATGAGAAATCCATTTAAGTATTCCGATATTTAGAGTAAAATTATGATCCCATGACTATTGGAAGTTTAAGCAATGATTGTGAAATTCATTGTAACGTAAATACTGAAGCTGAGAAAAACAAGAGCGAAATCACATGGTAAGCACAATCGTATATTAGAATAATATTTGTGCATTCCATTCCAAACAAAAACAAAGACTTTCCCGAGGCTCTATCCCTAATCATTACTTCAAGAACTCTTGGGCCCGCTTGTCACCTAGTGTTTAGTTTAGGGAAAATGACAAATCAACCATCGTGGTTTGTGATCAATGACAAGTCAACCACTGTGGTATGTTTTCTAACAAGTTAACCACCAACGTATGTGAAAATGACAAATGCACCATCGCTGTCCGTTAAAAAAAGCTGATGGCCCCACCATGTATGCCTGGACGCCGCGACGGCGTCCAGGCAATTTCTGGCCTGGCGTCCAGGCAATTTGACTCCAGGCCATTTGCGTCCCTCTGTTAAGTCAGCAGAATACATAATGTTAATTCAGCAGAATACATAATCCGAGTGGTCTGCGATATTCGCATGTATTCTATCGTTTTCCCTTTATTAGCTAACCCTAGAGAAGTCTGAGCTGCGCTGAAGCGAGTAGAGAAAGAGATTTTGGAAAAGTTGAAGAATTTGTTGGAAAAAATGGCATTTTGGAGTGTTACAGAAGGTGGAAAAAATGGCATCTTGGGCGAAATTGGTTTAAGTGTATATATATATATATATATATATATATATATATATATATTTTTTTTTTTTTTTTTTTTTTTATTTTATTTTATTTTATTTCAAAATCATTTTGGCCTGGACGCCGCGGCGTGCCGGCCAAAATTGCCTGCACGCCGCGGCGTCCAGGCCAAAATTGCCTTCACACCGCGGCGTCCAGGCATACATTGTGGGGCCATCAGCTTTTTTTAACGGACAGCGATGGTGCATTTGTCATTTTCACATACGTTGGTGGTAACTTGTTAGAAAACATACCACAGTGGTTGACTTGTCATTGATCGCAAACCACGATGGTTGATTTGTCATTTTTCCTTTAGTTTATTGTTCTATAAGTAAAACTTATCTTAAGTGTTTTTAATTAGCTAATTAGTGTCCAAATTACTTGATAACCACCCTCTTAGTCCTAGCAATGATTTCAAGAAGTGTAGTTCCCAATGATTAAAGAAAAAACTTATCTAACTTTTACTGTGCGATGATTAAGCTGTTTACGAGTTAGCTGTATTTGTCATTTGTTTTTTCAAAGTTAATATCCGATGTAGTTCATCCAACGATAAACCTAATCCAAATTATAAAGCTATAATACAATCAAACTCAAACGAACAAAATATTAAATTGAATCGTACATGTTTCTACCGGAGATTATTGCTCATTTTTGTACTAACCGTTTTGTTTTCCAAATATATCTCCAATTAATAGAAGAAAACTAAATAATTTCTTAAAAATAAGGCATGTTCATGGATGAGTCACCAGTTTTTTTTTGTCTATATTAAATTTATAGTGAGTTTTTTTTTGTATTTTTATTTTATTTTCCCGTTTCACAAAATTTTCTAAATATCAATTTATTCTTTTTGACACAATTTATAAATTCTAATTGCAATAAAATGAAATCAAATTAAGGAATTATCGTAATGTAATGTACAACTTCAATCATTATAATTGCTTAAACTTTATTACAAAACATTAAATTATTTTTTCTCATAATCGATTTTTTAAAGAGCACCGTAAAAAGAAAACATATAACAATCCTAAACTAAGTATTAATTCTTGAATATCCAAGACTTGAATTATAAAGATCTATTTGGCCCGGATTGCTGATAGACTATAAATAATTAGAAATATCGTCAAAAAATATGTTCATTTTTGTTCCTTCTTATATTAAACTGTGAAGCTTAAGAAATTGAAATTCCACACATAATTCGTATAATATAAAAGTTGAATATAATATTCAATTTTTACTGAGTTTATTTTACTCACCCTAGATTTGAATCTATTTTTCAGGAAATAATCAGGGTAATCCTCTGTTACTACATCAGGAGGAGATTTTGTAGATTTTTCCAATTAAGTCATTTTAATTACTCTTCTCGAGATACTTAAGATATTTTAGAATTATTTTAATTTTATTTCTGTATTTTTTGGATCTTTTAATTTACACTATATTAACGCCACTCCAGAACCTTCTTTTGGGCCTGATTTGTAATTCAATTTTTAAGTTTTCCACTACTAAATGTTGGATTTAAAAGAAGGGTCAAACGATTCGGTCTGTTTTGAGTCGGATCATTTTTCGTTCTGTCTCGAGTCCCCTTTGGGGCATGACACGTATTGTGAAGGCAAGGACGACCTAAATTACTGTTGATTGTGAGGGTTTAGCCCATATCAATGGGGGTGTACAATCTCACATCACTTGGAAAAGTGAAAAATAAATGGTTTATAAATAAAATTCTCTTCAGCCTAAAGCGGACAATATTATATTAGGAACACTGGTGACTCACACATATTGTCTCCACGTGGTACAAAATCAAAAACTTTGCATATATAGAAAATTAAAACCTTGCCATATGTAACATTCATTCACAAATCAACAATACTTTAATTTTCAGGGAAAAAGAAAAATAATGTAAAAATTCTTAGCATTATTAAAAAAGAAGAAGAATTTGGATGCTTGGAAATGGAAATTGTCTTGAGTGGTAACAAGAGGGTATAAATAAATACTTATTTTTATTTAGATGGATTAGTTCATTCTGTACCAACTCATTTGATCTTCGTTTACTGGTGCTAGGTAGGGAACTAAGTAGATTCCATCCCCTAGGTCTCCCCACCTGAAGAATGGCCCTTGTCCGTACAGAATGACGTGGTCTTCTCTCCCCCTCTCCCTCTCTCTCTCTCTCTCTCTCTCTCTCTCTCTCTATATCCAGTCTTAGTCGTCACAAAGTATCAGAGAAATTTCAAAGCGTGGGACCCTTTCCTCTCCCAGCAATAAAGCAGCTTTATTTCAAATCTTATACAAACCTATGGAATAAGTTTGATTTGTAACTGCTCACTAGTTTTATCATCTTTGTCTTCTTCTGTTCTGTCCATCTCACTCTCTCTCTCTCTCTTCAAAGTTCGAGTCAGTTAGGTGTTTGCTGTGATGTGCTGCAACTACAATTATAAAATAACGTTTGTCGCTCCGAAAAAAATGGTATTCTTTGTTGCTGAAGCTCATCCAGAACATAGTGTAACGAGGAAACACGCATAGATAAACAACGACCAAAACTTGTTCAAGTCTTTTAATAAGATAAACGGAGAGAGAAGGTAGAGAGAGAAAGAGGATGACGAGCCGGAATCGCGGCGGCTGGTCTGGAGTAGAGAAAGAAAAATGCGGGAAAGCGTACGGAGGAGCAACCATGGCATGTGAATGAGAGAGGGTAAAGGACAGAGGAATAGAAGGGCAACAATGACTCTTCGTCGGCCATTTGTGGCTAAAAAAGAAGGAATTAAAACCAGACAGAAGAGCTAACCCAATATACAAACACTAAATCGACCCCTTTTCGCCCTATTTATTATCTCCTTCGACATATCGGATCCGAGGAAAAGCCTAAACATAATGACAACTCGTCGCTTTTGTCTTAATCTTGTCGCACGACAGTTACCCTGTTCAGTTGTTATCTTATGTTCATGTGTATGTGTCGGACGCATTTTCATGTATCCATCAAAAGCTCTCTCTCTCTCTCTCTCATCTCAGTTTATTGTAAGTCCATTACGGTGTACATGAACTAAGGGTAGGCATAGCTAATAATTTTCATCATAAATCATTTAGCCGTCCTTGAAAAAATTATTTCACAAGCAGGAAAAATTAATGGACCAGAGCCATGAGTACCCATGTGAGATTGTCTATATTTCGTACAAAATGTGTACAATAATTTGAGGCGAAAATTGAAGCCCGTGAACCTACCTTGTGTTATGTAGAGAGGCATATAACCACCCCAAGTCAACATTTTAAACATAGGAAATAGTAACCTAAGCGTAGATGATGGGCGATGTGTTTGCAGTGTCTGTAGTTGTGGTAGTCTATCTTGTTCCGTATCATAACCCCAAAGTAGAAAAGTGCATATCCATACATGCTTTCGTACAGTTGAGATTAGTGCTTTGTGAGTAGAATCTCTCTTAAGACTAGTACAATGCGTTTGAAGGTAAAATGTTATAATAAATCTGCAGATTTTATTATAAAAACAGATAATATTGTATTAGTGGAATGAGTTTTTACGTTCGTTGTTTGCAAGACTTGTCTACAACAATTGGCTTCCAGAACACGTTTGTTATGCCAATTTGTCATTAAATAGTGAGATACGATCAAAAAACAATAATTTTGGGTCTTTTTTCATGGTTGAAACTGGATAACACGATAGAGAACGATTTTTGACGTTCTTGGTTTTTGTCTCCGAGTCGAATAATCTAATTATCAACTATTTTTTTCAAATATGGAGCCTAATTATAATTGTGTCACGAAATAGTTCATGTTTACATCAAATATTTTCAACTAATTAGAAATATAATTATTTATTAATTTAATAAAATTATTTAGTAATATGGAAAAAAGGCTTAATAAATATAATTATTTTAATATTTATTACTTTAATTTGAAATTTTAATGGTGCTAGAATGCTGGAGAGGATACATCCCAAGCCTTTATTATCATAATCAAACTTTGATAAGAGATCATGTGGGCCCTAAGGACGCTGGCAGAAGGATTGAATTGGGCTCATGGGCCCATCTATTTTGTTAGTGGGCCACGGTCGGGCCCCACTTCCCTTGTTCTAACATGGGTAATCTCTTCCGTGAGTAGGATTTGTTGGCCGATAATCAACGCTAAATGTTTCAATTATCTTCTAATCTTCGTTCGGGTGTTCAAATAGCGGGGATCCTTCGAGGAACTGGAGAGAAACAGTATCTTTCTTCGCTGTTGGTCGCGTGAATTTATCGATTTGCCGCTCTATTTTGGCTGCCTTTTCCTTCCATTTCAAGTTTCTCGAATGTTTCTTTCGATTTCAGGTTGGAATTTGTTCTGATTTGTGCTCATTTTCTTGCCTTTTGTCCTGCGAATCGTGAAGTTCATTTGGGTGTTATCTAACTGAATCATTTCTGCTCAAGCTTTATGTTTTTCTTAACATTTTGTTTGAAAATTGAAAGATTTTGGGGTTTAAATTGTAGTGCTATCCTGTTAAACTGAATTGTGTTTAGGTTTGAGAAAAATCCGTTATACTTTCTTGTTTCTCTCTGTGGATATTGGGTTTAGAAGAAAGTCCAAACCAGTTCAACGGGAGCTGACTCTTTCTCGCCATAATCTTGGATTTTTTGTAGCTTTTTCAACTTTTCGCGAGTTGATTGGGAGAACTTTGTCCGTTCGCCTCTTGTCGGTTGCTTCCATTGTACACATTCAGGGGTGGTGCTCAGAAGTGAATAGTTCTCATTACTTCCTTGTGTATTAGTTTCGTTAGCACAAAAATCTTGCTTTTGTTGGTTCTATCCATTTTTTGTGTTCAAATCCGTATGGGAGAGAAAGGTTTACATGGAATTCTTGAAAGTATTAGTAGCACTGTTAGCCTGTATAGCAATTTTTTTTCTGTCACTGCATGAAATGAAGTTGTTTCAGTTTCATATTTTTGTCAACTGCGACAGTAACTTTTGGGGAAGTTTTCCGAGGAGTAATCTTTATAAGCTCACCTCACTTTTCCTTTTGGTTCTGCAATCCAAGCCAAAGAGTCTATATTGAATAATTGGAAACTCAAGTTGTCTGTTGTCTGCCTAATACATATTAGCAATAGCTAGATTATTTTAATCCACGGAGTTATTTTATTCAATTACACTTTTTGCATTCTGATTATTGCTCCGATATTATTGTGGTTGTCTCAACCAGTTTCACTGGATGTGTATTCTCACTGCTCACGTGCATGATTGAAATGTTGTTCTCACAAGTTTCCGTCCTATGTCATTGCCTTACAGAGAAACTTGTGGTCCTGTTGTGTTATTAGATTGCATTGAGTGATGTTAATTGAAGTTGATTAGTCTATTGGAAGACACCTTATTAATAGCTTCCCTGATCAGATAGTTTACCTTATTTCCTAATTTGCAAAATGGGTGAATTATTGGTGTGCCCATTAGTTTGCTGTTTTTCTAATTGGTTGGATTATTTTCCTTTTTCTCATGCTTTTCCTGGAAGAAAATGTTGATGAAATAATTAGGGATTTCCATGAGTGGAAGGAGGAAAGAGGTCAGCAAAAGAGGTAAATAGATATGCAAGAGTGAACTTTGAAAGCCAATGAGTATAAATGTGATTATAACATAGTTATGAGCTACGAATAAGCTTGAAATAAGTTGGAGCTCAACTCAAACTAAATTTGGGTGAATATTTAACATAATGATCTGAAAAACTTGGGAGGGAATCTGAGTCTTTGTCATCTTGACCTATATTTTATGAGATCATTATTTCATTTACTGATGGATAAAGATCTGTGTTATTTTCAGGATTTTGAGCTGAAATATTGTTCTTTGATTGATTAATATATATGCTATTAGCCAGCACTTTTGCTTTTCAGCATGAACAACGCCCGGGGTGAAGATACAGTAAGCCATAGATTTTTGGCGATTATATTAATTTTCTGGACCAAATAGAGCTCAAATAGGCATTTAAACGTTTAGTTTTTGTCCAGGAGGAAACCACCGTTGCTGGTTTTGAAGTTCCAGGGTCACCTGACTCAACTTATAACAATGCATATCCCCTGAATGAAGATGATGCCCGGGATCCGCCTCTTGTGCCACCACATCTGCAGCACACTTTACTAAGCTATTCATCAAGCAGAGACTCAGTTGGAGCTCTTCCATTGCCGCAAAATGTCGTTCTCAACCATCTCTACATCGAAAATAGGGAGCCCCCACGATCTGTGGTGGCAATGGGAGTCACTCATCGATTCCGGTCAAAATTCGTGACAGTAGTGCTTTACAAACCTGTTCAAAGAAGGGGAAGAGCATCTTCTTGACAAGTCAAATTAGTCCTTGTAGATGGAAAAATGGAAGTGCTGGTGAGCTAAGAAGACTTGAAATTGTTAAATTACATATTGTTTAAACTTTCTTATTGTCTTTGATTGGGGTATTTGTTTATCACCATTTGAGAATATGCAGTGTTTAAAGAATTGTTGGATTGTTTACTTGATATGGTTATAGCTAGACCTAGAAATATTCACGAGTTATGTAAGTTGTGATTGGGATTTTGGAATGATCTTCAAGTTAAAGCAACATTAAGTTATTTTGGAATGATCTCTCCTTTGCTTCTTATTGTCCTTTTATTATGAGTTTCACTTACCAATGCATGTAGTTATCATGTTCATGATCTGGCTAGGTCTGGTCCCTGGATTCATGATGCACTAGAACACGCAGGTCAAATCCACCAAATTGGCCAAGCACACGCACTTGGATTGAGCTAGTACCCTTAGGCGTCAATGTCACCAACTAGCTTGTTGCCCGTGGGCCAGCTCAGACCCGATTCTGGCTGGGCTGAGTTTTCTTTTTTATAAGGTCCGAACCCATGTTTCCAAAAACCGGTCAACCTGCAGGCCTTATCTAGAGAGGCCGGTTTTTTTGAAGTTTCTAGCGTCATTTTGTAACTAGTGTCGCAAAGGTGGAGTTGGAGCCAGAGTTAAAAATCGAGCCCTGCCTGAGGTCCAAGACTAGCGACTTGATCTCGGAGCACCCAAATTTGAAGGAGCCCGGCCAAGCTCGGGCCTTGTCCACTCTAAGGTCGGTCAAGCTCAACCAGTGCCTAATATTAGCGAGTAGGGCAATGAGGCTTAGTGAGGGGGGGGTTGAATGGTTTGCACTTTGTTTAAAAGCTTAAGTTGATTTAGGGGGGTTGAATGGTTTGAACTTTGTTTAAAAGTTGAGAACTAACAAAAACAATTGAAGTCTTCAAATTATTTAATCAAATGACCAATAAAGTTAATATAAAACGTGGGGTCTAAGCAAGTCGCTACATCAGACAGTATTCACAACTTTTAGGATTCAACTTAGTTCTCGTTTGACTAGAGCACTTGCTGCCATTCATTCAATTTGTTGCTCACCACTTGCCAAACAGTTCCCACCACTAGAAGACTCCCGGGCCTGTTGAAAACGCAATCCTAATTGTAATCTCCTTCGTGGAACCTATAATAATCATAAAAGTTGACTTTAGTTTTCCCTAATGGACTCCATCTGGTCCCATCAATCTCTCTCTCTCTCTCTCTCTCTCTCTCTCTCTCTCGGTAGAAAGACATTACATTCTCAACCTGTTCTAATGAAATTTCAACAAAGGCTGCATTATTCAGGAAACAATAATAATCTAATGAAGTAACTTTAAGTGTGAGTGAAAGGGTAAGTGGAAATGTGTGGACATGGCTTGCGTCTCAGTCAACCTGGCAGGCTCCGATGAGTACAAGGAAATTGCTCTGAGAAGTGGGAGATTTGACCAAATATAAATTGAGTAGTTAGAGAAAGCCAGAGGGCCAAAGACAAAATAATTAATCATTACGTTTTGTTGATTAAAGAAATGAAGACTAGGGCTATGAAATCATGCAAAGGTTAGACACTGGACAGTTGGAATATGATCATGAAAAATCAGTCAATTTAGAGCTATGAACTGTCAAGTCTTAGGTGTGGTTCTCGAAACTTATTCAAGTTCAAGTTGTAAGTATATTTTCATACAATTTTTCTACTTTAATCTCATTTTTATTTATTTTACATGCTTGCAATACTTTAAATCCCATACAACGTAACTGATTTAACCATCAATTATTAAACTAAATCTACCAACCTTGGTCCATGATATATAACGCTTTTGATGACGATGTTGAGTTCCATTTATCGCCTTAAAACCTTTCTTTAACACATCTCTTCGATGATCCGGAAACGAAGTGTAAAAACCTTAATTTGTTGAGAGTATTTTCAGTAGGTAGAGAGCTTTTGTTCGTTAGAATGTATTCTGTAATTCTCCCTCTATGTGATTGAAAGAAGACACCCGTACAAAAGACAACTTTCCATACATGCCCTTTCGTTCGTGCCTTTTCAATCACATCTCTTCAACTATAGGTTATACACTTTTAATAAGGTTAAGGTGAGGGAATTAAAACCCAATTAACTTAATGTATTTAATGTTTAACAACCATCACATTAAGCTCTTTAATATTAAATCAATGTGACATTAATTAACATGGACCATATTTACATAGATTATAATTAAATAATCTAACAATCTCCCACTTGGGCCATGTTATAAACTTTAATATCAATTGATATTCAGCTAGTACTTTTCAGCTGCTTCAGCTAATACTTTTCAGCTAACATAACTTGAATTCACAATTAATTAATATAGTGTACTTTAATGTGAATTATATCAAGTTATCTTTTCATAATGAATTGCATAATCGAATCATGGCAGACACATGTGAATTATGTCAACATGATTCTTTCCATGTATCACAAACTATACAATTCATTAATTCTGTAATTGAGGAACACTATAAACCCATCATATATTATTCATAACAATTATTATACATAGCCATAATATGAATAATAATTAGACATACAAAAACACTTTCATTTAATTCATAAGTGTTATAAGAGACAAGCTACGCTTTTACAATCACATAGACTTGTCACCTAAACCCATCTTTACAACATGTTCTTTAAAGGTTTTAGGTGGCAATCCTTTTGTCAACGGATCAGCTATCATTGAGCTTGTACTTATATGCTCAATGCACACCCTCTGTTTTTGTATTTCTTCTTTGACTGCCAAGTACTTTAAGTCCATATGTTTTGCTCCTTTCAAGTACTTGTCATTCTTTGAGAAGAATACAGCTACGGAGTTATCACAATACAATTTCAGCGGTCTTTCTATACTTTCGACCATGCTAAGACCTTGAATAAAGTTCCGCAGTCACAATGCTTGAATTGTAGCTTCAAAACAAGCTACAAATTCGGCTTCCATAGTGGAAGTGGCAATCGTAGATTGCTTTCCACTTTTCCATGATACGGCTCCTCCAGCTAACAGGAACACATAGCCAAATGTAGATTTCCTCGAGTCTACACAACCGGCGTAATCGGAATCTGAGTATCCAATGACTTCGACTTGACTCGATTTTCTATACATGAGCATGAAGTCCTTTGTTCCTTGTAAGTACCTGAGTACTTTCTTTGCAGCTTTCCAATGATCCAATCCTGGATTATTTTGGTAACGGCCCAACATCCCAACTGCAAAACTTATATCTGGCCGTGTACATGTCTAGGCATACATCAAGCTTCCTACTGCTGATGCATATGGAACAAGTTCTATTTCCTTACGTTCCAAATCATTTTTCGGACATTGCATCAAACTGAATTTGTCCCCTTTTTGAATTGGAGCAACACCAGCGGAACACTTATCCATTCTAAATCTCTCAAGAATTTTCTCGATATAACCTTTCTGAGACAATCCCAGTAATCCTACCTTTCTATCACGGAATATTTCTATTCTAATAACATAGGATGTCTCATCCATATCTTTCATTTCGAAATTCTTTGAGAGAAAATCTTTGACATCACGTAACATCCCTTTATTGTTTGCAACAAGGAGAATATCGTCAACGTACAATACTAGGATACAAAACTTACTCCCACTGACATTCATATAGATACACCGATCAACGGTGTTTTCTATAAAACCGTATGACAATATGGTATCATTAAACTTAATGTACCATTGTCGGGAGGCTTGTTTCAATCCATAGATTGACTTATTCAGCTTACATACCATCTTTTCATTTCCTGGTAAGGAAAATCCTAAAGGTTGATCTATATAAACCTCTTCCTCTAAGTCACCATTAAGAAAAGCGGTCTTTACGTCCATTTGGTGAAGCTCTAAATCATAATGAGCCACCAAAGCCATAACTATCCTTAAAGAGTCTTTCTTTGAAACAGGAGAGAAAGTCTCTTTATAGTCAATGCCGAGTGCAACCTTTGGCGACAAGTCTGGCCTTATACCTTTCGATGTTACCTTTCGAATCGCGTTTGGTTTTGTAAATCCATTTACAACCAACACGTTTCTTTCCTTCATGCAACTCTACAAGTTCCCAAACTTTGTTGTCATCCATAGATTTCAACTCTTCCTTCATAGCATTAAACCATTTTTCGGAATCATTACATTCCATGGCTTTATTGAATGATTCTGGATCCTTATCGATGCTCAAGTCACATTCTTCTTCTAGTGAATAAACCACATAGTCATCAGAAATTGCCGGTCGTCTCTCCCTTACAAACCTTCGCAATTCTGTTGCTTGTGGTTGATCACTTATGACTTGATCAACGTTAACATGCTCATCATTAGCTCGTTCACCTTGCGTGGGTTGAATATCCATTTGTTGTTCTGGTATGCTGTTAGACTGTGACACAACATATGGTACAACAACTTGATGAGAATCATTGGGTGTCGTTTCCGTCACCCGATTCTCTTGGATATTCACATTTCGTGAATCATCACTCCCACTGAACATGTCATTATCAATGAATCGAGCATTTCCAGATTCTACAATTCTTGTACTATGCTTTGGACAATAGAAAATGTACCCCTTTGACTTTTTCGGATAACCGATGAAGAAACCACTAATGGTTCTTGCATCGAGTTTCTTTTCATGTGGGTTATAGATCCTAACTTCTGCTGGACATCCCCAAATGTGTAGATGTCTCATACTAGGTTTCCTTCCCGTCCACAGTTCATAAGGAGTCTTAGGAACTGCCTTACTAGGAACCCTATTCAGCAGATATGCAGCGGTCTTTAAACCGTGCATCCACAACGATATAGGTACATTACTATTATTAATCATACTTCTTACCATTTCGATAAGAGTACGATTCTGCCTTTCAGCTACACCATTTTGCTGTGGTGCACCCGGCATTGTGTATTGTGCACAAATGCCTCGACTTTCGAGAAACCTTGCAAATGGACCTTTGTTTTGTCCACTTTCATCGAATTTTCCATAGTATTCACCACCTCTATCCGATCTCACTACTTTCACTTTTCTATCTAGCTGCCTTTCCACCTCATTGATGAACACTTCTATAACGTTCATCGCTTGAGACTTTTCATGCAGTAGATATATATAACTATAACGTGAGAAATCATCTATAAAGGTGATAAAATACATTTCTCCATTCCATGAAGGAATGTCAAATGGACCACAAATGTCGATATGTATTAATTCTAAAAGTTCTTTGCTTCTTGTGGCAGGATACTTTGATGTGTGTTTAGTTTGCTTTCCTTTAATGCAATCTATACACACGTCCCAGTCATCAAAATCTAATTGAGGTAAAATGTTATTTTTCATTAACCTCATTAACCTTTCTTTAGAAATGTGACCTAGACGTTTATGCCATAAGAAAGCCGAACTTTCATTCGTTGCACCGCGTTTTAAACCAATCATATGATCCATATTAAACAGAGAATTCATAAATTTAATATCAAGATTGAAACAGTACAAATTATCTTTCATAATACCACAACCATAATAGTATTTTTGTTTTTACAAAGTAAACAAACTATCACCAATCTTAACATTAAATCCTTTACAATCTAGCTTTGCAACATAAATCCAATTCCTAGCACACTCAGGAGCATAAAGACACTCTTCTAGATCCAGGTGGTATCCGGTATCCAGGATCAGTCTATACGTTCCAATTCCTTCAATGCGTGCCTTCATTCTGTTCCCCATATACAGGAACTTTTCAGCTCCGTTTATGGGATGGATCGAAAGAAATCCCTGTGTAACATGAGAAACATGAGTAGTAGCACCAGAATCTAACCACCAAGTATTATTAGGTACTTCTATAATATTTGATTCAAAGCATACTGAAACAAATAATGTACCTTTCTTTTCGAACCAAGCCTTTCTTTTAGGACAATCTTTCTTTACATGTCCGACTTTGTTGCAGAAGAAGCATTTGATTTCCTTACGGATCTGACCATCATTAATCTTTAATTGGTCTTTTCCCTTCTTCTTGTTCTTTTTACTCGATGCCTTTGATGTGCTACCTTTGGCATCCTTCTGCATAGCTAAGTTGACGGTAGGAGACTTTAACTTCTTCAACCTTCCTTCCTCTTGAACGAGCATGGCCTTAATTTCTTGAAAGTTCCATTTTTCCTTGATGGTGTTATAGTTCACCTGGAACTGGCCAAACTCAACTGGAAGTGAGTTGATAATGAATTGAACCAAGAATGATTCATTCACATCCATACCCAACGTCTTAAGCTTTGCAGCCAAATTGGCCATGCTTGTTACGTGGTCATGAATGGGTTGAGACCAATCAAATTTCTTGGTCGTCAACTCACTCATTAAGCTTCCCACAACAGACTTGTCAGTAATGTCTGATTGGGAGTATGCCTTAATCTTTAACATGAAGTCCTTTGCATCATTTACTTTCGGCATTGATGGCTTAACATTTTCAGCCATCGTCATCCTCATTAAGCCCAAACACAGCCTATTAGACCGCTTCCAAGCCTCATAATAAGACTTGTCAGCTTCCGAAGTGGTCTCAGTAATAGCTGGTGGTCTATCATTAACTAGTGTCAGGTCCAAATCCAATACACTCAGTTGAAACTGGATTTGTTCGGACCAGTCAGCATAGTTAATCTCATTTTTATTTATTTTACATGCTTGCAATACTTTAAATCTCATACAACGTAAATGATTTAACCATCAATTATTAAACTAAATCTACCAACCTTGGTCCATGATATATAATGTTTTTGATGACGATATTGAGTTCCGTTTATCGCCTTAAAACCTTTCTTTAACACGTCTCTTCTATGATCCGGAAACGAAGTGTAAAAACCTTGATTTGTTGAGAGTATTTTCGGTAGGTAGAGAGCTTTTGTTCGTTAGAATGTATTCTGTAATTCTCCCTCTATGTGATTGAAAGAAGACACCCGTACAAAAGGCAACTTTCCATACATGCCCTTTCGTTCGTACCTTTTCAATCACATCTCTTCAACTACACGTTATACACTTTTAATAAGGTTAAGGTGAGGGAATTAAAACCCAATTAACTTAATGTATTTAATGTTTAACAACCATCACATTAAGCTCTTTAATATTAAGTCAATGTGACATTAATTAACATGGACCACATTTACATAGATTATAATTAAATAATCTAACACAAGTATCTTCAAGATTATCGAAGACTGCAAGAGAATAGTTATAAAAAATTAGACATAAACATGTAAATGTAAGGGGGGTTGGCCTGGTTCATCAAGCTGCTACAAAATATCAGATAATTTGAAAGGCTATAAATACGAGGAAAGATCAAAGATGGGTAGAGTTGAGCTCAAACATTATATTTAAGCACATTTTTTGTGGAATACTCAATCACTGTTTTATAATATTGTTCGCTTTGCTCCGAATCCCGCACAATTTTATTCTTGGAATTAGCCTAAAATGTGTTGTACTAGTTAAGAAAGAGAACCCTACTTATAAACTACATATTTTATACTTTCTTAAGCAATGTGAGATTGTGTACCCTCATTGATAGAAGTTGAACCCACACTTGGGTCATCTTTTCCTTCATGGGCAAGCTATCACAATCTCTCTCCTTGAGGGTCTGATTCCTCGTTTGTCCCACTTTCGGTTGAGTTTTTGTTTTAATACTATTTGTGGAATCTCTAGTCCTCTTACCATAATATTGTCTGCTTTGAGCCGAATCTCGCATAGTTTTGTTTTTTATATTAACTCAAAATGCGGTATACTAGATAGAAAGGAAAACACTACTTATACACTATTTATTTTTTACTCTTCTAAATAATGTGAGATTATACATCCCTACTAATTTGAGCCTCACTCACACTTAGTACATCTTCCTTTAAAGAGCGGGCTGCAATGGCTTGTGATATATGGCGAAAAAAAAAGTCCACTTCTTAGGCACGTCAGATGAATCTACCTCACTAAACGACAGCGAAGAACAAGGTCGACTAGGTAGGATTATAAAAGTCAAAGTGTGGCAAAGAATTATAGTTCAGTAGCAGGTAGTCTTCTCAAAGGGCTTGTGACCCTTTGGAATATACGATGAGACCTTTTCTTGTTCGTATCTAAGATGCGGCGAAATGGGTTGTCTTAAATTCAACAATGATAATCTCTATTTGGCTCTTCAAAAACAATGGTTATAATTTAAACTTGTTTAATTTCTGCTATAAATATAGCCCACTGCCTTCTCCTCCTACACTTCATATACTATTCAGTTTCAGTTTATAAGTATCTGTTTTGTTGTTTTGTCGAGAAAGAGCAAGAAAGGGAGAAGGAAGAAAATGGGCGGTGTTGAGGGTTCTCCAGGAAGCTCCATGCATGGAGTTACAGGAAAAGAGCAGACCTTTGCCTTTTCTGTAGCTTCACCAGCGGCGCCAACTGACCCAACGGCTAAATTTTCTCTACCTGTTGATTCTGAACATAAAGCCAAGGTTTTTAAACTCTTTTCCTTCGAAAACCCACATATGAGAACCTTTCATCTCTCTTGGATCTCCTTCTTCACTTGCTTCGTCTCCACCTTCGCTGCCGCTCCTCTTGTCCCCATCATCCGAGACAATCTCGACCTGACCAAATCCGACATTGGAAACGCAGGGGTCGCCTCCGTTTCCGGCAGTATTTTCTCCAGACTTGCAATGGGTGCAGTTTGTGACCTTTTGGGTCCAAGATATGGCTGTGCTTTTCTGATCATGCTCTCAGCTCCTACGGTTTTCTGCATGTCGTTTGTATCTTCGGCGAGCGGATACATAGCTGTACGGTTCATGATCGGATTTTCCCTGGCCACTTTTGTTTCCTGCCAGTACTGGATGAGCACCATGTTTAACAGTAAGATCATCGGTTTAGTCAACGGAACGGCGGCTGGGTGGGGAAACATGGGCGGAGGAGCTACACAGCTGTTGATGCCTTTACTTTATGGCATTATAAGAAAAGCTGGTTCTACCCCTTTCACTGCCTGGAGAATCGCCTTCTTCATCCCTGGTTGGTTGCATGTGATTATGGGGATTTTAGTTCTTACTCTTGGCCAAGATTTGCCAGACGGAAACCTCAGTGCACTTCAGAAGAAAGGTGATGTTGCCAGAGATAAGTTCTCCAAGGTCAGTTTTTCCTGTCTTTCTTTTGCTGTCTGTCCTAAAAAAATTAACCCATTTGGAGATTTTTATTAATCAAAACTGTGATTTTATAATTTAAATAGGTTCTGTGGTACGCTGTCACAAATTACAGAACTTGGATCTTCGTCCTTCTCTATGGCTACTCCATGGGAGTTGAGCTCTCCACTGATAATGTCATCGCCGAATATTTCTACGACAGGTTGGTGTTTTCTTCTCCGTAATATCATCGAATGATTCAAATCTTCAGACCCATTGACAAGTTTGATTTTGTTTAACAGATTTGATCTTAAGCTTCACACAGCCGGTATAATTGCAGCGACCTTCGGAATGGCGAACATCGTAGCTCGACCATTCGGCGGATTCGCTTCAGACTATGCAGCCAGATATTTCGGCATGAGAGGTAGGCTTTGGACCCTCTGGATTCTCCAAAGTCTGGGAGGAGCTTTCTGTATCTGGCTAGGCCGAGCAAATTCACTTCCTATGGCCGTATTCGCAATGATTCTCTTCTCCGCCGGAGCTCAAGCTGCCTGCGGAGCAACGTTCGGAATCATCCCTTTCATTTCCCGGCGATCTCTCGGTATTATTTCAGGCTTAACCGGTGCTGGAGGTAACTTTGGGTCTGGTTTAACTCAGTTAGTGTTCTTCACGAGCTCAACATTCTCCACAGCAACTGGCCTTTCTCTTATGGGCGTGATGATCGTGTGCTGTACTTTACCGGTGACTCTGGTTCATTTTCCTCAGTGGGGAAGCATGTTTCTTCCAGCTTCGAAAGACGTGCAGAAATCTACAGAAGAATTCTATTATGGATCGGAATGGAATGAAGACGAAAAAAAGATGGGTTTGCACCAGCCAAGCCTCAAGTTTGCTGAAAACAGTAAATCGGAAAGAGGCCGGAGAATTGCCTCAGCTCCCACTCCACCAAATGTTACACCCTCTCACGTCTGATCAAGCTTAATATTTTGAGAAAGCAGACATGGATTAACAATAATGGGTAGCAGAGATCTCTTAAACTATGGTTTACTATGGTAATTACAGATAGAAATAACTTGTTTGTATTGACGTACATGAAATGGAACTGAACAAAAAAAAAGTCAACGAAAAGATTCATACGGTATATGCAGATCTCTACATGTATCGTTTGCGGAAAGATGTTTAACCTCCCTGTTTTGACGGTGGAGTTGCAACCAGGGCAGGAAACTCGTCGTCTCCTTCCTCGTTTCAGTCTCCCTCGGCTCTCCTCTCTCCTCCCTCACTCCACCATAGAATTCTTCTCCCCTCCCAAAGTAAGTCCTCTCTGCTGTCTCCGGAGAGAAAATTATTTTGGAGAGAAAAGATCAAGCTCGCGAAGTCGATCCTCCCTTCCTCTATAATTTTTTTAAATTTAAATGAAATTCTTGGCCTTTTAACTGAAATTTCTTCTCAGTGTTGAAAGAAAAATCAAGTTGTTTTCGACCATACGAATTCGAGGGAGAAACATCAAACTCAGGCATTGTCGGTAGGAGGTTCTTAGAGTTAGGGAATTGGAAGGCCAAAGGTAAAATTCTAATTTTTTTTCTTGTGTTACGGCGGTTTTGATTGGAATATTGATTGTTGAAATTAGATTGTTAAATCAGAATGAGCTGTGTAAGTGATGCGCCACGGATTCTCTCTATTCTCAATTAAGCCCGACGATTCTCTAACCACAATTTTAGTGTTTCTTTTGTAGGTGTTCGAGGAGAAAAGAGTAATATAGAAATCCATTACATCCTTCAAGTACAACAATATGGCCCGGAGTTATTTAAGATAAGACATAAGTGAAGATTCAAACACAAGATTAAGAGAATTATGTAGTTGTCTCAAAACTGTCAACAATCTGATCTGTGCCATGTTTGTTATTTTTGGCAACCTTTATGAGCTCATATCAAAATGTAAGTTTCACAACATTTGTAGTTGATTTATCAAGTCTTCCATAATGTACTTTTTCATTAAATTTAGAGTTCGTTTGCTATGTCAAACGCTCTTTCAATAGAGAGCTACAACCTCACCCGTTGGCAAAACTATCCTTCACAATTTCGTGTCTTATGAGACCAGCAGCTAAAGACATGACATGCCAATGTAATTCTTTGTTTTCTTATTTAT
The DNA here is from genome assembly GCA_022433065.1 of Begonia loranthoides. NCBI lineage: Eukaryota > Viridiplantae > Streptophyta > Magnoliopsida > Cucurbitales > Begoniaceae > Begonia > Begonia loranthoides. The sequence continues at coordinate 1,577,187 of CM039481.1, forward strand.
TAGTTAATGATATGCTGGCATATGGTTCTTTTTTGGATTGAATTATTGTTATTTGGGATAATGTTGTTACTTGGTGTTCTCGGCTAGTCTGTTAGCCGATGACCTATTTTGGTGTTGTTTCTTTTAAAGGATATTTTTGTAATTTTCTCTTTAGGGCAAACCTTGTGAGGAATTTATTCCCTCACTAAGATTTGTCTGAGGGTTATTGAAGATTATCAGTGAAAAATCTGATATTTTAAAAATAATTTTAAAAAGCGACGTGTAAATTTTTTGCGTAATTTTTTGGTCAAAGGTGGGAAGTTGACTCGCTTTATCGCTTAGCGACCACGTGTGCATTTTTTCAAAAAACGGTCAAACTGAGTTTTCTGAGCTGGAATTTAATTTTAAAAATGTTTTGGTGAATTATTTTATTAAAGAAATCATTTTCAGTTAGCATTTTGAAAACGGGTTGAATTTTAAATCAAAATTTTGAATTAAATTGGTAATATATAAATTAGATTTTATATATTATAAATTAAAAGAAATTTGTTTTATAAGAAAGGAGAAAATCGAAGAAGAGAGGGAGAAGTGGTCATGGCAGACCGTGGAGGAGAAGGGCGATATCGCGATTTCCTTCTAGCCGAGGCGATTTCGGGAGAGACAGGGTGGCCAAAGCAGAACTCGCGATTCTGGATGGCGGTAGCAACTTCTGACCAAGTGTATTTCATGAGAAAGGGTTGGCATGGGCGAGCTGACCCGGAGCTGTCGTTCGCAGGCGAAGGTGATACTCCATCAGGGAGCATTCCAGAGAAACAAGGTCGAGCTGAGGAGTATACTTCCCCTTCTCTGATTGGGTTCTGGAAATGTCAGAGGTGAGACCTACCTTCTGATAGCGCATGGAGCTGACTTGTTGGTAAGCATGTTGTGGTCCTCATTGAGGTATGGATCTATACTTCTTACACTACATTGCATCATGGTCTCCAAAACTGCTATGTCGTGGGATACCACACTTGAAAACCCGACAGGGACTGTTTCAACAGCACGTCAATTTTTCCGTATACGTATGTTTTCTCACGTTTATATTCCGTACATGGTTTGATTTATATATTTTTTCATATATGTTGGGAGGATGAATCCTCTTGATACTTTAGTCACTCTAGTGCTAAAACATCATGAGTCTATCCTGTGAAATTTTTTACTGTGAGAAGATTTGATACTGGTTACGTACATTGGGAGGATGAATCTTCTTTATGTTTTAGGCACTCTAGCGCTAAAGCATCACGAGGCTATCCCGTGAAATCTTCTACTGTGAGAAGATTTGTTATGTACATTGGGAGAATGAATCCTCTTGATGTTTTAGGCATTCTAGCGCTAAAACATCACGAAGCTATTCTCGTGCAATCTTCTGCTGCGAGAAGATTGGTCACTTGCGAGCAAAATGGCAATGGGGCATTGATGACATGTCCTCGGGTTTTGAGCCCTGAAAGTGAAAATGGGGATGGAGCATTAGTGACATGTTCTCGGGTTTTGAGCCCCAAAAGTCGGAAACGGAAATGGGAAGGTGATGACGCTTCCTTGGGTTTCAAGCCCTATAATGTGGCCAGGGTTTAGTCATACAAAGCTGGTAGGTTGTTAGTGGCTGAGATTATCCGATCCTAGTACCATTCCATTTGACAGGTGGCGTGATGGCTCGCAGCTCTACTCTACGACAACTCTAGTCAATTTGGAACACAAAGGTATTTTAGTTGAGAAGAGGTCTATCACGAGCAACCTCATCTGTTACTACAATTATACGAGTTATGTCGACTCGAAGCTTGGCTCATTGGCAAACTCGGGTGATGTGCTGGATCTTCGGGTCGCTATCATTGGTATTCTCTCCTGCCTCATGAGGTGTTGCTATTGACGGATAGCCACCTTTATGTGACATGAGCTGGGTGGGTCCTTATGCGACCATTCTTTTCATTGAGGACAGATTGAAGGTTGTGAGTCGCTAAGATTAGCTTATCCTAGTACCGTTCCATTTGACGAGTGGCGTGACGGCTCGTAGCTCTGCTCGTCTGCAACCATCGTCAATTTGGAACACAGAGGTATTTTATGAGAAGCAATCTATCGAGAGTATCCTTATCCGTTACTCCAATTATACAGATCGTATCTACGCTGAGCTACAGCCCGTCGACACATCTGGGCAGTTACACAAGTTGTGTCGTAGCGGAGCTTGCTCGCCGACAACTCGGGTAATGTGTTGGATCTTAGATCACCATTATTGTATTCCCACTGTCTCATAAGGTGCTACTCTCTATGGATGGCCACATTTCTGCAGTGTGTGCCTAATGAGTCATTGTGTGACCATCCCTTTTCACTAATGACGTTTTTGTACGAAAAATGGTGTGGGCATATTTTGTGGTATAGTTGTTTATGTATACAACGAGTTTTAATAAAGTCACATCTAGGGCCATGGGCCAGATTTATAAAATAGGTCTTAATAATTTAAATCCATGTACAGTAAAATTTGAAGTATGAAATGGTTTTCAAAAGATGAGGAAAACGGTTTTTAGCATACATTGCATTTAGTATCGATTTTCCTACTGAGTTTGTCACTCACCCCTTAGACTATATTTTTCCCCAGGTTAGGGTGTAGGCTCGGTGCATGGGTTTTGCACATGATGTCGTAGGGCGACGCTGGAGTCCCCCAGTGGGTGCTTCCATCTTCCTGCGAATGGGTAGATGTTCATCAATTCAATCTCTCTGTTCCTGGTATGTCGGGATTTTAGTTTTTGGTGTTGTTTTATTTAATTCATGCACAATATGTTTATTTATTTATGCTATCATGTCTCTAGTTGATCACTCTGTGGACCCCAACCCATGTGATTTGGGTTTGAGTTTGATATTTTTCCCATTAAATCTTCCGCATCTCTTATGCCTTGGGTTGGGTAATCAGGTCTCTCCAAAAATTGGGTTGCCTGAATCGACGGTTCTATTATGCCCACCTCCTGATCGTGACAATCAGCTTGAGCTAAACTAGTGTTGGAGTTGCCTCCATTGTAATCGACCACTTTCTTCTAGGTTAAACCCGAGAGGAGTTTGCGCCAACCAATTAATCCACTTGTCCTTGGTTTGTCTTGGAGTGGATTTCTCATACTAATCTTCCTATCATCTCGATCCAGAGGTGAGCATTAAGAAAGGCAGTTTATAAAACTTGCTGTGAAAACAAGGTGGAGTGGTTCATTGAAAAATCCATTGAAGTCAAAGGATGTCATTAACATCCTTTAGACCAGCTTGTAAGTTTTCGTTTTTATATCTCTTCCTGGAAGAATTTGGTTATGTAATTTGGAGGGCTGTCTGGTAACATTTCGAGGTTACTTGGTTCCATTTTCGCATTATTTGATTCAGAGAAACGAAAGTTGTGCATTATTCAATTTTTGCTCCGAAACTGTTTTATAGGTGCTGTTCCAGGAAGGTTACTTTATCTTCGCTTAACTTCCGTTCCATTCTGAATTTTGGCTTGATTTTTGGAGGGTCTTCTGTAAGCAAGTGAAGAAGATTGTGGCCAAAATTTCATATCATTTGGCCCCGAGACGCGTAAGTTGTGAGTCTTTCATTTTCGGACTACAAACTGTTTTTGTTGGTACCCTTTTGAGCGAATTTTGTGAACACATAACTTTATCTCCTTGTACTTTGGTATTTCTGTTTGTGTTCCAAATTGGGCATTGGTTAGAGTTCTGACGAGTAAGTTACAAAATTGGCAAACTAGTGTTTTGTTTTCAAGTCTGATAACGGCATTGTCCAATTGGTTGTCAAAGGTTGCACCCCTTGGTGCATCAGTAAGGGAAGCAGACGATTTTGCTGAAAGGTTGAACAAATCCGACAGGCAATGTCAGAAGGCGTTGGAAATGAGGACACTGAATCGTGACTCTAAGATCGCCTTAGGCAGTGTATCAACCAGTTAGGCGGCGACATCGCATTTGGATGGCAAGCATCGTTAGGGAAGATGATGCCAAGCCGCAGCCCGAAATCATGAGGAGCCGAGACTCGGTCCCTTCTAGGTCGCAGATTTGAACCTAGTTGGGCCGCGCGACTCAAGATTACTTGGGCTGTGGTCCAAATTATTTTGGGCCGTGGTCCATGGCTTATTTGGGATATTTAAAAAAATTATGAATTTAATGTATCAAATTTTAACCCAAAAAATTGATGATTTTATTTTTGAACAGGTACAAAAAATTAAAGGTTAAAGTCGTAGACTATTGGATTTAGGATTTTTTATAATTGAGTTTTGATCAATAGTTGGCCCATTTTATGGATTGCATTGCACGATTTTTTTAAAAATAATATTTTGAGACATCTCTCACATAAAATGACGTGTTCATTTTATGGGTCTTCAGATTTTTTTGATTATACATAATTTTTCATTGTAGATATTTTATTAAGTATGCACATAGATTTTAATGGACTACTTGGTTGTGTGAACTGAGTTTGATCAACCCGATTTGGGGTCCTGTTTTATTTTACTCACATTCGACCGCGGGAGGATGTGTTTATTTGCTGTTAACTAGAGTAATTAGATAATTCTATGTGCCGTGTCCCTAAGCATAAAACCCTAAATTTGATCAGGGTCTTTTTGTGACTTTTGTGATTATTGAGTATCGTTGTTATTATGTGATATGTTTATGACATGATATGTCCGGAGTTCATGAGTGACTCTATTTTCACTAGGATTTTATATGGTACAACCATAATATATTTTAATTACTTACCATATTATAGTGGGTTGTTTTAAACACGTGTTTTTCTGTGCAATTCTATAAAATGAATTTATGAAACATTCTTTTTATGACAAACATATTTAATAATTGTTTTAATTAAATTGTTGAATATAAAATTTTGTCTCTATTAAATCTAGTCAATTTACTCCAAATGACTCTCTCATTTCAAGATCTTATCAGTGTGATTTTCAGTTGCCGACTCAGAAGTAATTTTGGTGAATATTTTTTGTAGACTTTTTAATAATTTTATTTGAGAGTTCTTACAGTGAGGTTAGACTTATTAAGAATATTATAAACCTTTAATTTTATTATTTCTTGCAATACTGTTATTTTTATATTATATTGTTATATTATCTTGATATCATTTATTGAACATGTTCAGCTCGTATTTTACTGAGCCTTAACTTTTAAATAAATTATTAAGACTTTTACTATTAAGTAAAATAATTAAAAAAATAGCTGAATAATTCAATTTTTTTGGATTAGGTCGTTCATTCATTCTATTCCGAGTCCACAACACTACAGACATCATAGATGCAGGCGACCTGAAGTGCTAAAGAAGATGACTTGAACGTAAAATCATCTTCATGAAACGTTAAAAAGAAAAGGCAAAAATTGAAATAAATTATGAATATAGTCATCATGAGATGATCTTCATTCAACAAACCTCGACTCCAACATGGGAACTGAATAAAGTGATCAAATCATTCGTAAATTATGCATTATCTTATTTGAGTGCGCTGTAAGAATGACGACGGAGGTGGACACAGACACCTTATTTTAGTTGCGGAAGAGATTGGAAGATACACTTTAAAACAACTTTAGCTGTCCTGTTCTTGGTGACTCTGCGAAAGAATTGCTACCCACTTAGCATTATTATTTTACACCAAGGTCAAGCTTTGACGATGCAAAGTTTCTTCGACCAATCATGCCATTTCCAAGTTCTATGGACGACCTTAAGTTGAGGAGAGAGCAAAAGACAGAACTAGATTAAGGGGATTAATTATGAATTATCGTTAAGTTATTATGATAATTAACTTAAGAATAGTTAAATTAAGTTAATTATGTTGTAATTATAAATAAGGGCGAATCGGTTAATTCTTCTCCAAATTCTCTCACAACTGACAATAGACCAATTGTAATATGCTTTTACACCGCGACTTTGACTTAAGAAAAAGTAAAGTCGTTTGGGGTAAGTGAATAACTCAGTATGAAACTTATACTATATGTAATGTATGAAAAAACTAATTTTATCATTTTATTTTAAATCATAATGCGTATAATATATCATGCACAGGAAAAATAATGGTACGAAAATCAAATAACAACGGTAAGAAGTGAACAAAGACAGAACTTAATGGGCATGTTATTTGAAAAAGCTAGTGTACATTGGACTTTAGGTTAAAAAAAATAATATAAAAAATAAAAGTCAAAAATTGGGAAATGAAGGTAGGTTATGGCCGATTGAAAAAGTCCACGAGTGCAGTGACAAATATGTGAAATATAAAGAAAAATCCCCACAGGGTCGTTATGTAAATGATTTGAGAGAATTTCTAAATGCAAACAAACGAGTTGATAGCATCCATGAGTTATAAAAATGTGAAATTAACAAAATAACAATTGAACTACGGAATCAATGATAAGTCAATCGCTAAATAATTTTAGCTAACAAATAAATTAATCAATTATGAGAAATAAACAGAGCAAGTATTGTTATCATGTTTTTGTTAAACGGAATGCTAGTTTCTGTTGCGAAAAGTATTTGGAACATTGTCTTTCCACTGAGGAATGTTGTCTTTCCGCTGCAGAAAGTAAATCCTTGGAATAGAACTCTGGAAATATTACTTTTTGCAAAATGAACGATTATTTTCCGTTGCGAAAAGTGAGTCATTGGAATAGAACTCAATAAATATTACTTTTCGCAAAGGAAATATTTTTTTCCGTTGCGAAAAGTGAATAATTGAAATGTGATTTAGGAAAAATTATTTTCCGCGGCAAAAATACTACTTTCCACAGCAGAAGCTAATCTTTCTACCGTGTAAAATATTTTTTGCTCTTTATTTGCTGAATTTTTTGTCATTCTTCAATGTAACAAATAATGAATATTGTAGTGAGTTTCCTCAATGGATTAGAAACATGTCTAGCTTGTGGAGTACATTGATTTTTCAACAAACAGTTAACTTAAAATCTTTCATTTTAATACCAAAATCAATTTCGAACAGTTTAACGTTTCTAAAATCTATTTTCCAAAAAGTTTCATTCGTGAATAAGAAACGTGTTTAGCTTATAGTTCATTAATTTTTCAACAAATATTTAACTTGAAATCTCTTCTATTTTAATACAAAAATCAATTTTGAACAGTTTAACGTTTCTCAAATCTATTTTTTGAAGAGTTTCATTAGTAAATCAAAAACGTGTTTAACTTAAAGTACATTAATTTTTTAACAAACAGTTAACTTGAAATCTTTCATTTTAATCAAAATCAATTTCGAACAAATTAATTTAAAATCTTTTATTTTGGAAAGTCTTCTCATTTTTAACATTTAGTTCATTTTTCATAATTGAATATTTTATTTGTTAGTAAAATTTATTTAGTAATCGACTTATCATTGACCCGGTAATTCATTGGTTTCACTTATCAAAATTTATTTTTCTAGAAGGCAATGACGTTAGACAAAGCTCAATCCAACGCCATAGCCATGGATTATCACAAGCTTTCTAAAGGGCAGTCTTTGCTGTAGCTTAGTGAAGTTTCTTCGCTCATCCTGTCTCCATTTTCTGCAGTAAATTGTGAGAAAAACACACTGAAATGTGATTGAATGTTCTGCCGTTAGATGAAATATTTGAGGGCTTAAAGATGTTTAACCCAAAAGATCAAAGATTAGTCCTAAATTGCAAAGATCAAATATTCGCATCAACATTCTGCAGAAATCTAACTGTACAGATCATCTTCGTCCGCACCACCTGCCGGAGTAGCGAATGGATCAGGAGCCGAGGCAGCCCCAGTTCCGGCATCCGGAAACCTAAACTCGGTTCCAAAACCCCTGGACTGCTGCAACGTTTGAGCAAATGCCTGGTATTTGCGAATATCAGCATCACTTACACTCCTCCGAGCATATTTCATGGATTCCTCAAAGTGAGCAGCTTTAATCTCTGCCACTTCTTCTACGTCCTCATCCATTGCTTCAGGGTCCTCTGCTCTCCTCCTCTCCTTCTCAATATCCTATGATCATAGAAGATGATTATTGCTCAAAGCTAGGAAATTGCACCTACTGCTGCAATATTTCAACTTTGTAATTGACTTTAGGCAGCAATTTCAAGTTCTAACTTAATGATATATTTTATTCAATAAAGAAAAACAAAATATTCTCAAGTTTTCTAACAATGGTTACGCTCAAATGAAGTTGCTATAAGAATTTTTTTCTTGAAAAACAGAAACATACCTTCTCTATGTTCTCTCTTATGGCATATTTGCAAGCTCGCTGGCAGATCTCTGTAATATCAGCCCCACTAAAGCCCTGTGTGTACTTGGCAAGTGCTCTCAAATCAACATCTTTCGAAACAGGTGACTTTCTCAAGCATGATTTGAAGATCTGTAAACGTGAGTCCTCATCCGGAAGAGGAATATAAATCAACTGGTCAAGGCGGCCTGGACGGAGGAGTGCTGGATCAATTATATCAGGTCGGTTTGTAGCCCCGATAATAAAAACAGTTTTTTTTGCTGACATTCCATCCATTTCAGTGAGAAGCTGGTTCAAAACCCTATCAGCAGCACCACCGGCATCACCTACGCTGTTCCCTCTCTGTATTGATGGTAAACATCACACTTTTTAATGGACGGCCAAGTTCAAGGCAAAAGAACACATGCCAGTTCCAAAGTCAACAATTTTAACACTGAGACTCTTTAGCTTCAAATTAAATAAGAAATTTCATCATGAATAGATGATAAAAGATGAATAACAACCTGGGTAGCAATGGAGTCAAGCTCATCAAAGAAAAGAACGCATGGGGCAGACTGTCGGGCCTTGTCAAAGATTTCACGAACATTGGCTTCACTCTCACCAAACCACATGGTAAGTAATTCAGGACCCTTGACACTGATAAAATTTGCTTGACATTCATTTGCAATCGCCTTGGCCAGTAGAGTTTTCCCACATCCAGGAGGACCATAGAAGAGAACCCCCTTTGAAGGTGACATGCCAAACTTTTCAAACTTCTCTGGGTGCTCTACAGGATATTGAACAGTCTATGAATGAAAAAAATAAAATAAAGTCAGTTCAACAAACAATTAGCAAAAACGTTGAAGAGAAGTCAATAACAATAAGGTAAAACATAACCAAGTGAAAAAATAACCTCTTGAAGCTCTCGCTTAACATTTTCAAGGCCTCCAATATCTTCCCAGCTGACATTAGGAACTTCAACAACCTGCATGACAAACGTAAGCAGTAAGAGACTGATATACAAAGACATTTGATTGTTTCACCGTGGGAAAAAAAATCCAACAAGATACTCACTGTTTCACGAAGAGCAGATGGATTGCTAGTTCCAAGAGCTGTCTGGAAGTGCTCATTTGTTACAGCCATGGAATTGAGAATCTCAGCATCAATAGTTTCATCCTCTAAGTCTATCACATCCATCTTCTCTCTGATACACTGTAGTGCTGCTTCAGTGCAGAGAGCAGCTAGGTCAGCACCAACATATCCATGAGTATCCTTCGAAATTCTTTCCAAATCAACCTAATAAAACAAAGCAATATCACCAATCAGTTCCATTCAAATGCAGTAACAAAAATTACAAATAACAAAACAGTAAACAATGATTTCTTTGGTTAAGTTCATTAAAATGTTATATAAAGACATCGGATGTCATAAATCTTGATAAAGTTAAATCACATACAGTATACTAGAGTTTTCTAAATCATCCCCTTTAGATGGTTATACTATTTTGTAACAATACCCAATTGACTTAAAGTTTTATACTTTGAGTTTATAATGAATCAACACAGCTACAGCTGCAATATGATTTCACTCAAACCATGGTTAATACAAGGAAGATATTGTTATGGACTTACATCATCAGAAAGTTTCATGTTCTTAGTATGTATGCGAAGAACTTCAAGGCGCCCAACTTCGTCAGGAACACCAATATCTATCTCCCTATCAAATCTACCAAACCTCCTCAAAGCTGGATCTATACTGTTAGGACGGTTTGTGGCCCCAATAACAATGACATGAGCACGGGATTTTAACCCATCCATAAGAGTCAAAAGTTGCGATACAATCCGCCGCTCAACTTCACCATGAGTCTTCTCTCGTTTGGGAGCAATTGAATCAATCTCATCAATAAAGATAATGGATGGGGCATTCTTTTCAGCTTCTTCAAATGCCTTTCGGAGATTGCTTTCACTTTCTCCAGCCAATTTTGACATAATCTCAGGACCATTAATACAAAAGAAGAAAGCACCAGTTTCATTAGCAACAGCTCTAGCTATTAATGTCTTTCCAGAACCAGGCGGTCCATAAAGTAGAATTCCCTTAGGTGGTTTAACTCCAATAGATTTAAAGAGCTGAGGATGCCTTAACGGAAGCTCCACTAACTCGCGAATCTGTGCCATCTGCTTTCTTACACCACCTACATCATCATAACCAACTTCATCCAACCTCTCCTCATCCTCTCTTTTCACTGGATCTCCTTCACAAAAAATTTCAGTGTCAGGGGCAACTACACAATACTCTCCTGGCTCAGTTTCAACGACCTTGAACTCTACACTTCTCATTCCTCCCCTGACGAGGAATAAATCTCCTTTCCTCACTGGGCGATAAGCCTCAAGAAAATAAGCTGCAAAAAAATGTAGACATCAAAAAAAATTATGAAAATAATAGTGCTTATGTTAATGGAAAACATGAATGCAGTGTCTGAAGCATATTTGCAGCGAAGCAAACCATAAACAAAAGAAAGACTTGCAAAATCTAACGCAAGCTTTTATTCTGATAGCTGAAATCAGCATAATATGATGTACTAAGAATGGTTGTGTATGCAAGAAAAGAGTAGAACTTTACTTCCATGAAGAAAATTATTTCAGTTATAATAAAGATAACTTTGAGGTTCATCATAAACATTTAACCAAAATTTAGAGGGGTTCTGAGATGAAATTTCACCTGCTCACAAATCCAAGTTTTGAAACAAACATTCAGCACTTTTATGTTAGTACAAGTACTAATGAAAAGAGAGAGAACCAGGAGAGACATAAAAAATCACTACAGGCAGAATCTACTGAAGCCTCTTCGATTCCTAAACTATTAATCATTGCACTTAACACACTAACTAACACTCACTTATATATGTGTGTCTTGACCTACTATATGACATAAAAACTCATTCAAAAAATAGACAGTAATTCTCTAATTGAACAAACAGACAGTTACAATGAATGAACTTACGTTTCAGGAATGCATCAAATAAATTCCCCGTTACTCCTTCAATTGTATCATCCACTGGTAGTACGTGGATACGTGTTCCATACTTAACATCAGCACACTGATGTACAGATACAACATCGCCGAGCCTAACCCTCAGATTGGATCTAACAACTTTATTCATCCTAATCTTGGGCTCCTCACAAGCTTCATCAGCAAGAGCAATGCAGATTGTATCTCTCCGTTTCTTGCCCTACAGGCCCAATCATGAACAACAGAGAACCCCATGTATTATGGGTAAAAGCCAGTGACGAGTACACATATATTTCAGAATAGTTGAAGTGCCTAAATTCACATCGTTTCTTATCAAGAGAAAAAAAAAACAGAATAGCTACAGTGGCAGGCATGATAACTAATTTACCCGAACGGAAAACACTTGCGTTTGTTAGCAATAAGAAACTCTACCCCTTCGCACCATATGGCCTCAAAAAGTTTTATCTTGATCTTTTAATTTTGATTGAATTTAAACTATGAATTCATGGAAGAAGTGAGCACTCAAAAAAAATATTACGAATTTTAGTTTGCAAGAATGAGATCAAAATCACTACTGTTCCGCTCCCATTTCCATCATTCTTTCGACCAAAAGCCAGGTACCGAAATATTAAACAATATTCCCATGCATAAATACCGTTCCAAGTTAGGAAGAACACGTGAACTATTCCTAGTGTAAAACCATAATGAGCAATAAAATCAGCTGCCCATCTCAGAGTTATATTCATACACTCAGTACAATCTTAAAGAAAACCCAACCTCATTACCTTAATAAGGACGGTATCGCCGCGAAAAAGTTCTAATTTCTCCATAGTTGCCGGGTGTAAGGAGACTACAGAGTTGTCATCACTAATAGCCTCATCAACAATCAAACGATTGGGCGACTTCTTACGCTCCAGAATTGCCGTAGAGAAGTCCTTCTTAGCCGATTTTCTGAAATTCATCAAATCATCAACCATCAAAATAATGACAATAAAGGAAGAAACAGTAGCAATTAAAATCAACGACACAAGCGATTAAGCTACTCACGGATCAGACGATTCGGCTGGGTGCGCCATGTTTGAGAACCGAAATTGGAGATGACTGTAGAGGCACACACAGGTTCTTAACGACGATGGAGTAAACTTAGGTCGTTCATTAAATACCCGCGTTAGTTTGGTAATAAATAAACAAGTGAGAGGGACAATAGAAACGAAAAACTCCTTTAACCTTAAGAGCGAAATTCCAAAAGTGCCCTTGACTTCATCGAGCAAAATCATATTGTAAAACCCGTTAGAGATTATCATATATGGTTTATATGTTATTATTAAGGAAAATTAATAAATTAACCACTATACTTTGTGATTAATGTCAAGTTAACTACTGAACAATTTTCGCTGACAGCTTATCCACTGAATTATGAAAAATAGATACCGTAAATATCGTCGTTACGTTTTTCGTTAAAAGACGTTTGTCGTTCTGTTGTGGAACGTTATCTTTCTGAGGCAAAACGTCATCGTTCCGTTGCAAAACATTATCTTTCAAAGGTAGAACGTTGTCTTTTCACTAAACAGTCTTAAAAATATTACTATATGCGAGGAAAGAAGACGTTCCATTATGGAAAGACGTCGTTTTGCTGTGGAACATCAATGGTCCACAGCGGAACCATCATCTTTCCGCTTAGAGAAAGATTACGTTTCGCCAATAAAAGATTAATTTCCATCGTGAAAAGTGATGAGCACTGGACGATGACAATGGACTACGAAGAGCAAAGAGAAGATGATAACGAAAATTGGACGATGAAATCGAGAGGAGGAAATTGTTTGCGACGACAAGAAAATGGTCTAAGAAAACGTGGGTATTGTTTTGGACGACTAGAAAACCATGTCTGAGCTTCCCATAATCGTCTTAACTGTAATATTGTTTCAATTATTACGATTTTAATATAAAACCAAAGTATAATTAGAATTTGTAGATAGCGGCATTGTCTTCAAGATAATATTTCTTTTAACAAGTAACAATGATATTTACATTGTCCATATTTCATAGTTCAGTGTTTGAGTTGTTAACAAAAAGTGTCCAGTGATTGACTTATCATTAATCATAAAATATACGATGGTTGATTTGATAATTTTCCTATTATATTTTATAAGTTTATGTTTATAATTAAATTAATAGAACAATGATATGTTTTGAGTGATTCAAATTGTCACTAGAAAAATATGTTTATACGAGAAATTAACTAAACAAATCCTGAATTTTGAAATTAATAACACGCCAAACTTTTAAAGGAACAAACTTTGGAATCACGTTTTTCAAAAAAAATGTAAACTTTAGAAACAACGAGTGGACAAATCTTTTGGTTTACCTTTTATATGGTTGGGGATACTTTGGGCAATCTCTCCGTACTTACCAAATCCTTGAAAAATTGGTCCATATTTTTCTCCGATGATCCACTGGGTGTCAGCGCATTCTGCAATTTCTTCCTCACTTCTCTGATTGCAGTCCTGAGCTCATTTCCCGAATTTCCATCCATCAGACGGCTGATATTTTCCGAAACTTTTTCCTGGGTCAGAGAGTTTCCCTCGCTCAAATTAATCCCCACCCTCCAATCATCGACCACTAATTTTCTATTGGTGAACTGATCGGTCAGCAGCGGGAAGCACAGGAGGGGTACGTTACACCATATACTTTCCAGAATCGAGTTCCATCCACAGTGGGTTAAGAATCCTCCGATGGCCGGATGGGCAAGAACTGAATTTTGACGACACCAAGGTATGATCATCGCGCGGTCACCAACGTCCTCTCGGAATCCAACGGGTAAGGGATCGACGTCGTTTGAACTGACTATATCAGGTCGAAGCACCCAAACAAAACTCACCTTGCTTAGCTTTAAACCGTTGGCTATCTCTTTTAAGTCGGTGTCACTAACATGGGCGTAGCTACCGAACGAGACGTACAAGACCGAGCCGTGGGGCTTGGTGTTGAGCCACTGGGTGCAGTCCGACTCGGACCATAGACTCGTAGCGACGCAGCTGTTCGTGAACCCAGGGGGAAAAATGGGTCCCACTGCGTAGAATGGTATTTCGACTTGCAGTGCTGATATGATCTCTTCTTCAAGCTCCTGCACTGTGTTGCAGAGAATAAAATCAGCGCCTTTTACGTCTTCAAAGGCGCTGAAAATTATTTGGTGGCAAACGGATGTCGTATTCGTCTCTTGTAGATACGACATCATGTCCTTAGGATTGATCGTTCGAACGCCTGGTATGTAATCTATGGCATCTTCGCGAACATCTGTGGGAGAAAGCGAAATAACGGTTGAATCTACAGATCTAATCCTTAAAAAGAATGAAAGAAAATGAAACAAGAACATAAAAGATTTGGGGGTTGATTCTCAGTCTGATCTTCTATCTAAGAGTTATTGAAAATGTAGAAATTAAACATAAATACTACACGAACCCAACTGGAAAAAACTGACCTTGACATGAAAAATGTCCGTTTGATCTGAGGAGATCGACGTGGTGATATAATGTGAAAACTAGAGCCGGCTCTGTCCAGAAAGAGACGTAAAGAAGATTAAACTTCTTGGCAATCTTGGACGGCCAGACGAAGAACGTATCAGCTATCAGACAGGTCACCGGAGGCTGGTTTTTCTGCGAAGAGGTAAGAATTTTTACGACCACTTCCTCTACATGAGCGGAAAAGACGTGCAATAAGGAGGCCATGAACTGGTCGTGATTGAGAGATCGATCGAAGTTGACTGGAAGCCCGTCGGAGATGGTGATGTAGCGTATATCGAGGTCGGAGTTCCGTACAGCAGAGAAGATGTCATCGTTTCCATCAGTAGAATAGTTGGATTTAGAGGTAATAGAATGGTGGATACAATCAGTATTGATGAAGGTGATGGTGAAGCCTCGGGAAGCAAGCTTGACAGCAAGGTGGACGGAGGGAATGACGTGGCCTTGAAGAGGGTAGGCGACGAAGATGGCGTGAGGCCTCTGGCTTCGGGTGTCTCCTTCGGCCATCGTTGGCGGTTCGTGTTGCAGAGTTTTTTCAATTCTGATCCTTATTTGATAGAAAGCAAGACGAAGACACGTATTGAGTTGACTAAGTCGTCATATAGAAGGAATGAACGCATAGCATCCGACTCCGGAGTAGGAGGTATGACTTGTAATTTCTCCTCTTTTAACAAACAGATAATTAATTAATTGATTTATTTTCCTAATTATACTTCCAATAACGTTATGTACCAGACAAAAACTTATTTAAATAATTTTATATTATATAGTAATTATGACAGCTTACACTACTATAGACGACATTTTATGATATGTTCATGTGTGAGTGGCGACAAATGATTTTAATATTTGAGCTGAAGTCTTATTCAATGTTTTTATTAGAAGGAACACTATACTTATCTTCTATTTTATCTCTTAATATTGCATATCAATCATTGCATTTATGATTTTTAAAAATTATTTGTGACATCGTATTAATTAAAAGATAACCATACATTACACTTTTACAAGTATATCAAGGATTTTGGCAATGCGATGAAAGGTCATCATTATTTTATATATAATAATAATAATAAATTAATAAGAAAAAAACAATTAAACTATAGAACAAGTGAACTATGAAATAATTTTTTCTAACAAATAAAATACTTAATTATGAAAAAAAAAATGGAACAAATATCATGATTACGTTTTTTATTAAAAAAGTTATTTTTTTACAGCAGAATGTTGTATTTTCACTGCGAAAAATAAATCATTGAAATATAACTCAAGAAAATTTATTTTTCTTAGAGGAAAGACGTAGATAAATAACAAATCTATTATCTTATCGTGAAAAAACACAGACAAGTTGTGATTGTCTCATAGATAGTAAAACAATTTTAAATCATCTGACGTATAAAACATTATATATTCTTTTACAAAATCATAAAAATTATAAAACTAAAAAAAGTAAAATAAAATTATAATGTATTTTCTTAAATTTATTGTCTATGAGTATTATCTCTTTTCTATTGAAAATCTATGAAATAACTAGTTTTTGCAGATTTTTCATAGGCATTAATTTTTTTTTACTGTGATATCTCTGAAACGTTGTGGTCGAGTCATTTCCTTTAAGTTAACGGCGATGTTTTCATCTTTTTTTTTTCATAGTTTAATGTTTTATTTGTTAGCCAAAATTATTTAGTTATGGACTTATCATTAATCTCATAGTTCAATAGTTGTTTTGTTAATTTTCCTATAATAATTATTTGATAATGTTATTATTGTTAAAAAAAATAAGAAAATTAATTAACAAAACAACCGATGAACTATGAGATCAATGACAAATCAACTACTAAACAATTTTTGGTAACAAATAAAACAATCAACTATGAAAAATGAACAATGCAAATATCACCGTTAATCTGCTAAAAGAAACATTACAGAGATAACAATGCCAAAAATCGCAATAATGATGCTTTAGTTTTATATTAAAATCGTAATAATTGAAACAATGTTACCGCGAAGACGATGTTGAGAAGCTCCGACATGGTATTCTCGTCGTCGAAAACCACATTTTCAATTTTTCAAATATCTTCCGGTGGTTCACCCATTTTCTCGATTTCACCCATCTAGTTCTTATTACCGTATTCTCTTTTCTCTCCCTAGTCCATCGTTGTCATCCAGTACTCATTACCAATGTCTTCCTTTTCGTAGCGAAAAGTAATCTTTTCGTAGACGAAATGTTATTGTTCCGCTGCTGAAAGTAATATTTTATATTTGTTTAGTGGAAAGATAACGTTCCGCAAATGAATGATGACATTTTATTAACTAAAAACATAACTGTAGTATTTCTTCCGTTCATTTTTTGTAATCAAGTGTTTTATTTGTTAGTAGTTATTTTATTAATTTTTGAAAAAAAATAATAGGAAAATATGCTTAAAAACAAAAATAATAACGACAAAAATCAATGATGTCTTACTTTATTATAAAATTATTGAACTAAATACAGATGATATTTTCAAATGACATTAGTAGCAACAATAATATCTAAATCCACTAAACATGTTCTATGTTGGCACTTGGTTCATTGTTACATTATCACTTTGAAAAAAAGAAAACTCCATTATTATTTGTCATGTGATTTTCAAATGAAATATTGCTGTTGAATATTTTATTAAACTATAGACACATAATTATATGTATTCATTAAATTATGTCTACACATGTGTGATTTGCTTAATTTAACACATCAACAATAAAACTTTACGAAGAATAAGTAGATCGTTTAATTTTTAATTTTTTCAAGTAAAGATGTCCATAAACTTATAAACATTAACTATTAAATTCATGTGATTAGAGTTATCGTCGATTCAACTACATTTTTTTTTTCAAATAATGTTTTTTATTTTTTTTACTAGGCGATTATTTGCTGAGGAGAATCGAATAACCAAAATAATAAAAGGAAAAAGAAAATTTTGCCAGTATAGAATTTTTGTGACTTCTAAAGAAAAATAATTTGAGAAACTCAGTGTATAAGATGATTTTGGTGATGATACCGAACTCCGGTGGAGACGTATTTCGGTATTTGTTAATGCTCTTGAATTCAAAAGATTTATTTACTTAAAAAATAATCCAATAATTTACTTATTCTTCATTTTAAGGATTAACATTCCTTATGTGTCCCGCCCTAAAAAAAACACGGGAAAAATGACAAATCATTCATTGTAGTGATTAATTGCAAGTTAACTACTAAAATATTTTTGTTAACAATTTAACTACTGAACTATGAGAAATAGACGAAGCAAACACTGCAGTTATGTTTTCCGTTAAAAAGTGTGGGGAACGTTGTCTTTTTGCGACGGAACGTTGTCTTTTTGCGACGGAACGTTGTCTTTCCATTATTCGTTAAACAAAGTTTTCAATCTGCGACGGAAAAACAATTTTCTGCAGCAAAACGACAATGTTCTGTTTGCAAAACAATTACTATCTGATGCGAAACTATCACTTTCCACCGCGAAATGATTACTTTTCGCGGCAGAAAGAGTATTTTCCTTTATAAAAATTGAGACATTGGACGACGACGACGAACCAAGAAGAAGAAAGAGAAGATGGTGATGAGAAATAGACAGTGAAATCAAGAAAAGAGAATTATTTTTAACGATGAGAAGATGTTTGAAAACCTGAAAACGTTAAAAAAAATTTCTGATGACGGATCAAACTATACTAGGGCTTTCCAACATTAATGTTATTTCAATTATTACAATTTTATCATAAAAATCAATATTTGCAAAGAGTAAATAGCGATGTTGGCACCATCGATTTTTCATGCTTTGGTGTTTAATTTGTTAGAAAAAATTGTGGAGTAATTCATTGATCACAAAATAGGATTGTTGATTTATCATTTTCGGATGTTGTTGAGAGGGCTGCAGTTGAATGCCACGCGATTCAACCAATCAAATTCAACACTTTGATTTCGGATTCCGGCCAGCGACGGACGATTCCTCCCTCTTCCGACTCTTCCCGCGAGATTTTGGCGCTTTCGTCCGATTATTAATTCTTCCGTTATCTATCTGTTAGATTCTCATTCAATTTTGGATTCTGAATTTTCAGTTCTCGTGGCTGTCGGAAACGTCGACCATGGTTGTCTCCGTGGCGTCGTTGCTGAATGGGGAACGAACCGTGGTCATCGTCTTCGTCACAAGCGTACTGTTGTATCTTCCCTTGTCTCTTTTCTTTCACGGGCTTTCCTTATCAATCTTGTCCCTCTTCGCTCTTTTCGTTGAGATTCGCTTGGAGACTCCCAATTCGCTATTCCAATTCAAGACTAGGTGAATTTTTTATTGTTTGATGTTTTTTTCATGATCATTGATGGATAATTCGCCAGTTTTCATATGAATTTTTAGTTCGGATCAGAGAGTTGGACCTTTTTATATGGAAGTGATTTTTGTAATTAGTTGAATGTAAGTGAAACTGACTTATCGAGGTGGAAATTTATGGTGTCGCGTCGCTAGAAGAGCTTGGAAATTGGAACCAAACTACAATTTGTAGTAAATAGAGGAAGCATTTTGCTGCAATTGTTTGTGACTAAAGAAGATCGATGGGTCGACGAATGTATTATTATATTCTATGTTGTCAGAAGCTTTAGTAATGTTTTTTTGTCATATTGCTTGTTTTTCCTTTCAGACCTGGTGTTCCATCGGGAATACTGTTAGGGGCAGTTACTCTGCCCGCTGTCATGCTCTCAAAGTTAATTCAGGTTTCAAGAGCATTATCGTTAAACGAAGATGGAATGGAAGGTACTGTGTTGGAGTAAATTTTAATTTTTACTGTCATTATAAGAGGCTGATCCTGTTTTTTTTTTTTAATAGTATAAGACTGCCCAGAATCTTCTAGTTGAACTGGTCGAACTTGTTCATGTAAAATTTTAACAAATTTCCAGTAATTTTTTTTTATTTCAAATTACAGAGATGGAATCTTGGACTATGAAATACTGGGTGTCGTCAGTCAGCTGTTTGAGTCTGCTTTTACTTCTACAGATTCTTAATGCTGAGAGTGCGAATTCTCCAAGGCCTCAATGTAGTTACATCCGGGAGGCGAAGTTTGGGTTTGCTTTCCTCATTTTTTATGCTACTGTTTGCTATGTTTCTCTATCAGCATTCTCTCCTTCCAGTAAGTTCCCAATCCTCATGTATAATCTATTTTATTTAGTCTTCCTCTGACGTAGGTTGAAAATTTTACAGGCTGAATTCTTTATTTTGTTACTAATTTTTTCGCCATATATTCTTTCCGTAGGTTATCAAATAGTGTTACAGTTCTCTTGGATAATTTTTCATGGGCTGGCAGCTATTTATTTAATTCAACACCTACTTTGTACTTTTCCTGCTTGTGCTTCTGTTGGTATGCACCATACTACTTTTTCCCGTGTCTTTTGGTTTGTAATGAATACAATCTGCTTAGTTGCGAGCAAGGCACTTTGTGCTCACCTTGCTTATCTGTATGATTACTTTCTTTCATTTCAGGGGAAGCACTTTTAGTGACAGCAGGTCTTGTTCTTTATTTCGGGGATATGTTGTCTCGTACTATTTTAAAGGTTAAGTGAATTTCAATGATAATGAGTTTGAGTTCCCTTCGAAAAAATTTCTTAAAAGTAATTTTTTATATGTTCTAACAGATAAATGGAATCTTCACTACTTCAAGTTTGTTTTTTGTACATTATGGAAATAAAAGAAGTGAGATAAGCACTATAATTCAGGTATCTTGTGATTTTATTATGCGGAGGTTTATTTTCTCTTAATCCTAGCTTGATAGAGGGTTTCTCCTACATGCAGGGAATGCTACTTGGACTGATTCTTTTTCCAGTTGTCTTTAAACTTCTTCTTTTGGTGTGGAAACTCGCTCTTAGGACGACATTTACTGAATCAAGGAAATATTACGAGATCTGGAGATCTCTTATATTCTTTTCTTCGCTTGGACTTATCCTGATTGTGATCACTCCGTCATGGATGGAGTTTGTCCATGACTTTCGTATGCATCCACTTTCATGGTACTGCTTTCTTGAAAGTTCAACATGTGGATTGCTATCGACATCAACTCTATGCTTTGTTTCCATGATCTGTAATTGTTTAACATTTATAAGGGCATATAAGGTTGTGTGATGTGCTGCTAATATTTTACTGTCATTGAAATTTTGAGTACCCTCACAAGTATGATATGGATCAATCTTGGGGAACTCCATTTTGTTCCTTTTTGGAGCATCTTCCTCTGTTGTATCTCTCAGCCCAGTTGATGAAGTTATTGTTTCTTCTAATAAAAGGCGCGTGCACAAGCACAGAGACATAGACGGACACAGACACAGACATTCACATAGTTAGACACAGACACTAAACAATAATGGAGTTCTAGCAATCGGAATGCATTATTGTTCATGTCATCATAATGCTACCCAAATTTTAGTTTAAATGAATATTGTTTACCGTCCATATGCATATTCTTTTATTTAATTCAATTACTGCGATTCTTTTTTTGGATATGTTATTTTATTATTTATTTAATCTATCCAAGAATAAGATTGATCGGTAATTCGACCAATGACTTGACATTTTATCCACATCTTATCTCAACTAGCTATTTTTAGACATTTTCTTTGCTAATTCGTTTATCATTTTGGACAGGGTAATTTCATTCATCTTCTCCGAACCCTTTAAACACATATCTTTATGCCTCTATTGGGTCTGTTTAATATATGCATCTGTTCTGCGATTTTACAATATTTCAAAGAATAGCAAGATCGAGAGAATTCTTCTTCGAAAGTACTACCATCTGATGGCTGTTCTAATGTTTTTGCCTGCTCTTTTGTTCCAGGTGATTCTTGCTGTTTTCCCCAAGTCAGTAATGTTTGTTGTGTCCCATATATGTTTGATAAATGATGAATAATTTGATCTTTTTTCCAGCCAATTTTTCTTCATCTTTCTTTTGGTATGGCTTTGGCGGTTTTCCTGGCATTCGAAATTATTCGAGTAAGTTTTCCAAGTTCAAGGAACAATTATGTTTCAATTTGCCCATACGATTCTACTAATAGTGGTTTATTGTAAAACGAAAAATTTCATGTTGTTTCGAAACAGTTGTGTCAAAATATGTTTCATTATTAGTACCTATTTTTTACTCAAGTTTAAGAACTTAGGCAGCGCTGGTAATGAATATGTGTAATTTGTATTGGAAAAAAGAGTTTAAAGACAGGGAAAGAAAAAGGCAGGAAATGAGTTCCGCCTTAGATTGTCAAATAATTTGTTGTTTTTTTTTCTTTGCAAAAGAATATTTGGTTGGTGATACATCTTCTCTCGATCAATTTCACTTCCAAATTTTAATGGGAACAATAAAAAAAAGGTAGATATGGAGAAAATTGTATTTGCATAGTCACAAACTGGGCAGTGGCAGCTAAATTCTTACTCAGCCACTGTCGCAGACCCCATTCTGTGCTTTTTGTTTCCGTGTCTTTGAAGTTGGATATATCATTGTCCAATTCATTGGATATGAGGCATGTTGTATTTTCATATTTTTGTAAGCTGTAAAGTGTTACTTAAAAATGGGTCATAGCCGTCGTAGTTGAACCCATTTCGTTCTTTTTGTTTCCTTGCCTTTGATATATTATACTCCAGTCACTGTCGTTGGCAGTTCATGTCAAAAATTTAATTTGAAAGAAAAAAATGTAGATATGATGAGGTTACTCTGAGAATGTTTTTTTTTGTCAGCTTAATCAGTCCCATTTCCAAATGATCCTTTCATAAACTAGGTTTAGTCTATTTGTCTTAAAAATGTCGAATTGATGTTGGATATTTAGTCTTAGATTTCAGCGAGTTGTATCATTTATGGGTCATTATTTCCAGGTTTGGAAGATCTGGCCTCTAGGCCATCCTCTACATCAATTTATGAATGCGTTCACAGACCATCGTGACTCTGATCTTCTTATTGTCAGGTAGGGAATACCTACTCTCAAAACTCTATTTTTAGTTGGTAAAATGCAATGTTAAATTACCTCCCCTATCTAATACAATCCGATTTTTCTTCAAGCCACTTCTCACTCTTATTGGGATGTGCACTTCCTATGTGGATGTCTTTGGGGTACAATGATCGACCACTTGCCCCTTTTGCAGGAATTTTGAGTCTCGGAATTGGAGATACCATGGTTAGTTTGTTCTTAGTTTATTTTGCCTTTTATTGTGATGAAATATATTTCAATATAATTTTAGTTTTGTGATATCTGGTATTAATGTTACAATCCTGTGTTTTGATGCATTCAATTTCCATTTTTTTCCTCAAGGAATTTTTTACATGGTACCTTAAAATTTTCTCATGTTTGTTGCATGAACTAGATAGAATTGGTCATTAGCCACTAGGCTGATTTTGTATATGTGACAATCATACTATGAATAAAAGCATGTGTCTGGAAGTTTCTATTTAATTTGATTTTGTCAGTTTACCATAGAACAGTTGGGAGTATAGCACTGCAAATGTGGCGCATTATGCAATAAGTGTTCTTTTTTTTTTCTGTGGTTGTTTGATTGTTATTTTCTTAGGCTGTGTTCCAAGTTTTCATACATTTTAAAATGATGGATGGACTTGTAAATCTAGGCATCACTGGTTGGTCATAAGTATGGTGTTCTGCGTTGGAGCAAAACAGGCAGTACGCAATCTTTTTCTATGTCATAATTACTTTTTCCTAGATGAAATTTTAATATCTAGGCCCTTACACCGTGAATATTTTTGCACCATATAGAGAAAACAATTGAAGGTACTGCTGCGGGTATAACATCCGTCTTGGCTGCATGCTCAGTTCTCCTTCCACTCTTAGCGTCCACTGGATATATTTTCACAGAGGTCTCTCTCTCTCTCTCTCTCTCTCTCTCTCTCTCTCTTTCTCTCTCTATCACCCAGTCGCACACTCATACAACCCACATCCGACATCAGCAACATGGATATCGTTTTCCTCCTCATTTCTCATCTCTATCAAACACAATGTGTCACTCACACACGCACATTGTAACACGCTATCAGAACATGGCTCTTAGCATCTACATTGATTTGGCCAGAGGATTTTGTCAATTATGCATTTGAAGAAGAGATCAAATTTAAAACTGTTGCTAGTTACAGAATTGAATAATTGGATTGAGTTGTCTCCCGGCATTGAAATGAAACGCTCTCTCCTTTTCTAGCTTGACCGAGAGAATTTGTAGCATTTATTATTTTTGATAATCTCGTTTAATTACATAGAATGTCTATCATGTGTCTCTGTTTTTTCGACTCTCATGACCATACTTACAACAGCCTTCCCCGGCAACGTAATATAGAGATGGTGGTGACGATAATTTGGTTTATGTTTTTCAGCATTGGTTCTCCCTTCTTCTAGCTATTGCTGTCAGCGGTTTGTTGGAGGCCTACACCGCACAACTCGACAACATATTTATTCCGTTCATTTTCTACAGCCTCCTCAGTTTGTAAAGGATCATCCAACAGCCTGTTTGAGAAACATGGATGGGAGGTCACTCAAAACTGCTCAAGTTTCCGAGAGGTACCATTATACATTCGCATGCACATATTTTTTGTCGACATAACCAATATGCAATAGATAACATAGATGGCCGACTGTATTATACTCTTTTTTTGGTTGAGTTGGTAGGTGGATAGCTGTAGCAATAACAGAAACGCTTTGTAAGAGAAATAATTCCTCACCTAATTATACATAAAAGGGTGAGAATACACCCAAAAGGTGATACCCGTGACCGTATCTCTCTCTTTCCCCTTCTCTCTATAGGATCTGGATCTCACTTCTTATGCAGATGGGACATGAAATTTATGTTGAACGTAGAAATACAACTAAATGGTATGATGCTTGGAAAAATTATTTTCTAGTCCAAAGCCTGCAGAAGGCAGAAATAAGGTTGATTTAAGGTTCACCTGTTAGCTCAAAAATTGCTTTGAGCTTTTATTAGATTGGTTTCCCTAGTGTAAACTTAGTCATATTGGATGAGGGATCCAACTTTCACCTACCACATTAATATGGTATATATGGAGAAGATTTACACGGACGAAAATGACTCAGACATGATGACAAAGATCTTGCAAAAAGGTAAGCACAAATTCTGTAGAAGTTTAGCTAGACTGAACCATCCTCATCATAAGTCGGGAGGGAGAGATTTATTGGATCCCTCCGTGATGAGGGATCCAACTTCCCCCTACCACATTAATATGGTAGGTGGAAGTTGAAAGAATTGGTGTCTCAGAACTCCCTTCTTATAAACAGGGAGCCCTGCAAAGGAAGAAAGCACCCCAACAAAGAGAAGAAGAAGAAAGAGGGAGAGAAGGAGATGAGGAAAAATAAAGTGAGAAATTTTTTAGAAAGAGAAAAGAGAGAGTGAGAGAAAAATAGGTGAAGTGCATTTGTGCACATTGAGACAGACATTGATACCCATATGTTTCCACTAGAGGAGGTTGGAGTGGTTGTTTTATTATGGGTTATATTTAATAAAAAAAATTGGGTCATCAACAAGGTGAACCTTAAACAAATTTTGCTAATAAATTAAATATTTAATTATAGAAAATAAATAATACAAATCTTGCAGTTATGTTTTTCGTTAAAAAACAAGTCCAAACGTCTGCATTAGATGAGTACGGGTTCGCGGTGGGCAAGTATGGGTCCATGATCCAATTATATAAGTCCAAATTATATAACAATATAGTGTTTGAAAATACGTGGTAGGGATTCACGGCGTACAAGATTAGATTTGAACTATCAAATAATGCTCAACTAATAGTGTGCAAGGGATCTACGATGGATGAGTTAGACATATTTTCGACCCAAGCTAAAATATATAACAATACAATGCTTGCTGACAAATGGTAGGGATCAGTTGTGGGCAAGATTAGATATGGACAATCAAATAATAGTAAATCAATGGCACGAAAGAGATCCGTGGCAAACAAAAAAATGTCCATCATGGAGATTTGGTTTTTTTTTTTTTTTTGTAATTTAATATTTTTAATTGAACTTACATAATAAATAACAGTTTCGAATAGTTGTAATGTAATATTTTGCAAAGATTATGACATTTATATATTAAATATTATTCCATATTGATTTCATCTTTATCCAAGAATTTGAATTTTTTCAAACTTTCAGGCTGCGTTGGAAATCAAACATAAAAATGCATTGGCCAACTCATTAGCTTAGCTGGTTTAAAAGATTTGATGATTGATCTTGATTTGAAATTAATTAGGTTTATCAGTACTGATGATAGTTTTTAGTTAAAGCAATTTTGTTATGAGCTTGACTAATGATTTTAAAATTACTATTTTAAATCCATCAATCAAGCATTCATTGACGGTCAAAATCTAATCTTGTGCACAAGGGATTTGCGGCGAGCAAGGAATCTACAACGGATGTGCAATGGGTCCATAGATCCCTTGAGTGCTGCAGATCCCTTGTGCGTCATCGATTGATCACTAATTGGAGATCCACGATGAGTAAAGAATCTGCAGACACGTTCTTGTCTGCCATGGATTTCTACCTTATGCCCGTAAACACTGTATTGTTATATATTTTGAACTTATATAATGGGTTGTGGACATCTACAGATGTGTATTCGTCTAATGCAGACGTCTGAATTTATATTTTAACAAAAAATATGGTTACAAGATTTATCTTATTTATTTTTTATAATTCAGAATTTAATTTGTTTGAGAAATGTATTTAAGTTTTAGTATGTTGCTAATCTCGTAGTTCAATATTCTTTTTTTATATGTTAAATACCATGTTATTAATGTTATAAAATTATATAGTATACTTTTAAAAGTTCTAGGAAAAATGACAAATCAACCATCATCCTTTACTGTTGGTGACAAACCAACTACTATTTTTTTTCTTCTAACAAATTAACCACTGAACTATGAAAAAATGTCAAATCTAACATCGCTGTCACGTTTGCCGTTAAACGTGATGATGTAGCGCCACGGCGGTTCGTATACAAACTGCTGCGGCTCCATAGTTTTAAAAAACTATGCGAAGAAATGTGATGAACCGCGGTGGTTTGTCATGAAGCCGCTGTGATTTGAAGAGAAACCGCAGCGGTTTGTCATGAAGCCATTGCGGCTTGACGACGAGCCGCCGTCAAACCACAGCGACTTCATGACAAACCGTTGCGGTTTCTCCTCAAACCACAGTAGCTTCATGACAAACCGCGGCGGCTGGTCGTCAAACCGCTGTGGTTCCTGGTTTATGGAACCAGAACCATAATTTTGACCTCTTCAACTTCAAATGATCATAACTTTGACTACGAGTGTTAAAATTGGTTGCATAAGATATCAAATCGAAGTTCTCTCAGAGATTTACAACTTGTCACTAGGTATACCCTGTGACCCACATGTCTCGTGCCCAAAATCTTGCGTCTAAGCCCTCAAATTTGCGATCAAAGATTTTAGACAAACTGTGAGTCATGAGACTGCGGTGATTTCATGACAAACCGCTGCGGTTTCACGACAAACCACTACAGTCTCATGATAATCAGCTGCGGTTCGTCATCAAACCGTGACAGTTTCATGACACACCGCGGTGGTTTCACGACAAGCCGTTGCAGTTTGTTATCAAACCACTGCTGTTCGTCGTCAAAACGTTAACGACAAACGTGACAGCGATGGTAGCAGCGTCAATTTCTCATAGTTCACTGGTTAATTGGTTAGTAAAAAAAGAATGATGATTGGTTTGTCACCAACAGTAAAAAAATGTTAATTGTTTTGTCATTTTCCCAAAGTTCTCTAATGTTCGAGTATCATGATCTTATTGCTTATTTTTTATGAACTTTTTTTTGTCTAAATATTCTCGATAAGATCCCATATAGTACAGTGTCAAATTAATGGTCTATGTATCCCTTGTTTAGAGAGAGAAAAAGAGGTGAGACAAATATCTTCTCCCATGAAACCTAATCTCTCTCTCTCTCTCTCTGTTTTGCATGCGTTGATACGTATGAAAGCTGGCGCCATTGAAATGCTAAGCAAGCACAAAACCCACTTCCGTTGCTCTCTTAATCAACAAAAGCGATCGTATAATCTCATAATTTCCGAAGATTTTCGTCAGTTAATTAAGTAGAAAACATAATTAGATGTAACCCCTCTTGGATTTTGTAGGCTGGAGATTAAACAAAGAGGGTCCCTTTTCACTTAAAACCGACCCCTCCCTCCACCGGAGAGTGCAGAAAAAAATCAAAGCTGCCGAGCGGGGGTGGTCCAAAAGGCAACTCTGCTGACAGCTAAGTCTTGATTCACCCTCAGAAACACCATCAGTCTAGACATACATATCCTTCGATTTTTAAAATATATTCAAATATTTTATGTAACTTAGATATTTCAATGCTTTATAGAATCATAATTCAATATAATTGAATAAGATGTGACAAGACCTTATTAGTAAATACTTTTGAGTTAACATTATCAATTTTTTACTATGTCGGTAGATCAACAAAAACTTGAGTCTTGCGAGTTAGAATGTCGAGGTTTACTATATGAAACAAACAATATTTTGAGAAATGCAAGAAGAACAGTATGCTTATATACAGTAGAGGGTAGGAATAATGTGAAGTTTAAATAGATTTGGTAAGAGAGGGAGTGAGATGGACTAGATTGAACAAAATCTATGTGAAAAGGCATTTGGGAGAGAGTCCGAGATATAATATTACTCGTTTCTTATTTTTCCCTCGAGTTTTAACAAGGACTCATTATAGTTGGCTCTATTATAGGTTAAGACGACTTCGTGAATTTCAAGCTGGTTTCTTGAGAAGCTATTGCTCTGCAGGAAGAAAGGTCATCGCAAAAGTAGAGATTTTATACTTTATTGCATAACATCGCATCATGGTTTTCAAAATCATATTTTGTGGGTTGCCACATATGAAAATCTGATGATGACTGTTTTGACAACATGCTAGTTTTTATACTATATATATATATATATATATATATGAGTTTTACACATTTATATTTATGTACATGATATTTCATTGATTGCTCTGTTACAGATATAGGATGATGAATCCTCTTGATACTTTGGACAGTCATGGTGTCAAAGTATCACAAGGATATCTCGGTCTTCTACTGCGTAAAGACGTTCTGTTTGTGTGCTATGTGAAAATGGGTAATAGGGCGGTGATAACGTGCTTCTTGGGTTTCGAATCCATAAACCTGATCAAGGTGTATTTGTTTTGGGTTGTGTCGTCGCTGACTAGTTCACTGACAACCCTTGTGGTGTAGTTTGATCTTCAGATCACCATCATAGTTCTTACTCCAAGGTCATGAGGTGTTTTTGGTCAGCATAATAGACATTAGATTATTTATTTTAATGATGATTGTTTAATTGGTTAATAAGCTGTTTATTATGAATTTGTTAAATTGAATACATTATTAATCTTCATTGAAAATATCCTTAATATGGGTATTAATGTTTACTAATGTGTTTTTCTAAGTCCATATAGCTTATAGATTAATAATTGGGACTTAGAAGGTTCAAAAAGTGCAAAACACGGAGTATATATCAACTTTGGACCAGAGGGTGGTCGACCAAATAGGCTGTTGAAGAGTAAGAATAGGGAAGCAGTTGATCGACCCTGAGGAATGGTCAACCTGAAATCAGACAGTGAGCTTGGGATTTGATAACGACTATAAAGTGGTCGACCGAATAGGATATATAGTCAAGGACAAATTCTAGCAAAGTTTGAGATGTGAATAAGCAGTCGACCGGAGTTGACAAAGTGGTCAACCTAATAGACAAGATTTCTCAACGGTAACATTCCAATGGTTGGGAGATGGTCGACCAAACAAAGGATGGTTGACTGATCAGACAATTTTTATAAATTAAAGCACACCAAATTGAAGTCTAACTAAGAATGAATCGTGCCGAAACGATGCCAAAATCATTTCTCGATTTCTCTCAATATCTGAGTGCTAGGCTTAACTCTCTCAATCCTCAACTTGAGTTTTTATATCTTTGAGAGTTAGATTTTCTAAATTGTAATCTTTACATTTTCACTATTTGTACATAAACAATGATAAAAAAAAAAGTGACATCCTGCAACAGTCAACAAATGCTAGATTTGACGCTCATGAAGATCAATCCAATGGTGATGTCCTGCAACATCAATAAAGGTTAGATTGACGCCCATGAAGATCAATCAAAGGGTAACGCCTTGGAAATAGTCATGTGTAAGGTTTGATTGACATTCGTGAAGTCAATCATCACTAACAGGGGAGGTTAGTGGGTTAAGGATCTCTAAGTGGAACATTTGCCGAACCGCGTAAACAAACTGGTGTCTTCTCTCTATCCCTTATCTCTTTATATTTGCTATTGATTGTATGCATTGTTTGTATTAAATCACTTAGGGAAAAAATAATTAATATTGTACAAAAAGTTAGCTCACCTAATTAACCCCTCCTCTTTAGGTGTGCATACGGTCCAACATTGTCATCTTCAAACCGCCACCTTTCTGTAATTGTATCGAATGGGTCCTTGAGTGACCCTAATTTTTTAGGGATCTTTGTTTATAACTTGTGGAAAATGATATAGGCTTATTTTACTATTGACTAGGTATCCATTGATATTTTGATAATTGTCTCATCGGTGGCTCGTGGAGCCTGTTTTGAAGGTAAAGAATGTTTTAGAAATGATTATAAACTCATGCACGAATACAATAATTACATTTTGTTTCATCATGGTTTTGATGTGCAAAGATAAAATCAGCTTTATATCATTGCATTTAGTATAACCTACTTATTGAGTTAGTCACTCATCCCAACAACCTCATTAATCACAACTAAAGACAAAGGTAGTTAGGAGTAGCTATTCATGGTGGATTCTTTCCTTTCCTCCTCTTAGATTTCTCCTGGGTGTTATTTGTGCTGGTGAGGACTATGTATTTAATTTGGGTCTGTGTTGAAATATTTGAATGATGTTTGGACTTGGAGTTTGATGCACAATGTTTATTATATTTACGCTATTAATTCTTGTGATCACTACGTGTACCTAGACCTATCTTGTGTGAGCTATGACTTTGATTTGTGTTTAAGTCTTCCGTTGCGAACCAACCCTTAGACTGGGTGATCGAGTCCTCTTCATGGATCAAGTCCTCTACGAGGATCGGGTTTTCTTTGAGGATCAGGTCATTCAACCCGACGTTTCTATTAGGCTCACCTCCTGGTCGTGACACATTGCGTGTTTGTGAAAAGATTCACAAATGGTACCTTTTGAACGATCGATATGCGCCTATTGGGGTGGGGGGGTGGTGAGAATTAGGCTACACTAACTTTTTAGTGCGATAATTATTTCTCTAAACCCTAAGTGATTTATCATATATAAAGCATACAAATAATAATAAAAATAAAGAGTCTATGGGATAGAGAGTGCAAATAATGTTGTTCACGTGGTTCGACAACCTTGGCCTACGTCTGCGCTCCAAGCTTCCCACTTGGAGATCCTTAATCGCCCAAGCTCCTCGGTTGGCAATGATTGACTTCACGGGTGTCAACCAAATCTTTTACAGACTATTATCAGGGTGTCACCCTCTAGATTGATCTTCACGGGCGTCCATCTAGCCTTTCTACGTTTGAGTATAAAGATATAAAAAACAAGAAATTCCTTACTCTTCCAAATGTAAATCTCAAGTTTGGGAGTATGGAGAATTAGGTTTAACACTCAAATAATGATTTGGAATCGAGTATAAAATTTGGCAGAGCTTCGCTTCGATTTTCACTTGGTTGCATTGAGCTTTGGAGAGTCTTGTACAAATAGACTCTGCGAAATTGGTCGACCATTTCCAATTTGGTCGATCGCCTTTTGACCGTCAGAACTAGCCGTTGCGTTGAGCAGAGAAATCGGTTGACCCCTTGCTTGACCGCTACCTCGACCGCAGAACTAATGAGCAGCCTGTTTGATATTGCGGTTGAGCAATCCGTCTGCTCGCTCGACCGCTACCTCGATCGCAGAACTGATAAACAAACTGTTTTGACTTGCGGACAATCAACTGGTCGACCAGTTCCTTCGTGCAGAGTATCTTTGGTCGACCTCTTTGCCTGCTTACTTGACCTCTTCTTCAGATTTTACAATTCTTGATTTCTGTAAGTCTCAATATCATACATATTGACTACATGGACTTTAGGTAAACATGTTAGCATAGCTTAATACCCGTATTAAGGGTATTTCCAATTCATATCAATATAAATATAACAATTAAACATAGTTCATTAATAAACAACTTATAATTGCACTTAATACATCCATCATCAAAATAAATAAGTTTAATAACATTTAGGCTACCACCTTTGTAATATTCCTACATTATGTTGATGACATGCTAATTGTGGGTCCAGACAAAAAAAAATTACTAAGTTAATAAAATAACTTAGCAAGTCTTTTGCCATGAAACACTTAAAATCGGCGAAATAGATATTTGAAATAAATTTTACTCGCTATAGGAAAGATGGAAAACTATGGCTATCATAGAGAAAATATATAAATAAAATTCTCAACTAATTTTATATGGATAAGGAGAAGCCGGTCAGTTCTCTACTTGCTAAGCATTTCAAACAATGCTCTTCTACTAAAGAAGGAAAAATAGAAATGCAGATAATTTCATATGCCTTAGCAATTGGAAGCTTGATGTATGTTATGGTTTGTATGAAACATGATATTTCACATTCTATTAAAGTAGTCAGCCAATTTTTATGAAACCCAGAGAGATAGCATTGAAATAGAGTGAAATGGATTATTAAGTATCTTAGAGGTATTTCTTAATAAAGTTTGTATTTTGGGAGTAAAAAATCTTTGTTAGTAGGCTATACTGATATAGACATGTTTGGAGATATCGACTCCAGAAGATTAATATCATGATATTTGGTTACATTTGGAAGGGGAGCGATATCATGACAATCTAAGCGGTAAAAATCAGTTGTATTATCAACAATGGAAGCTGGGTTTATAGCAGCCACATAGACCTGTAAAGAAGTTTGTAGATGTAAATATTTCTAACAGAGATGAGTCATAAATAAGGTAAATATATCTTATATTGTAACATTCAAAGTGCTATTCATTTAAATAAGAATCCGAGCTTTTATTCGAAGATAAAATACAAAGATATCAGATATCATTGTATACGAGATGTGTTAGACACCAAGTAAATATATTTTGAGAAGGTTCACACAAATGAAAATGGCACAAACATAATGACAAATATCTTGCAAAAAAGTAAGCACAAATTCTATAGAAGATCAGTTGGACCAGACTTACCTCATCACAAGTCGGGAGAAAGAGATTTGTAAGATCACTCCTCTATGATGAGAGATCCACGCGAACCTACAAATTCAATATTGGGTAGGTGAAAGAAAGAAAAACAAATGCAAAAGAGAGGAGAAAGTCCTCCTTTGCGGTTCCATGTCTTTTGTCATGCACAGAAGACTTTTATCTTCTTTTACTCCTACTTTCCTATAAATATGGAAGTGTGGAGAAGAGGATTGCATCGAAAAATTGGGAGAAGAGAAGAAGAAGAGGAAAGAGGAAGATGATAAAATAGAGTGAGATTTTTTTGAAGGAGAGAAAAGAAAATGTGGAAGAAAAAATAGGTGAGGTACTTTTGTGCACATTGTGAAATCTAAGAGTTGTGATTTTCTCTTAATGAATATTTTCTAAAATATTCGGTTTTTACAATAATATTGTAAATCCTATTTTTCATAGTGAGATTTTTTTGGACTTGGTGATCTCCATGATTTTTTCCTGATTTGATTTCTACGTAAAAATTCTTGGGGTCTATTTTTAGTATTATTTCTTTTACTTGTTGACTTTTATATTGTAATAATGTAAAAAAATATTTTTGATATTTTTATATTGCATCTGCTATTATTTTTTGTGCTACTTATTTAGTGATATAATTATACTGTATAAATAATCTTTATTTAAAAAAATTAAATTTTAAGTGAAATCGCATGTGATTTTTAAGCTTTCCTGAAAACTTGATAGAAATATTAATTCTGTCTAATAAAATTATAAAGAAGCTTTTTCAACTTCGGAAATTATTATCATTATTTTTTTTACAGGATCAATGCATAAATATATAAAATATCATTACTGCATTTATACATAAGATCGAGTCGTGTATAACCTGCATTTTGGGAATGTTCTAGTGGGCCGTCGAAAACTTAAAAACCTGCAACTTTTTTCCTGACTTCACAGACATTGTACAATCCCTCTTCTTGACATGTCTTCATCTCTGATATTTCTCTATGAATTGTATTTTCAAAGTGGGGTAGATAATTTCGAAAAAAGAAAGGAAACAATACAAAAGAAGTTTATGCTCTTAAAAATGCAGAAATGGTGAATGGTTGGATTGAACTTAACAATTAATGAACATGGCAGCGATTGACAAGCACTTTACAATGTCTCTTCCCCATGATGTTCATACGATGAAAACGTGCTTTAAGGATATAACTGCTTATGAGCTACTCTATGGAGTGTTTATATTGGACGAAGTAAATGGGTTTCTAAGACTTTCGAAGAAAACGGTAATTTCTGATAATAATGTGAAAATTTTGGAAACGTTTCTGGGTTGGTTGATGAACAATGCTTTCACATTCTGTACTTCTCACTTCAACACCACGAGAATCGAAAATGGTGATCACCCCTCTGTTTACTCATCGTCGCCATTTAAGTCTTGAGTTTAAGAAGACGGAACGAGAAGGATACTAAAAACCAGATCAAAGCTTCTAATTTTGAATCAGAATTGTCTTAGCTTGAGTTTGAAGAATTTTTGCTGGGTTTTGAGTGAGAAATGGATTGAGACGATGGAGTTATACAGATTAATTTTTATAACAATATATTGACAAGTGCAACTGTTATGTACTTTTACTGCCAAATTTCAACGTGTGGTAGTGATAGAAACGATGAGAGAGAGAGAGAGAGAGGGCATTGGATTAGGAGTTATATTTTGGGAGACCAATGCATGTGAGTACGTGACTCTCAGCATTCAACTTACCATGAAACGTCCCTTTAGGCTAGCCATGGCTGTTTCCATAGTAGATAGTACTCTCTCTCTCTCTCTCTCTCTCTCTCTCTCTCT
>CM039481.1:1612106-1785882 GCA_022433065.1 Begonia loranthoides
ACTCCACCATAACACACCCCCCTCCAATCTTACCACACTCTCCGAACACCCTATATATACCACAACCAACCCTGTACATAACCCGTCAAGAGAAGAAAAGAAAAGCACAACAACAAAAATGGCTATATTCAGAACCAGCAGGAAGAAAAAGAGCGGCATTTTAAAGATGAAGATTGCTAAGTAAAAAACAAACCTACAAGGATAATGAGGAAGAAGGTGACTCAGCCTCAGTCCCAGACGACGTAAAAGAAGGTCATCTAGCAGTGGTGGCAGTCGACGGACAGCAACCTAAACGATTCGTCGTCCCTCTGAGTTTCTTGACGCACACACCTTTCTTAAGGATCTTAGAGCAAGCTGCGGAAGAGTACGGATTCGATCATAACGGTGCATTGACCGTCCCTTGTCCACCATGTGAGCTCGATAGGATACTTGAGAGCATGTAAAACCGGGATTAAACCTAATTTCGAGCATTGTAAAATGGGTTGGGACGGATCAGCTGGGGGTATTGTCACGCCATGGTTGGAAGCTATTGAAAAACCCTTCAACGGCGAAAACCTTTCGCGGATATGGGTTCTTGGGTGTTTCTCATATTTTGTGGAACTCCATTTTTTAATCCAATGTATTATAATGTAATTAAAGTTTCTTTAATCTTCTTTTTCTATATTTTGTGCCATCCTATTATTTTTGAACTTGCTTAATTTATATAATTAGGTCAGCATCCACCATACAATGAGAATCAAAGGGATTTAAGATATCTGTTTTACAAACTATGCAGTGATTTTTTAATACAAAAAGCACAGTAGCATAGTGTAAAATTAGCAAACATGTGTACTAGAATAAAGATAGAAGACGACTCAACAAAGATAATAACATATTTGAGCCATGTTAATGCTTACTGATAAATGGATCTGATATAATCTTATAATGAAAATTAATAATATACTCTAATTATATATATAAAAAACAATTGATAAACATGACAAGATCCTGAAAAAATGTGAAATGGTTGTGTAATTATAATTTTTTAAAGTAAATAGCAATTTATAGCTAAACAATTATTAAAATATGTAAATTTAAAATAAAGATTACATTATAAAATATCATGCAAACAATACATTTAATCCAATCATTGATGCTACAAAGTGATTTGCCGTGGCCCTACTTAAATTTAGGATAATTAATAAAAAAAAATCTAAAACAACAATCGAAACATTAAATTAATTTAACTAACAAATAAAATTTTAAAATATAAAAAATAACAAGACAAACTTTACGATCACATTTTTCGTTAAAAAATGTATCATGGATGTCTGCGCTAACCGATGGATATCAGTGTATATCCTTTTACATAAAGGCGAACGACTGTACTTATATGATAGACACTGCGTCTTCGCCTTTACATAGATGCAGGCGTTTGACGTTAATAGCAAACGTATGCACTCTATATTATAGTAGGAAAGACTTCTGTTAATAAGAATGACGTCCGCACTTTTAAATATATAATTTTGTACTTTTTTGTACAAGTGTGAACGTCCACATGTTGAGAGGGAATGTCCTTTCTAAGAGTGGACATCGGTTTGGTTTGAACTGGTAACCGAATAGAGTAGTTTTGGTCGGGTCAATTTTGATTTGTTAAGGGAGAAATTTGTATTATAACCAAACCAAACTGAAAATTTTTGGTTCGGTTCTCGGTTTTGATTGGGAAGAACGGAGTAACCCGAAACTGAACCGACATATATTAAAAAAAAAAAAACACAAAACCTTGCAGCCCTAACCTTACCTTGCTCTCTTTCCTTCTCTCAAGTCTCTCTAGCCATCGAACATCCTGCCCAGTGTCAATCCCTACCCTTATCTCTCTCTCAATCACTCTAGCCATCGGCGATTCGCACTCTCCCCAGGGCCCGACTGTGAAGTCTCTCAATCAGAGTGTCTAGCCATTGTGCGAAGGCAGAATTGCGATTTCGCATTTCGCAAAATCTGATTTTTCATTGCACTGCGATAGTGCTAATCGACAATACCTGACATTCGGTTGACACTCTGCATGTCTGATGTCATCCACTCCAGTCTCCAGCGCAACCCGCAAGGTCAAAGTCTTCACAGGTTCATGACAAACCATTCGTTGAAGTTTCCATATTTCTATTTCAAAGACTGTTTGTGTCACGACCCAAATGGGATCCGAGACAGAATGGGGAACGACCCGACCCAAATGACCAAATCGTCCGACCCTTTGTCTCTTAAAACTTTATTAATTGACAGTGGAAGACTTAAAATGTTAGTTATAGCCAAGACCTAACAAAACATGAGTTATTCAGGTCCAACAAGTGATATCATATAGTAAAGCAATATAATCCAAAATGAAATAACTGTGTAAAATTTAAAAATAGGAATTTCACTCATCCAACTAAAGTATATCTCACAAAAATATCTCTCAAAGAAGAATGCTAAAATAAATATAAAGATTTACCGGATCTACACGTGATTTGCAACTGGAGTTCCGATTTATATAATCCTAAAAGGTGTTTTTTGGGATGAGTTGACTAAACTCAGTAGGGATTATGTTTTTAAATAAGAGATTTAATTAAAATGATGTTTAAGCATGTATGGATTTAAAAACTCATTTTATAAATTTCTTTCAGAGAAAAAATGTACAAAATGGTACGTATGTAAAATCACACACTAATATGTCGTATATAATTAAAATAAGCTCTTGTTGTACAAATAAAAAAAAAATTACAGTGAAAATGAAGTCACTCACGGACTTTGAGCACACCATGCCATAGGCATAACAGAATAAAGGCGGTGCTCGGCGATCACAAAAGCCAAAGAAATACTCTGATCAGGTTTAGGGATTCGCAACCCAAGGACACGACACATACAGTTGTCCTATTACCTATTTGCACTTTAGAGATTCGAATATAAGGACATTTGAAAAATCTCCTATTATCCAATTCAGTAACAAACAAACACATTCCGTACGGGAGAATGTGTGAAAACAAAATAGACCACAAATCGGGTCGATCAACTTGATTCGCACGACCAAGTTGATATAGAAATATTTAAATGCATTCTTAATTGAAACATGTATAGTGAAAATAAAATATAATATAAAAACATCACGGTCATGAAATGGACGCGTCGATTTAATATGAGATAAATCTCAAAATATTCACTTTAAAAAAAAAATGCAATGTAGTGCATAAAATAAACCCCTACCTCGAAGTGGCTACAACCAATTAAAAGTCCAATGATTCATATCCAAGAGTCCACAGATTGAATTTAGTAATCAAGTACCGATTCAAAAATAATGTATTAATTTTTTTTGGTTCATATTCTCTACCTTTAATATTTCTAATTATTATTTAAAATAAAATTAAAATTTATTGGGTTGAAAAGTACTAAAAAGTTTGGCCCATAGCAGAACTAAACACTAGCCCAATATGTGATGAAATATGATCATGAAGGCCCAAAGCTGACCTGAACAATGATCCAAAAATATTGGCCCATGTAGACCTAAATCACAAGGCCCAAATCCATGGCCTAAATCACACGGCCCAAGCCCACATAGGCCTTTGGCATGCGGTCCGTGTCTCTTTGGCCGAGTTGCCCGGCGTCTCCTTCTCATCTTCGTTGCGAACAACTGTGTTCAACGATGCGGATTAACTCGACTCTATCGAAGACAGTCTCGGCCAGTTGTTGATTGAACGAAGTAGCCATTGCGAACTGTGGCTCAGCATTTGTCGATCCATTTTCCGACGTTTCAACATCGATGGAAATTCACACGACAACGTTTGTTGGATTTCATCCAATTCAACAACCGATTCCAATTTCTAGACAATTAGTAGTATATAGAACATCAAACAAAGAGGAAAGGTCAAATTGTTTATACCTTTCGAAACCCCTAACTTCCAATTACAGAGCCTTTAACATAGTCTGATAAATCCCAAAACTTTCCTCCACAAAACACGCACGGTCTCCTTCAAAATTTCCGA
The DNA here is from genome assembly GCA_022433065.1 of Begonia loranthoides. NCBI lineage: Eukaryota > Viridiplantae > Streptophyta > Magnoliopsida > Cucurbitales > Begoniaceae > Begonia > Begonia loranthoides. The sequence continues at coordinate 1,616,096 of CM039481.1, forward strand.
ACAAACATTCACAACTTAACCCAGAAGTCGAAATTACAGATTCGAAGGGAAGGACGGCTTACCGTGGCGACAACGATGAAATCGAAAAACTCTCAAAACTTCGTCCAACGTTTCTGGAAATTGTGACTTTCAGGAAGAAGAGGTTTGTTGCGGAAGGACAATGAAAGCGAGAAAGGGAGGAGTTGGGAGCTGGTATCCATAAAATCCGGGAAAGGAGGGGTTTCAGGAGGAGATCCCCTTCCTCCGCAACGCCCCATTCAAGGCAGATTGGGGAGAAAACGTTTCCAACGTTTTCCCCAATAATAAATTTTAATTATTATTTCTTGTTTTTTTGGGGGGCAAAAAGGGGCCAGATATTACAGTATGTATAGGGTTACCCTTTGCCATCAACGTGATATCCTTCAACGAAATACATAGAATCAATATAGCCAAAGGTAACTCTGGGAAGTAGGAGGTAACCAGAATTGTCCATTGTTGTCCTGAGAAAAAGAAAGTAGAAGTTATATCATCATCTCGTAACAACCAAAGAAATTGATTGAATTTAGGTGATAAACGATCAGAGCATCATATTCGAGTTGCTTGTAAAGACTCCATTGCAATCTTCTTCATTTTGATCTAACAAGCTGGTGTACCTTAAATAGTTATTTGTTTGAAAATCATACTCTAATTACTCTTTTTGTTCTTCAATAATTACATTTAGTTTCTGAATTAAACTTTAGGATACTATATGTAAGAGAGTTTTCTGTTATTCTACAATGTCATGAGGTGTACCATCAAGCTAGGAAATGGAACCAGGTAACTTATAGATTCTGATTAACAACAAGACAGAGTGATGAATTCAAAATTGTTATTCTCATGTTTGTCTTCAAGTTTTGGCTCCAAAATTTTGGTTGTTTAGTTGTTTTTAGAATCAAATTTTGTTGGTGTAATTTTGTGATTATTTTACAGACTTAAAAAACAATTTGTGGTTTAAAGATTTGAAAAACAAGCCGAAAATCGACCAAAACAGATGCCAAAATCGAGAGAATCTGATTTAAAAACCAAGAGTCAGAACCCAAAACCGACTTTCAAAAACCAAAACCAAACTGATAAAAACCGAAATTGAGGTTCGGTTTTCAGATCGGTTTTCAAGTGTATTCGGTTCAGTTTCGGTTTTTGAAATGCAAAATAGAACCGAATTGGTTCGGTTCTAGTTCGGCCAAAACCGAATCGAACCAAGCCAATTCCACCCCTAGTCCTTTCAACTCCATCTACATAAGTTGAAAGGACGTCCTCTATGTGAGCAAGCAGTTCTACTTAGACGATTTTTGAGCAATTTCCGAGCAAACTTTCAACTTCTTCAGAGCGACCTTTCAAGTTCTGAAATTTCTCCTCAATTTCTCTGTTCTCAAGTCACCAATTTCTCAAACACCACCGAGTCATCAAATTTCTAGAATCCTAAAATGGCAGCAAAGGCTGAAAAAGTCATCATGAAGCGTAAAACCGCTCTCTCTGAAACTCAAGGTCAATCACAAGGTGATTCGACCTATCTCCGTTTATCGGCACCAGAAAACCTTTCATCGATATAACGTCATCAATCCTCTTAGTATAATATTATCCGCTTTGGACTGAAGCCTTTACATTTTTGTTCTTGGGGTTAGCCCAAAACTCGTTGTACTAGGTAGGAAGAAGACTTATAAATCATGCATTATATACTCTCTCAAACGATGTGGGATGGTGTGCCCCCACTGGTATGAGTCAGACCCACATTTGGATCATTCTTGCCTTAATAGGGTGTGCTGCCACAACCGGTGTTCAGAATGACATCGGCCAAAAACAAGTGCGACAATGATATCAGACGCTATTCTATTATTATCTCATAAGAGTATAATTTCATGCGTTCACAGACTTAGGAGTAGAAGACATGTTTGAGTGCATTGGACTTGCTAGGTTGTGCAATATGGGGGGATATTATTGTGAGTGGGCTGTCAAACTGTTTTATATGAGTCTAGGAGCCGGGCACCCAACCCTTGAAGCTAAGGACGTATATGTTTGGACGAGAGATTAGGATAACTCCCAAATGAGTTAAATAAGCTACTTGGATGCTCCATGGAGGAACCACCCAAGGAGTATTTTCAGTATCCTCAAAGTTTATTAAACAATGAGAAGGTATGACATTGCTGGAATAGTTGCACCACAATCCTGAAATTGGATTCTTCTACAAGCCCAAGTCAAAGGACTTAAATGTCAAAACTAGGGCCATCCATCACAAGATAACCTACACAATTCTGCTTCATGATGGATATCGAGACCATATCAGCAACATGAATCTCTATGTAATGAAGAAACTATACAATGGGAAGAGATTTAACCTTGGATACATGATAATGAATCTCATGCACGACGTCCTGAACAACCCAAAGAAGAATCTCCCATATAGTTGACTCATCCAAAAGATTGCTGATGCACCGCCTCCAACAACATCAGCATCACCGCCTCCAGCGACGTTGGCAGCACTGTGATTAGATCAAGTGGAGGTGGAGAACAATACCGTTCAACCCCCTCCTCAATCATCTCACTCTATGTTGATGGTTGAGGAGAGGTGAAACTGGATTGTAGGCTGCTTAGAGAGCCTAAATTTCTTAGTTGAAGCCCATGTCAGTCGAATTGAAGGAATGGACAAGTAAATGAAAACAATGGGCAGACAAATTGAAGGCGTGGGCAGGCAAATTGAAGAGCTTCATGGCATTCAACAGCCGCTAGTGGATTAGCTGAGTTGGCAAGTGGTTTCTTCCACAACACCTCTAGCAACTTCTCCATCTTCCGATGCTGAACCCGACAGATGCATGTAAGTCTTTTAGTTTATATGCACTTTTCATATATGCATTAGTACTTTGGTTTAGTCTTTTTGAATTAGATGTAACAATGTGTTACAATTATGCAGATATTTTATCATTAGACAATTGTCCCTTCCTCTAACTCTTGCCAGTTCAGAATATATTGACAACGAGTCCTCCATCGAATGAAGCAATTCCAAGACCTACTTCACATCAAAATTTGCATGTGGTATGTCTTAAATTTGATTTTGTGCAATATATCAAATTTATATTTAGTAGTCTAATGGTAGTGCTTATACTGATTATTATAACTTGTGAAATTGATGGATGATTTCATAAGATTGGCTCGTGAAAATACAAAAGCGAACCTGGAGACGTGGTGTTCTTGCGGCCATTGTGGTAAGAAACTATATCATTTCAAAGTTATTCTCAGTTTTGTTTGTATGCTTAAGACATAGTTCTTCATGTTGTCTTTTTTCAGAAAAACAATGTTTTCAAGATAAGAACTTTATTATTCCAAAGCAAAAAATCAACATTTGAATTGATAATGATAACTTTTTATCAATGTTTAAGAAACTGTTATATTAAATAAATTTCTTGAATGCTTTCTTTTTATGCAGTGAGACACATTGAACGAGAAAGAGACAGTTAACATCCAAGTGAGAGACTCGCATATGAATCTTAGTTGGATCCATGTTGTAACGACCGATTTTTTATCCATTTTTTTTAAATGCTTTAAAATTTAAAACTTTATAAAACGACTAAAAACTTTATTAAAATAAAATCAAAGTGCCCTTCGGAAGCCGGACCGTCAAAACTCTTTTTGTTCTACCCGTTTGTTATAAAATCTTTTACCAAAATATAGCGGAAGTTAAATCAAGAAACATAGCGGGTTTATCAAAACATAGCGGAAACGTAATTAGTTTGTTTAAGAAAACAAAGCATTACACTTTAATTATAAGTCACTCGTTAATTATAAGCCATTTTATCTTTTACTTTCCTTAGCTTGGCCAGCCACAAATTCCGCGCGTGTAATTCCTTCATCCCTGCTTTTTGATCTGTTTATCGTTTCCTCGTATATGTACCTACACCACAAGTAAGGACGTGAGCCTAATGGCCTAGTAAGGAATTGAGTTTATGCAATATGTTATGTCTCTTTTTAGTTCTTTTGGAATTGTACCATCGCAAACCAATCTTTTCATTACATTCGTTCATTCGTTCTTTACTGGTACGTCGAGTGGAAGATTGAAGGACCCATATGGAATGGTATAGTTGATCGGATCTAACCTTCTGTGGGCAACTAGGTTCCCGTTTCCGACACAGTATGGGCTTCGCCTAGCTACCAAACTAGATCTGCTACCCATCCGCCTCTCAACTTCCTATTTCTTTTCTTTTCCTTCATTTTCTTAACGTTTTTCCCTCACATAATGCATATGAGTACCACCCCAAGATGGTACTTCCTATTAATTTCTATTAGCATGCATCTCCAAATAACATGATACGTGATGCAGTATAACGTAACATTAACAATAATTAAATTTCTCATATAAAGGAAAGTAAATAACAATAATTGAATAGCACCTTTAAGGGAAAGTAAATAACAATAATTGAATAGCAGAAATTGAGAGTACATAACGAATAACAATTATAATATCGAATTGAAACTGTCACGACCCGGAGGGGGGCCGGACAGAAACGCCGGGCCAAACGACCTGGTCTTCGTAGAAGACCCGGTCGCCCAGCCCAAGGCTAGTTAAATTGTTGCGGAAGACTTGTATAAATATCCAGCCGTGGCCCACTTGTGATGGGTCACAGTCCATTTAGTGATTGCGAGAATAATTAATAATGCAAAGATAATCAACCTTAAATCCAAATAAGTACTGTACATACAATCCAGAGTATTCAACAACCAAGTTAAGTATTTCTTCTACAGTCATCCAAATTAAAAGTTAAAGTCATCCAATGTTACGCTTACCAATAAATAAAGGTTCAACTAAAGAAAACGGGAAGAAATGGAACAAGGACTACAACTAATCCGTGCAAGCTCTGCTACTCTTTCCTTTACCTGGAGTGGTGGGAGTCGTGGGGTGAGTGACTAGCTCAGTATGGAATTTATACTAAATACTATGCATGTGTAAAACTTATTTTACCTTTTTTTGAAAACCATGAGTATCGGGGAATCATGCACATTTTAATAAAACGTTTAAATCCTTTTCGTCTCAAAGAAATCAGGCCCAAGGCCTCCGACGAGGTTTAAGAAAACATGGTTGTATATATAGACAACTATAGGTTTAAATACTCTCGTCGTGTTTTATACCGAAAATCGTAGTCCGTGAAAAAGGAGGGTCACTCATGTACTCCTCCGAACAAACGCATAGAAAGGCGGCCTTTAACGCAAGCAACAACTCATGAGGCAGGAGGAAGAAAAATGACGGCAGTCCGTAGACCCGACCCGTCTTCCGGGGTGTCATGAGCAAATTCTGTCAACGACACACCCGTGATTCCAGAGAGTCATGAGCAAATTCCGTCAACGACACACCTGTGATACACCCTGATCAGGTTTAGGGATTTGCAACCCACGGAAGTGTCAGCACCTTCCCAATGTCTCCTATTTTCACACAGCGCGCAAACAAAACATCTCCACGCAGCAGGAGATGTATAGGGGGTGTCCCCTTGATACTCTGACGCCGATACCATACAAAGTGCCGAGAGCATGCAGCCCAAACAGATTATAATCATCATATAAAAACATGAAACCCAACGCACGAAAGTAAACATGTAAAACTTTCGTACATATATAGTATAAAAAGCTGACGTGCTGTCGAACAGTCCCCGTCAGGTTTTTCATGTGTGGTATTCTACAAAATAGGTTTTATTTTGAAAACTATGCAATGCAATGCAAGCAACTAAGTATAAAGCCCCTACCTCGATGACGGTCTGCCTTACCATCCGAAACAACCAATCACGCAAGAATCGTATCACACTCGCTGGAATCATCCAAGCCTGGCAAATGTACCAAATGCGAAAATTCATAAATCAATCCCAAAAATAAACAAAGGGTCCTACCAGAATAGGAGCCCAACCAACTCTACTTAAAAATTCCAATAAAATTTCCAACTTTATCTAACAACATTCTTTATACTCAAAATCCGACTTTGAACATCTCAATAGTTTTCTAAAATCCAAAATCTCATTTACTTAACATTGATATATCCCACTTCAACCAACACAACTTGATACTGTAATTTCCAAGTCCCATAACAAAACAGTGGCTTCAATTAATCTTAGCAAACAAGGTCCAAAATTATTTCCAATGACTAATAATAAATCCAACAATAGAAACAATCAACCATAAACCCTCACTAAAAGTTGAATCCAAAACAAACTCATAATCAACTAAAATACTCAACTTCAATGTTATTATAAGCTAGAGTTCACCCTTATGCAGAACAAATAAAATAAATTATCAATTTTCCAAGCACATGATCTAAACCCATCGTGCATTATTGCAATTAATAGCAATACTCAAGGGTTATCACCAACCCATATCAGCCCACTGATGTGCAAAATTATAATAGACAGAGGCAATCCATCCTCATTATCATCTAATAAACAGTAAGTGAATCAATTAACAAACCTCCCAACGAATAACAGACATGAAAGATCCAAATATCCTTAACATTTAACCCAAGTCTTATTCTGCAAAATTTGTGACAACCAGAATATAACCCTCTACATCTTTCTCATCCAACATGAACCAATTTCATTAGCTAAACTCATCGTCCATGGCAGTAACAGAACAGTGAATAAAAATATATATCCAACTAATAACTCTAACCAAACAGAAGCAACAGATATATTCAATTCAACAATAACAGTGCAATGCCCATATCCACTATTTTTCACCAAAATTTCCAACATCCAAAACAGAGTCAAATTCTACAATCCATTATTGAATCAAAACAGAAATCGCTCACCTACAGAACCGGGTGTTCTGTTTTTACTCGCCGGAATTGGAGCTCTTTGCTCCGGCCAACACTCCGTCGCACAAGGGGTCCTCGGCCACTGTTCGAACCGCCTCAGACGGAGACGTTCCGCCGCTCAACGGAGCTCACGAACGTCAGGATCGTTCGTCCCTTCTTCAGCCGATGTCGCTCGCTCAGAATCGCCTCCAACCCACGGAGTTCCTTGTCCGCTCGCTCGTTCACAAGCCGCTTGAACGCCACAGACGACGTCGATGGTCGTCGTCCAGTCGTCGTTCGCGCTCGCCGATCACTCGGGCAATTTCCCTCTCGCCGTCACTCTCCCTCTCTCGGCTGTATGCAGGAGACAGGGAAGAAGAAATGGGTCTCTCAGCCACCACTTTCTCCTCTTTCATTCCAAACTTAATTTCACTTAACATTTCTTTTATTCCTTCCTATTTTCCATCTTAAACTTTAACCTTTCGTATCCTTATTTCTTTCATCCATTTAATATATATATATATATATATATATATATATATATATATATATATATATATATATATATATTATAAATTAATTTAACTTATTTCTAAAATCTCATCTTCAATCCTGCTTTATTTCGATCATTACTCGATGATACTTTTCGGTCCAATTTAATTAACCAATTCTATTTTCTCAAATAGATTTTTGTTCAAGAATTTTCAATTCAACCGATTTGACTAATTGACCAAAGTTTCACACGTGTTATTACGCAATTATTCGCGTCAATTGTTCAACGTCATGCCCGATTTTAACGCAAAAAATTTTACAAGTGAAATTTACTTTCTTCAAAATTCTCGGGTTTCACAGAAACAACGAATGACGTATGTAATTTCATAGCATAGAATTAAAGAAATGGTAAAGTAATCATGCTAATAATTGTGATTAAATTAAACATGCTTAGACAATTAATAGTTTAAATAGAAACATGCTTAGACGTGTTCGGACGATAATTAACTAAAACATACTTAAGAAATAATGGAAACATGCTGAAACATTAGTAATTAGCTCCAAGAACATACTTAATAATTGCATGCGACTAGAAACATGCTTAATAATTTATAAGAGCTAATATCATAATCATACTTAACAATTAGATACGCACGAATGTACAATTAAACGGAAAACATATTAATAGCATAATTGGATTCTAAGCAAGTAGCATATGGCATATGGATAGTGCACATTTAAAGTAAAGCATGATTTGATGACATAACTCAAATTTAGTTAATTAAACATGCTCAACGGAAGAAACTACTATTATTATTCCAGTTAGTTAAACATGCTCGATTACATATCATTGTTACAATTGTTATCATAGTTAATTAACATACTGAAGAAAGTAATTATAACTAGTTAATTAACATACAACGATTAATTGATTAATTGGTTAAACATGTTCAACTAGTTAATCAAACATGCTTACTAACATACTCAGAATTCTTAGTTCCAATTATTAATCTAGCTGATTAAACATGCTACCATTAGTTGCTTAAACATATTCGATTAAAGGTTAGGTAACACATAAATATCAAACAATGGTAACGACATAACAATTTATGCATTGAAGGAAATGACAATTTATTTAACACTTATAATGAACACAGAGATTTAAACCAAACAATAAAGAACAGGATCATCCTCAATGACATAGCTCTTAACTCATTCATGCTTTAGCTCATCATTCTATCCTACATGCTTAACTCATTCATCCCAGCAATAAACATTCATCCACGTAAGGAAATTTCATGGCATTAACAGCAAGTAAAGAGTTTAACAAAGGAAATCATAGGGAACTAAACACAAACTTACACACACTACTTGTGGGTAGGGCCTCCACTGGCAAAGACTCTACTCGATTCCTTACTCTAGTTGAAGAACTCAACTCACGAACAGCACTCCTAGCTTCCTTTTTCAGCTTCAGCTTCACAACTTACAGAGCCCAACTTCACTCACGTATCACTTAGGAGATATTACACTCATGTATCACGCAAACTCACTGAGACTCTCAATTACTCTGGAGTATTACACTCACTCACAGGAGAAGCTCTCCACTTCGTAAAGAAGCTCTCTCTCACGAAGGGGAAACTCTCCACGCAGTGGGAAGGAAAACTGGACCAAAAATGAGGAAAGGGATGACCAAATCGTAGAGCCATACCAAGGAGGAGACACCCGTACTAAGGGGAAGGGTGTTGACGTGGTGAGGGCGTGGGCTTCAACATGGGAGGAATGGCTTCTTCTCTTCCGTGTCTCCCTCGGTGCGTTTTAATTGCAAAACAATGAACTTTCTTATTTTAAATCCCTAATTTTACATAGGTCTAGGATGTTTCGAATGCGAGGATTCGTCCTAGTCTCTTCCGCACGCGTCAGAAAGGCACTATTCCTAAGGCAGAATTACACATTCCGACGAAGGATGGCATCCTTACCTTCGTCCGCGTCCTCACCTTCGTCCGCACCCATCCGGATCTGCCATTCTGATGAAGAATAGCGTCTGCATCTCGATTCCACCATCGTTCGAAACTGTCCAGAAGTTGGACAGATTCAAATTGACTGTGTCCGCATCCGTCTGCCGTCGTCCTCTACCGTCTGAATCTATCATTCGGACGAAGGGAGGCATCCGGATACAGCGTCCACATTCGTCCGAATCTGTCCAGGAATTGGACAGATTCAAAACTCCAACGTCCGCACGCGTTCACGTTCGTCCGGGCTTGTCCGAAACTTCGCAATACAGGCGAAGTCAGGACGCAAAATCACGTCCTGAGTCATCCCAAAGTGCTGGGATGATATTCCACGCATTTGTGGACGACATTTCTCATCCCCATATCGTCCGCATGCATCCTAATTCGCCCAGAACAGCCTTTCCTTCACATTTTCCTACTTAATTTTCATCCTAACATATTTTTCCCATAAATATACGTCACAATTAACATGTATAGATATGCAATATAATATACTAAACATCTCGACTATTGATTACATCGCGTATACGGCAACAACGATATCGGGGTGTTACACATGTAATGTCTGAAATTAAAACTATATATTATAAGTGTTGGTTTTATGTCATTTGTTGACTTGCACACCCATCACAGCTACCAAATGATGTTACGAGAGACAATTGCAATTGTCATGACTCATACAGATAAAAAAATAATATATTTTCTCACATTGTGAAATAATCATTGTGCTTTTAAATTATATACTAATTTTCCTCTTCTAATCTCATCTCACACGACATATTTCAACTCTCGAACTTTATCAATGTGTTGGTGATTCACAACTATCAATAGAGCAAATTTCATCCTCACAAAGAGCTTTCGGAGTATCTTTTCTAGCACTCATCTAATGTATATATTAATCCCAAATTGAGATTTAGCATCGTCGATCTTCGACAAGTGTAATTGTACATTTGTTTACTGTACATTCAAGTTATTTATTTATTATACATTTGAGTTAGTAAAAATAAAATATGGAAAGTGCTAAGTGTTATTGATTATCTATGTTGTTATTTTATTTTGGGTAAATATTGGGGTTGGATATTCTAGTTATTGTTGATTAAGTGCAAACATTGGATGTCCCTGGACGATAGAGGACATCCTTCAATGCAAAGGGATGTCCCCCAATGCTTAGAGACATCCAAGTCCGACACATGAATGTATAAGAGACATCTAAGGTTCAGTCTTGAACATCATACAACATCGAGAGACATCTAAGGATCAACTTTTGATATCCTCTAATGTCGAGAGAAGTCCAATGATCAACTAATATTTCATTAATCATATACTAATATTTTCATTAATCATCAAATTATGTTATTTGATCAGTAAGTGACATCCCTAAACCATATAATTTGAATTTAATTAATCTTGTATTACATCAAATTTGATTAATTATAATGCGACATACAACTTTAATCCATTAGAGCGTGTATAATGTTCAAGGATGACCCTTAAACATCTTCCATCACCAAAAGTCATCAAATAATCAGTCTTGGACATTCTCCAATGCAGAGGAATGCCAAAGACTGGCACCTTCGACTTCCTTTTGCATTGGCACATACTGGCTGATCAATTTTTGATGTGTAACAAAATAATAGTAGTCCAATCTTTGAATAAATTTAGTTGGCCAACTTCATAAACTAATATTTCCTTAATCATCAAATTATGTTACCTTATCAGTTCGTGACATCATTAAACCATATAATTGAAAGTTAATTAATCTTGTATGATGTAGAATTTGACCCTTGGACGTCCTCCAATGTCGAGGGGCATCCTAGGCATACACATGGATGTCCAAGGGGCTTCCAAGAATGGCCCTTGAACATTCTCCAACGCTGATGGACATTGGACATCAAAGGCTCAACCTCTGCCCCAATTGCCATGGACATCCTCTAACGCTGAGAGACGTCCAAGGCTAGCATATGGATGTCCAAAGGACGTCCGAGAATCAGCCTTGAATGTCCCGCAAAGCCGAGAGATGTCCAAGACTTGCATATGGACGTCCAAAGATGGCTCTTGGAGATCCTCCAACGCATAGTCCATGTCCAAAGATGGCACATGGACAGCCTCTAACTGCGTTCAATGAACAATATTTCTTCCAAAGATAACAATTCGAGGCAGAACATACCAGTCAAAGGCTACTAAAGGACGAAAAAAAGATGGTCGATTCACAAATTTACATTCACTCCTCCAAGTCTATCATTCTCTTTGATTACTGGTATTCTTTCCAATCCATCTTCAGGTAGCCTTTCCAATCCATCTTGAATCTGTGAATGTAAATAATTAAAACTTTATTAAATTTTTTTACAACAATAAAATAAATTAACAGTCAACCAACAACTAAACAATACAAGTAAGCGTAAATCATCTTTCAACAAACTTATAATCAAAGAATACAACCAAAACAACATTTCAACAACTTTATTTCTTAAAATTTTCATTTCTCGTATTCCCTGATAGTTAAAAACTCGAGGTTTATCTCGAGTTTTACACGATTAAAAGGATCATTTTCAAAGTCATAATCCGAGTCTTTCTCAAATTTTTTGTAATGACGATCCCGTCAAATATGTCTTCTTATGTAATTATGCACGGTCATCTTCCTAATTACTATCTTTACTTGTTTTTCAAAAGGATGAGATAGAATGTTTTTTAATATTTTTCACATTTTCTTCCATACTCAAACGGGCGTTCAACAACACTTCAAAGAGAAGTGAGCATGCTTGAACACTTCTTGATACCCTGATGCTTAAATCTTAATTACCTTAATCTAGAAGGTGATATCATTCATCTTTATATGGTCCTAAATATCCAATTAGTTGTGGATAATCTGCATCAATTATATAGTATTTACCTGCTCAAACTATCAAATAAAAATACCTAAACTTTAATAAATTTTATGTTACTAGGCAGCGGCACGTGTGCATCCTTGATAATATATAATTATATGAAATACACTTTTTACAAGTAGAATTAGAGGATTGTTCAATAATGTTTACAAACTAATAATTAAGTGTACATTAAAGAAGACAAGCGCATAAATGTGGAGTAAATACATCCTCCAAAAATAGCAGACTACATTTTCCATAATTATGACTATGTGATGAGAAATTAAGGGGTCAGAATTTAGGTTAAGTGGCAAAAAAAATGCTACAAAAGGATCTATGAAGTGACAACAGTGACATTGCTTTAAACTATTTAACAGTAAGAAATTATTATTTATTAACAATTTAATAGAATGAACATCAATAAAAGAGTCATAATTATAGGAACTTGTTTGTGCCCATAAACAGCCAATTCAAAATAAAAGAAGCAGGTACTTTTACCTAAATTTTACTATAAACATTAAATAGTTATAACTAAGATGAGAAAAGCAAACTAAATAAAAGGAAATACAATTATATAAAGGGGGAAGTATAGTTTTCAACAAATCCATCATTCAGAATGCACAGAACATAGTTAAATCATAGAAACAGAATACAAAGAAACCCGACAAACAGCTAAAATAAATTTTGTTTAAAAAATGTTACAGGGAAAGAAAAACATAAATGAGTTATACCCTACAATAAAAATGAATCATGTTCAGTCGTTTTCAGACCCATATCATGCCAAACATGTCTAATCAAGATTGCCAAAGGCGAGTATGGGTATAGGTGTGTGTGAGCATGCACATGTGCATTTGTATGTGTATGTATGTATATTTTTGCATGTATGTGTATGCGTATATATGAAAAAGTTAGACAGAGACGGTAAAAAGACTAAGGGAGAGAGAGAGAGAAAGAGAGAGTACTTTGTCTATTGAAGCTTCTTTTTCTTATTCAATGAAATTGGTATTTTCGTTGGAATGATCTCATCAATTTTCCTGTAATATGTCCGTAAAATTTGATGTGTAACCAACCATTTATCATCAACATGATCCTGGTACTTATCATAGAACACGGGAATTGACATGCTAATAAGAATCCCTGCAGAATAGAATTTTATATACCATACTGAAATTTACAAGGTTAACAAAGGACAGAAAAAAATGAATTTTTGAAAAGTACCAACCAATATAGATCAGCGTGAGAAAATTAAATAAACTACCAACAAAGGCTGCCGCAGACAAGATTATAGTAACCTGGAAACAAAAACACATTACACTAAAATCTTACACGACTTTAGCATTAATAATGTTTTTAGCAAAAGAGAATTAAGATTGTAATGGCAACCAAACCTTTAGATAAAGATTAAAGTTTCTACCAACAGTAATGTCCCGTGCAATTGACAATGCAGAATTGATCCATAATTTTATTTCATCAGCAGCCTTCGTGACGGAGTCCTCATTAATTTGCAGATCAGGCAGGGGAGGAAGAGGTCTGAAAAACAGGTTATCCGTAGTTTAATTCAGGTTTGAATTTTTGTTTTCAATGAGTATATACCGATGTTCAAATTATACATCTAACTTTATGGCCTGACCTACAAGCAAATCATATATATTATACTTTGGTTAGATGTATGTTCTCTCGGTCCTTGCTCACAAAATTATCAGTTTTTTATCCACCTCTTTCTTTTACACTTCATTTCTGTTTTCTCTCTTTATCCATATCCTAGATGGAGACAATCAATCTAAATTAACAAACTCACTCAAAATCTGGTTTATTTCTAATTTCACTGGGCATGCTTTCTATACTGCTTCCAAGTAATTTTTCCAACAACTAAGAGATCCTTTCAAAGAACATGTTCAACTAGTTAAGGAACGACCCTCCAAATACCCGTTCAGATTCAATTTCAACTTCCATCTCATCAGAAAATGGACTAAATAGATAGTTTAAACACAAACAGTGCAAAACAAACCACACCAACAGAGTTATAATATGAACCCACCCCCGTCGAGCATTAGACGAATCCAAAGTGAATGCAAAGATGAAAAATATTACCGATTGAGAAGAGATGCAGATTTAGCCCAGAAAAATAGGATGACAGCAAGAAGCAACAACACATTAGCTGCAAACGACAAGATGTTGTAACCAGCCCGTTCAAACAGAAACCAAAAGGCCGTTGCAGAGACTAACACCAAAATCGCCCCATATTGTTTCTTCCACAGCAACACATCAGCCACTACCATAATCATTAAAAGTGAGGCAATAAAAAAATTAAGATCAATCTTCAGAAAAAGAAAATACAAAGATATTCTACAATGTAACAGACAAAGCCATATATTCCTGAACAGACATTGTTATTAACAAATTCCATAGAAGAACAATTGATACAGAAAATACTATTGTGAATTCCAAAACAATAACTCACACATGTAAAAAAAAGTATGAATCGGATCTGTTAACAACAAGAATAAAGAACGAAAATTATCTGAATAATACATAAAAAAAAATATATCTATACAGTCTCATTCATATAAATGTATAGATAGAACACAGAGAGAGAGAAAGGAGATAGATAAAGAGAGTGTACCTGAACCAGCGCCAAGGGCTTGGTAAATGGAAATTCGAGGAGAAGGAACAGACTCACTCATGGCGATTAGGGTTTCTGAGAAAAGTTAGGAAGGCGAGAAAAAATCAAAGTGACAGGACGAGAGAATTGATTCGTAGCAAATCAGATACTTTGAAAATAAAAATGTAAAACGACGCTGTTTTAAAACTCCACAATTCTCCCGAAGGTGGGTTAATGGGCCATTCGGCATTTCTTAATTTTTATATTAAAATTTAAAAAATAAAATAAATTTAGTTTTGTAATTATTTTAATTTAGTCCTCTTATTTCGAAGAAAAATTAACAAAATATTCACTAAACTATTTGGCACAGTAACCAACTAAATACTAAATAATTTTTATTAATAAATAAAATATTAAATTGTAATAAATAAATGTCACAATCCTTGCTATAACGTTTTAAGTTAAAATTATATTTTATTTCTGTAGTAAGTATATGTTTACGCTGTAAAAAAATACTTTTTTTCTTTTCTACAGCAAAAATTGTATAGAAACTTATTTTATACAGAATTGTTAATTAATTTTTGAGATATTAATCTAATTTGGTAATTAATTACCATATTAATTATGAGAAATTAATTCTAAGAAAAATGACAAATCAACTAATATTTCCTAATCAATGACAAGTCAACCACTAAACAATTTTTATTAATAATTTAAACATTGAACAATGAAAAATTGACTCTGCAACTATCACTATTACCTGTTGAGAAATATTACCATGAAGACGCTGCCGATTCTATGTTTACTCTCTGCAAATTCTAATTTTTATGCTAAAATTGCAATAATTGAAGTAATATTAACGATAAGACGATGTCGGGAAGCTCCGGTATGGTTCAGTCCATCATTAGAAATAATTTTCACTTTTTTAGTTTTCTAAACATATTCTCGTCGTCGAAAACAATTCTCTCTTCTCGATTTTACCGTTCAATTCTCATCACCATCTTCTTCTTCCTCTTCCTGGTCCATTGTCATCGTTCAGTGTTCATCACCAACATCTCACTTTTTGCAGAGTAAAATAATCTTTTCACACGCGGAAAGTAATCGTTCTGCGGCGGATAGTAATTTTTTCTGCAAGCAAACCATTGTCATTCTGCAGTGGAACGTTGACGTTCCACGGCGGATCGACAACTCTTTTTAACGAATAGTAGAAAGACAATGTTTTGTTGCAGAAAGATAACATTTTGCCACAGAACGACAACATTTTTTAACAAAAAATGTAACTGCAGTGTTTGCTCCGTCTATTTTTCATAGTTCAGTGGTTAAGTTGTTAGCAAAAATAATTTAATAGTTGACTTGTCATTGATCATAAAGTATGATAATTGATTTGTTATTTTCCCTTAATTCTAAGATAAAATTAATTACAAATTAATAATTAGGTAATTAATTATAAGCTAAAATTAATTACAAATTTAATTAATATTCTACGAAAAAAACTACATTTTGGAATAAAAGTATTTTCAAATTTTAATTTGGTAATTAATTTCAACATTAATTAAATTAGTAATTAATTTTTGAGATACTTATCTAATTTAGTAATTAATTATAACAAAAATTAATTATCAATTTAATTAATATTCTTCAAAAATTAAAATTAATAATTAATTTAAACCAAAAAGTAATTACTAAGTAATTAATTCGGTCATTAATTATCAAATTAGACTAGTATCTCAAAAATTAATTAATATTCTGTACAAAATAAGTTTCATATGAGGAAGATACACTTTCTGTTGCAAAAGATACACTTTCCGCTACATAAACGTACATTTTTCAGAAAAAAATTAAATATTTAACGAAAAATGTATCAACGGTGTTGGCGGCACATTCATTTTTCATAGTTCTGCATTTTATTTATTATCAAAAATTATTTAGTGTTTTTTGTCACTGATCTCATAGTTCAATAGTTGCTTTGTTAATTTCCTATTTTTAATTATCTAATTTAACAGTGCATTTAATTGAGAATAACTGTAATTTCTTTAGTCAATTTGACTTGAAATCTTTACAGTTTTATTATTGAAATTAGCTCAAATCGGGTTGTACTAAATATAAAAAAGAACCCTACTTATAAACTATGTTTTTTCTACTCTCTCAAGCAATGTTAGATTATGCACCTCTACTTACATGGATCAGACTCACACTTAGATCATTTTTACATTTATAGAACTGGGTGCCACGATAATACACGATCAACCAGAGGTGACAGTGCGTCGTCACCTTTAGGTCTTCTCCTCTTCTTTTCAATTATTCAAGGCTAATAGTTTGGTAAAAAACCATCAATAATTTAACGGTTCATAATAACACTAGTTTACACTTTACGGTAGGATTGGAAAAAGAGATGTTATTTAGAAGAATTCATCTGTTCTACACTAGTTTAGTGTCTTCCCATTTTAGTGATGCACTTATGTTTGTTGAGCATCAGGAACAAGATATTTATTTTTGGAATGTTAGTAAGTTGTCATAAATATTCGTATTAATATGTAAGATATTATGATTACATCAACAAAAATCCAATAAATTGAACACCAGCATGAAATTTTTCACATGAAAATGCTATTTTTAATCTTCAATTTTTATTCATTTGTTCGTCAATCTCTATCTGTCATGTTTACATATCTTTTCACAGACATATGTCAATATGCAGATGTCCCCTCGCATTCACAAACACCACAGATATACCTCGTCCCGCAGATGCACCTCACATTGTCCGCCAATCACTATTTGCTATGTTTACATATCATTTTGCAGATACACCTCACTCGTCGAATGCAACCTCAGACCCTGTGGTTACTCACACTCCTACTGACGTTAATGTTTTTGCGCATATCAACATTTCCGTAGATGCACCTCATGCCGTGAATACCTCCTCATATTGTCCTTTAATTACTACATGCTACATTCATATATTTTTCTGCAGAAACATCTCATTCTGTGAACATCAACGTTTTTGTGGATACACCTTATGTCGTGGATACCTCCTCATATTGTCTGTCAATCACTACCCACTACGTTCACATATTTTTCTACAAACACATCTTATTCTGCAAACACCAACACTTCTGCAAAAAACTAATACTTCCACAGGCATCCAATGTCACGACCCGGAGGCGAGCCTAACAGAACCTTCAAGTTAGGCAACCCGATTATCGTGGAGGACCCGATCACCCAGCGCAAAGCGTAGATTGTTAGTGGAAGACTTTTATAATTTAGCCCGCCCAAAAGTTATGGGCCTAAATCCATATAGTGATCATGAGAATAAACGATGCGTAAAATAAACAATATCAAGTACTGTGCATCAAATCCAAATCAACAGTTATAAGTTTACAGACCAAGTATTAATATCATTGCTAAATAACAGTTTAAAACATTCTAAGTGGAAATAGAAGTAAATGGAACGCTCCGACTCTGAGTCTTTAGCCGCTCTTTCTTTTACCTGGATTAGGAGAGGGTCGTTTGGGCTGAGGGACTAACTCAGTAAGAATGTCTAGACTAGATGCAGTGCATGGGGAAAATTGGTTTTTCTCATTTTTTAGAAAACAATATCATGCTTCTCTTTTATTGTACATGAATTTTAATTTGAAAACTCTTTACCATTTTATAAACAGGCTCAAGGCTATCCATGAGGTTTTTATCAAAATCATGTTGTACCCATTGATAGATATACCTTGAAAATATGCCAACAGCATTTTTGATCCGAAAAAATTATCAGTGAAAAATGATGGTCACACAATGACCCATTCGACACTCATTAAAGAATAGGTGATCATCTGTTGAAAGCAATAGCTCATGAGGTAGAGGAAATAGAAATGACGGCGATCCAGAGATCCAGCGTGTCACCCGAATTGTTAGGGAGCTAAAGCTCAGCGATGACACAACTCATACGATAGAATAAAACGAATAAGGTTGTCGATGACAAATTGCTCCTCAACTAGCTACCAACAAGTTTCAAATTGATGAGGGTTGCCGTCGAATGGAGTTACGAGCAAACACCACCCGTCAAATGGAACAATATTAGGATAACAAAACTCAGCTGCTAACAACCTTCTAATCTGTGCAACTAAAATCCTAACCATGTTCTGGGGCTCGAAACCCAAGGACTCGTCATCACCGTCTCATCTCCATTTCGATTTCAAGGGCTGGAACTCGAGGACATGTCACCAATGCCTCATCCCCATTTCGTACGTACAAACAATCAACCTTCACACAATAGAAGATTTCGCGGGATAGCCTCGTGATGCTTTAGCGCCAGAGTGCTCAACGCATCAAGAGGATTCATCATTTCAACATATCCATAGTTAACAAAACTGACTACCATGTACGATTAAATAAACATGAGAAAACATACATATATATAAAAATATACGTGTTGTCGAAACAGTCCTCGTCGGATTTTCAAGTGTGGTATCCCACAAAATATCAACTTTTGAAATCATGATGTAATGCAATGCAAAAAGTATAGAAATCTCTACCTTTACAATGTTCTCTATTGTTACTCGAAGTAACCGTTTCCTCATGAATTGTCTCACAATCTTTGAAATTGTCCGAGTCTAACAAACATGTCAGAAATACTAGATTCTCATTAATTAATATCGAGGAATAAGTGGGAGGATTCTATACTAGGACTAAGAACCCAACCGGTGTGTAATCGACTTAAATATATGTGAATTGACACTTTACGGTCGACCAACGACAATCTCAAAATAATCTATCCACTTTCTGGTTGATCAGTTCACTTCTGGTCGACTACCAGTTGACCAGAATTGTCTCTAGCGTGATTTTTTCACCGAAAATGTGCCGTTTTCCCCATTTTTCCACCTCAAATCAATGAATACTCTTATTTAGACTTCAAATAAATCAATATAATCCAGAGAGACCCCTTACATTTGAATTTCTAAGTTCGAATCCGATGCCCAAATTTTTGAAAATCAAACCATAAAATTGGAGAGGAAAAACTCACTGTTTCACAAACCGTCTTTACATGAGTTGTTTGCCTCGACGTCATAAACGTAAATCCAAGGTTGAAGCTCCACCGTTTCTCCGGTCGATCTCTCCCTTTCTCATTGCGGGCGTCAGCTGCTCTCTGCCGAAATGCAGAGAGAATTACTCCTCTTTATCATTTCTTTATTATATTAATTTATTTAATAATAATATATAAATATATATTATATATTAAATAATCTTAATTCAATTTTCGATTTCAATTTTGATTTATCCAAACGCTAACCGACGATAATTCTTTAACCAAATTAATTATCAATCTCACCTCCTCAGTTAATTTACCACTTGGTAATACCCAATCTTACTGATTTTAATCATTTGACTGAGAATTCACATGTGACAAATGAGGTCAACTTCTCAACGCTTTGATCGATTATTACTCAAAATTTTACACGTGCAGGTTATTATTTAAAATTTAACGAGTTTTAGATCCTCATTTCACGGATGCATGTCATACTGTGGATAGCTGGATACCTCCTCACATCTGCAGATATCAACATTTTCGTGGATATCAACACTTCTATTGCGGATACTAACACTTCCACGGATGCCACCTCACTTGTTTACGAGGACACCAACACTTTCGTGGATACTAACACTTCCGCATATACTAACAATTTATTTTGTTGACATCATCCATGGACACTTACACGTCACTTCGCTTATACCAACTTTTATGTGGATATCTTTCCGCGAATATTTGCATATTATTCCATTACTTGAACTTTCCAATTTTCCATACTAAACTTTCATAATCTTGTAACGTACTTAATAAAATAAATATCATATTTTCATTCAAATATAAACATTCACTACGCGAATATATAAATTTCTAATTGTGATGTTAGTCATTTCATTTAAATTCCAAAATGTCATGTTACACATTAAATTATTCTTGAAAATTTTCCAAGTCTTGCGCTTTACCTACTTTAATTTAAAGTAGAAAAGGCATATATACAACAATAATGATTAAAAAAGGAAAACATTGAGTTTAATCACAATTTCAATCATAGAAAGCACACTTCATTCATAATTGTATCTTAAACATTTATGATTCTAATCATAATCTCAAAAATAAATATTTTGTTCTTGCTACTCAACAAACATAAGTGCATCACTAAAATGGGAAGCCAGTAAACTAGTGTAGAGCAAATGAATTCTTCTAAATAAGATTTCTTTTTCCAATCCAACTGTGAAGTGTAAACTAGTGTTGTACTGAAAAACGAGGAGTAAATTAAAATAATTACAAAAGAAAAATTAATAAAACAACTACCGTATTATGAGGTTAATGACAAGTCGAACACTGAATAATTTTTGCTAACTTAAACACTCAATTATGAAAAATGAATGGAATAAACATCACTGTTATGTTTTTCGTTAAAAAGCTTTGTTGTTCTACTGCGGAAAGTAAATTATTTTAATATGATTCAGGAAAATGAATTTCCGCAAAGGAAATATGACTTTCTTCTGCAGAAAGTGGAGTACTTGAAAGAAGATTAAGAAAAGTTGACTTTTTGCAGAGAAAAGATGATTTTTCACTGTATCTTTTCTCTACAGATTAAGAATAAATCTATTGTTTTTTTTTTGTGGAAAAACACAGACAAATTGTGATTATCTCATGGACAGTAAAACAATTTTAAATCATCCGACATAAAAAACATTATATATTCTTTTACAAAATCATATAAATTATAAAAATAAAAAAAATTAAAATTAATTTATACAATATTTTCTCGAATCCATTTTCTATGGGTATTAGTTCTTTCCCACTAAAAATCTCTAAAATCACGAGTTCTTATAGTTTTTTCTACGGGTATTAACTCGTTTTCACTACGAGTTTTCTGAGACGATATGTTCAAGTCATTTCCCTCAAGTTAAATGTGATGTTTGTGTCGTTTATTTTCTATAGTTGAATGTTTAATTTATTAATAAAAATTATTTAATGGTTGACTTATCATTGATTTTATAATACAATGGTTGTTTTGTTAAATCCTCTTTAAAAATTACGGGGGTGTTAGCCCTCCTTCGGGAGATTATGAAGTTTTAAAACAGCGTCGTTTTACATTTTTATTTTCATCATACCTGATTTGCTGCGAATTATTTCCCTCGTCTTCTTTGCAGCTCCCCCTTCTCTTCTTCCTGACTTCGTCTCAGAAACCCTAATTGCCTTGAGCGAGTCGGATCCTTCTCCCTGAATTCCATTTACCAAGCCCTTGGCGCTGGTTCTGGTACACTCTCTTTATCTATCTCCTCTCTCTCTCTCTGTTCGTGTTCTATCTGTGCATTGATATAAATGAGTCTGTATAGATTTTATTTTTTTATGTATTATTCAGCAAATTTTCGCTCTTCATTCTGATTGTTAACATATCCAATTCATACTTTTTTTACATGTGTGAGTTATTGTTTTGGAATTCACAATAGTATTTTCAGTATCAATTGTTCTTCTATGGAATTTGTTAATAACAGTGTCTGATCAGGAATATATGGCTTTTTCTGTTACATTGTAGAATATCTTTGTATTTTATTTTTCTGAAGATTGATTTTAATTTCTTTATTGCCTCACTTTTAATGATTATGGTAGTGTCTAATGTGTTGCTGTGGAGGAAACAACACATTAGCTGCAAACGACAAGATCTTGTAACCAGCTCATCCCACAAATTAGGGTTTCAGGTCACCATGCCGTTGGGAAGGCCGGCAGACGCAGATTTTAGGTTGGTTCCTGTGCCAGAAAAGCTTAAACCAGAAGCCGCGGCGGTTTTTACTGCTTCCACCGCCTTGGTGGAGTACGTGCCACCCGTTTTCAAGGAGGAGGAGGAGGATTTGGAGGTTAAGCTTCGGCGGATCATCGATAATGTCCCAGTCCGTGTCAGCAATACCTCTGGAAGCTCTGCTGGTTCTGGTTCCGGTGATTTTCATCAGGTTTTAATTTAACTTCTACTTCTCTGCTTGCTTTCAATGGATTTTTATGGCTGTGTAGGAGGATTGGACTGTATTTTCTCTGATTCGATATTCCTAATCACAATGGTTAGTATTTTGAGTGTAGTTGAGCATTGTGTTTCACTTGATGTGCTTGAAGTGTAGTGAAAATGGGGTAAATTCGTGACTTAATTTGCTACTCTATTTTCTGAGCTACACTACATTGATAGTTTGTGCGTGAGTTGCTGATGACGTATTGTATTTTTGGTTGCTTGTTGGAGTGATACTTTTTGGAGAATCTAATTGAAATGGGAATATTCGAAATTCTGATGTCCTTTTAAAGAGGTAACACCATTGAGAACCATATTTGAGAGCACGTAAGGTGTAGAATTAGGGTGAATAGTTTCCTCTTTCAAGACTACAGGTCCGTGGGGCGTATACAATCACAGATTACAGACTACTATATTGACAGTATGGGTTGACCTATATAAAATAAGATAAAACATTTTGGTGTTTTTCTTACCAAAAACAGTGGTTTCCTTTCTGAATCTAACGGGTAAGTTCCCCACAGTGACGTGTTGACAAGGATTTTGGGTTGTAAGGTAGGTAATTTTGCAACTTAATGCCTTCGCATTCTTCTTAGAACTCCTAGT
Organism: Begonia loranthoides; assembly: GCA_022433065.1. Taxonomy (NCBI): domain Eukaryota; kingdom Viridiplantae; phylum Streptophyta; class Magnoliopsida; order Cucurbitales; family Begoniaceae; genus Begonia; species Begonia loranthoides. The sequence goes on from CM039481.1 coordinate 1,639,462, forward strand.
CATTGAAAAAAAGGAGTGGAACCGGATCATATAGTATTTTGAGATTAAGATCGCAAGATGGAAGGCTTTGTTTCTCTTGGCAGGGGAGAGGCTACCTTTAATTAAGAGAATGTGCTTGTGAATTAACTTTCTTGCTTTCATATTCCAGTTTTTATGAGAAAGAAAATCAATCACATCATGTGGAACTTCTTGTGTGGTTTGGTACCACAATGCTTGGAAACACTGTTTTTTGGGTGGCACTGGCATTAAGGATCTTAAGTGCTTCAATGTAGCGAAATGACTTGGGAGGTTCAGCGTGGAGAATGATAGACTTAACAGGAAAGTTACAAAATTCTTGGTGGAGGGTCATTGGTGGAGTACCAAGGAAGAATTAACAAGTTAGTGCCTCATTATATTTTGAAACATTTGTTAAAGGTGATAGGGCGACAGTGTAGACTAGCTTTTGATGAGGAGTCTTTAGATATTGAGAATCTTAAGACTTTTTTACGGTACTCTCCTTTGGTGGCGTACAGTGTTAGATTTGTAAGTCCTCTACAAAGTGTTCTAAGCTCCCTCCTTTACATGTGCTTTTTTAATATATTTTATTGCATATTAAAAAAAATTATATCCATGGTAGAACTTAACTGGTTATTAGCGAAAGACTTCATTTAAGTCATTGATGTGGCAACAAATCATTGTAACGCTATTTGATGGTGATCATAGAAACAATACTTCAGGATATTCATTGCAAATTCAAGGACCAATGACATGACCTAAAGCTAAGAGAATGTGAATGTGTTGAAAGGACTTGTTGAAGATTCTTGGCTTAAAACTCCTGCTAATCTAAGTTTGGAGGGAGAAGAATGGATTGGATATGCTATTTTAGGCATTTTGAGCCAGACTGATTAAGAAAGTTGTCTTGGATTTAAGCTATTCTAGAGTTTTCTTTATTTAGCTGACCATTGAGCCTTATGTTCATTTTTAGTAACTGGGTTTTGTTTTTGTTTTCTTTAGCGAACTCGGGATGGACTAAGTCTTTTAACGAGGACTGAATCTTTATACTTGTTTTACTGTAAATAATTTAGGATCATCATGACATAAGGAAAATGGTGTCTAACCCTAAAGGACAAAAAAAGATGGTCAATTCACAAATGTAAGGGTAAGATATGAGGTGCTTTTGCAAACTTGGTGAGATTTTTTTTTTGAGGAATTCAATCCGACTTATCACCCACCATCTAGCTTGTTCTTGACTACTGTGATAACAATATCAGCTGTTCTTATTTTCATTTTGTAATACTTGGATCAAGGTTAATACCTTTATTGAATCTTATATGGGGGCGATTGTTCTCTCTTTGAGGTTCACGTCATTATCTCCATGTGAATCTGTAAATTGCACGTTGTATTTTAAAAGGTTTGAGATTTTTTCTAACTGTAAGTTTTGTTTCTTTTTCATCTTGTGTGAAAGATATATTTTCATGCATAGAAAATAATGATGTGTCCTTGTTTACTTATTTGCGATTAATGTGTAGCTTGGAAGCTGAATTCCCAATAAAAAAGATCTGGTGCTCGATAAGATTCTTATACACCTATATTGTTGGCGATTACATTATGAGAAAATCATCTTCTACCTTGTCACAGCTGACTAATAATACCACTGTATTTGATCTCGTAATCATAAAAATCTTTGATTAGAAATTCAGTTTTGTGTCCTGTCTGCGTGCATGGACCTGTACAGTCATTTTCTAAACATACAAAATATGATCTTAGGAGTCATTGTTATATCATGAATATCAATTTGCATTAGTGGTAAGTGAACTTTTTGTGTAGTTGGTCAAGAAGCTTTTTGTTCTAATGCTCAACAAATTTACTTTTCACTGTTATATCGCGATATATCATGATGCATAACCATTTTGCATTAGGCGTAAGTGAAATTTTTTGTGTAGTTTGTCAAGAAGCTTCTATTGTTCAGTTCACCAAAATTTCTTTTCATCATAGTATCGTCAAATGAGACGGAAAGAGCAAGATCGCCTGGCTAGAATGGATATAGACTACCGAAAAAGGAAAGCAGTGGCCGAATTCAATCTGAGAAGGGAGGAAAGAATGAAAGCTGCTGAGGAACATACAGCGAAAAAGCGTTTGAAACGGCAAAAGAAAAAACAGAAGAAAAAAGAGAAGAAGTCCCAAGTGAATGCAGGTATAGAAGAGAATCAGAAGGAAGAGTCCTCGAGTAATGAAGGGAATTCCGATGATGGAGACAAGGCACTGACATGAACGAGGTCGCCCCAAAATCAGTCTTCAAACTTGTTTTTTCGAAAACAAAGAACGGAGCATTATCTTTACCCGACGTTAGAGGTATCCTGTTCCTATATTGCACTTTTAATGTTTTCGTTTTCGCAAGTTTGGATTTTCGAGCTAGTAGACCAGAAAAAGTGAAGCCAGTCAGTTGGAGTTTTCTTCTAATGTGACCGTTGGCTTTCTCCTGATGAATTATATGATGTGCATGTGTTATGTAAACAGATTGCATCATTCATATGAATTGCAGGATTTTAAAGATCTGCCGCCATTTTTTATGGCTTTAAGAAATCTACTTTGTGGAACTCTGCATTTAGGAGGAAATTCGATGAAATATGTTGATCGTATCTGTTATATACGATAAGTTGATACAACATCCCATATAAATAATTAATTATAATTTAATTAGAAATATTGTGGGAGATATTGCTGACACGGACAGGAACATTATCGATGATCTGCCGAAGCTTGACCTCCAAATCTTCCTCCATGAAAATGGGTGGCGCGAACTCTACCTAGGTGTTGGAAGCAATACCAATAGCTGCTGGTTCGGGTTTAAGGTGGCACGAGAACCAACTGAAAGTCCCCGTTCGCCGGCCTTCCCAATGCCATGGTGACCTCAAACCCTATTTTGTGGGATGGGCGAGTCGAAGATTGAAATAGGTTCCTCGATCGTTCTAGATACTCATAATTTTTCAAGGCCAACTCGACATTGCTGATTCCCAAATAATTAACGAGTGGTTATTGTTGTTGCTTGGCTTATTGCTGGAATGACTTTTAGCTGTTAAAAAAATTGGTCGTAAAACACATGAAAAGTGGTTTATGAAATTTAAATATTTAATAAATTATTATACGATTGAAGGATGAATTACATGAACATTATTGGTTGTGTTGGAATCCGCAGAAGGATGTGTAATTGAGGAAATCAAGTTCTCCAAGCAGCCTACAATTCAGTTTTACCTTTTTTTATGTATCGATATAGAATGAAATAACTAAGGAGGAGGCTGAGCAGGATTGTCTTCTACTTCTATTTGATATGAGCACAGTGCTGCCAACGTTGCTAGAGTCCCTGCATTAGACGTCAAAGGAAGTTGTGTGCCATTGAATACTCATTTCCCTCTGACTTTGATCAACCCTATCCAAGTCAATGTCACTTGATTGGAGTCTTTTCATTGATTCTTGGCTCGTTGGGAGGGAACACTAGCGCGATACTGCCAACAATCTTCTGAATAAGCAAGTTATATAAGAGATTCTTCCATAGACTGTTCAGGACGTCATGCATGAGATTCATTATCATGTATACAAGGTTTAATCTCATCTCATTGTATAGTTTTTCTATAATATAGAAATCCATGTTGTTGACATAGTCTTGATGTCCATCACGAGGCAGAATTGTGTGAATTATAATGTGATGGATGACTTTAGCTTTGACATTTAAATATGTTGATTTGGGTTTGTATGAAGATCCAATGTCAGGATTGCAATACAATTGTTGCAATAATGTCAGATATTCTCTTTGTTTTATAAATTTAAGATACTTGGACACGTGAAAATATTTCTTGATCGGTTCCTCTGTAGAACATCCAAGCAACTTATTTAACTCATGGGGAGTTATTCTAATCTTGTTCAAACATATACGTCCTTAGCTCAAAGCGTTGGGTGCCTAGCTCTTGATTTCTATAAAACAGTTTGACAACTTACAATAATATGCTCTCATCTTGTACAACCCAGCAAGTCCAATGCACTCAAACATATATTATATTCCTAAATCTATTAACGTATAAAGTTCGACCCTGTTAAAGCAAATAATATAACAACGTATGATATCATTGTTGTACATTTCCTTGAACGACGTCATCCTGAACACCGGTGAAAGGTATTTTGATGTCGGTGAGTGGGAATGAGTCGAATTACCTTATGATTAACCTTGAACTTTGGAAGGAGCAACTTTATGCTTTATAGTGACTTTTTCAGCCTTTAATATCATTTTAGGGTTCTAGAAATTTGAGGGTTCGATGGTGTTTGAGAAATTGGTGACTTGAGAATAGAGAAATTGAGGAGAGATTTTGGAACTTGAAAGGTAACTTGGAAATCGCATAGATCGAACTGCTTGCTCGCGTATAAGACGTCACTCCAACTTATATAGATGGAGTTGAAAGAACGTACGTTCTTAACGTGCGGACGTCCGCACTTATGCAAAAAATTACGAAAATATATATTTAAAAGTGTGAATGTTCTTCCTATTAACATTCACAAATTAACAAATGTCTTATTCCTAATGTAATATAATAAGGGTGCAGACGTTCGCTATTAACGTCGGACATTAGTGTCTACATAAGGCGAAGACGCAAACGTCTATCATATAAATACAATCGTTCATTTTCATGTAAAGAGGCATACACAGATATCCGTTGGCGCAAACGTCCAGAAAACATTTTTTAACCAATAACATGAATGCAAATTTTGTATAATTTATTTTTCATAGTTCAAGATATTATTTATCAACAAAAGTAATTTAATGTTTAGCTTGTGACCTGTTGTAGTTAAAATTTTTTTTGTTAATTACCATTAATTTTATTACTTAATATAAGCAATGAGAGCTCAAATAATTATGAGCTAGACGTTGCAATGTGATCTTATCAGATGCACCCTGACGCAGTTCAGTAAAACCAACCTTCAAAAACCTAGCTTGAGGTCTACTGCAACGGCAATGGAGGGTTAATACAGAACCACATTTGAAATTTACTTTATTTTTTCCAAGGCATTCGAGCCGAAAGTGCGATCTCTCAATTTCTATTTGGAAGGAGTAAACATCACCCAAACAAACTTGCCGAGTATTCATGTAAACAAGACATCATCACATACCCATAAAATAACAGCGTTTCAAGCGCCAATAAATTCCACTCAATCTGCACGTCGTTTACAGTATATACCAAGATAAAATTAGTATCCAAATGATCAATAACTAACCACCTAATAGACAGGAAGCTATATATATATATATGGTAATTAAACAGAAAAAAGCACAAATTATCGAGGAAAATTGACGGCTACAAAAAATAACTAAACCTTGTTTCATACTTGGTTCTGCCTACTAGCATCATTGATATGTTATATATATAATATATAATCATAGAGGCAGGGCATCTGATCCAACTCGACGCATACCTGCCCTATTTTGTGATGAAACAAGCCAAGATTTGTCATTGAGAAGTAGAAAACCGGGTGGCAGAACTTAATTTCAATCAGATAATCCAGCCTTTCTCTTCAGGTGTTCTTTGAATCCCATGATATCACCCTCCCACTTGGTGACAGCTTGATTCTCGCAAACCCATATCTCATGGGCGACCTGGTTTATGAGCCTGAAATCATGGCTGACAAGCACCAAACCTCCATCCCACTCATTCAGTGCCTCAGCCAGTGAGTCAATTGTCTCGATATCTAAGTGATTCGTGGGCTCGTCCAGGAGCAGCAGCTGGGGCTGTCTCCAGGCCAACCACGCAAATATAACACGGCTTCTCTGCCCGTCTGATAAATTCTTCATCGGCATTATCTGGGCTTTGCCCGTCAGACCAAACCTACCAATTGCTGCTCTCATTTTCTCTTCCTCATTTCCAGGATACTCTTTGATAATGTACTGAAGAGCAGACATTTCCATATCCAGTTTCTCAGCAAGATGTTGATGGTACTGGGCAATCCTAAGGTGATTATGCCGACGGACCATGCCATCAAGAGGAACCAACTCCCCTGTCATCAGCTTCAGGAGCGTACTTTTACCAGCCCCGTTAGGTCCAACCAAAGCTACCCTAGAGTCCAGATCTACTCCAAAATCAAGATTCTTATAGATAAGATTTTTTGGCGTGTAACCAAATTTTACTTCCACAAACTGAAGAACTGGAGGGGGAAGTTTTCCAACATCAACAAATCGGAAGACAAGGACCCTGTCTTTAACCACCTTTTCTGTAAGCCCACCACGCTCCATCTTTGCTAGTGTTTTCTCCTTGCTTTGTGCCTGCCGAGCAAGTTTTGCTGACCCATGCCCAAAACGAGCAATATATTCTTTCATAGAAGCAATTTGCTCCTGCTCCCATTTGTACTGTTTCATTTGGTTCTCCTCCAACTCAGAACGGGTCTGAACATACTGATCATAATTACCGGTGTAGATCTTCAATGTTTTGCTCTGCATGTGGATAATATTTGTACATACCCCGTTCAGGAAATCCTGCGAGTGTGAAACAACTACCAGGATTCGGTCAAACTTCTTCAAAGTTTCTTCCAGCCAAACACAAGCTTCTAAATCTGCCACCAAAAAAAAGCAACCTTCGACCTCAAATTGTGCAGATAATGATGGTTGGAAACATAATTTAAACATGTAAAACACAACACATAAAGTCTAAATATCAAACATGCCAACTTATCATCTCCAGCAGATTCATTTGACATAACAAATAGTCCGACTTTCAAAATTTTAGACATGCCTAATTGTCAGCCAAAATATGTCTAACACAAGAACATTTTCCATAAAGCACCATGCTCATAAAGACATACAGAAGAAATTAACTTATTAAGTATCTGACACATTTTCTTTTCATCATCCTACACCACATCTATATGGTTGTCCAAGAATTGACCTGATGTTATCCACTAAATTTGGAATTCTTTTACGCAAGTTCCATGCCCCACAAAGAAAATAGGCGGTCGAAAAGATTAAAAACAAAAATTCAATAGTGTTGTAGATATACCCAGATGATTGGTGGGTTCATCAAGAAGAAGGATGGTTGGATTCATGAAAAGGGCACGTGCCAATGCAATCCTCATTCTCCAGCCACCAGAAAAATCTTTTGTCTTCTTTGCCTGCATCTGCTTATCAAAACCAAGACCATACAAAATCTCAGCCGCACGCTTTTCTGCTGTTGCTGCATCCATTGCTTCTAAGCGCTCATAAATACGTTCAAGCGGTTCTCCACCTCCATCATCCTAGAGCAAAAAACACAGCAAGAAAAATAAATTGAGAACTCTGAAATTTTCAACCAGTAACAAAAATTATTTGCACAGATCATAAAAAGTGAGTACAGACAGACTAGTGACAAGATATGGACATTCCAACACTGACATTTAGAGAAAATTCAGGCACTGACACTTGAAAATTTCAACATTGACACCTTAACACTCGCTTGTGCACACACATACATATAGCATTATGATCATAATTCATGCATGAAAACAACATTAGAGGTAGACATTAATCAAATGAAGTTCTCACTGAATATATTGCGTTTCAATTATAGAAGTATTTGCTTTATAAGATTACTGATAAACAAAAAATTATTAGTATCAGTGATCTTTTGGAAGGTGCATCCCCAGAAGTGACCCCACGTTCCACAATTATTAAAACAAACGTGGCAATCTGGCGTCAAGTGGCCGACAAGTAGTGGGTGTGTCCAACAGGAACATGGCACTCATGTGCTTGCTTATTAGAACATACCTGTGCAGCCAATGCTTCAGCCTCCTTTTCCAATTTCAATCTCTCGTCATCACAATTCATGACAGCTTCAAGAGATGACATTTCAGAAGCTTCAATCTCTCTAGAAAGATGATAAATATCCATGTGGTCTGGAATTGGAAGCTCTCGGCACCCTATAGAAGCAAGGAGTGTAGATTTTCCACACCCATTTAATCCAAGCAACCCATAACGTCTGAAAAGAAAGATAGTAAGAAAATATGCAGGTCACCACAATAGACAGTGAAAAGATTCTTGAATACGTTATTAAAATTAACAAACCTGCCATAGTTGAGCTCCAGTTCAGAATCAACTATAAGATCATGTCCATGAAATGTAACCGATAAAGATTCTATCTGCAATTTGGAAGTAAGTTCGTTATTAGGGCCTCACTCTCGCCATCTCCAGAGAAATTTAAAATTCCTCCATTATAGATAAAAATAAATTGCTATTTTAGTGTCTAACAGCAGCTTTTCCAAGTTACTTGTTCCAGTAGCTTGCATAAAAACAGTTGGATTATTTAGAATGCAATCTAATTCTGGAAACACAAAAAGCATGGCAGTACCTCCACTCTGATCTGACATCTCAGTCATAAGCATCATCATAGATTACGGGACTCTTAATTAGTCAAAAAGCTTAAGGCAGCAATCACCAAATTTCATTTAACATGACATTTATTAAATCACCCCATGATCGCATTTCACTTGATTGAATTCAAACCTACTGAACTTGAACAGACTCATTTGGTGGAATTCATATTTTCCTTTCGAGTTTCACTTTTCTCTATAAGCAACACATTCTTATAATTAAACATGAACAAATCCATGTAAACAGCCCATGAATGAGAGGATTATACTCCCTTGAGGATGAATAAAACACATAATAATTAAAAAATAATATACTTATATAATCATCACGTATCAGAGCTTAGAAAAATAAATTTCGACGCACAACGTGTATGGCAACATACTCTGATATCTCGGGAGAGAGGATGCGAGCAAAGCACGCCAGTGCAAGTTCGATCGGATATCTGAATATCCCCAACTCCATTTGCCAATTTATCAATTCCATTCTGCGAATCAGCCGCCACCACTCTCGAAGATGAAGCCGCTGCTCCTTTCCCCCCTCTCTTAGCGGCGGCTGCAGCTTTCTTCTGCGCCGCTTTCTTCTTGCTCGCGTCTGATACCATCCTTAACCTAAGCACGACCACGAAACCAAAAGCAGAAACCGTAAAATTCACTTCTAAACAACAAAAAATAAAAAATAAAAAAACAGCAATAGAAGTTGAAAAAAAAGAAAAGAAAAGAAAAACACCTTTGATGATAAAGCGCGGAGATCCTAAGGATATTCGAGAAAGAGCGAGCGGCAAAGAGCGGCGGACGCAGATCTGAGGCGTAATACGCTTCCTCGGTGCTTTCCCCGGCAGAAAACGAGAGCTACTGCGACGACCGAGGGTTCGAGATTGTGGAGAGACGCATTGAGGTTTCGTATTTATAGAAGAGGATGACATGGTGTGGTGTGGTGTGGCTTGGCTTCTAAGGTCCACGTGTTGTATTAGTTCTTTTAGTGTTGCGTAGCGGACAGGGACTGTAATTTTTTGTTTTCTCAGGGGTAAACCTTGAAATCGGAAACAAGAATCGGACGGTGTCAGCCCGTTTGGGTTTGCCATTTGACGTCCGCCGCCTCATTTCTATGCAGATTTCAATGGTTCTTCTCTTCGACTGGGTTTCCTCGTCTCTGTTTCTCATCAGCCTCTGGTTGGGTTGCAATGCTAGTTTCAATTTCCTCCATAGTATCAGAATACATCACGATTAACAATCACTGGCAAGCTTTCGGATTATTCTAGTCCTTTTGCCGCAACCTTGAGTTCTCCGGCAACCATTCATATTATTCTAGTCTTTACTGCCGACGAGCACCTGATCAGGCTTGATGATCTCACCATGGTCGACCTGCTGGCCATCATTTCTCCGACCACAAGGCCTGCCATGTTTCCCGGATCCTGACAGACTTGGAAAAACATAAATTTATAACTGGAAATGGATCCCAAATGACATGATCTGTGAAAGAACAAGCAGACAATCTGATGAGAATAAAGAATGGCCATTCAAAAATTGTACAAGTTCAATGTAATGTTTTCAAGAGATTATTCAAAAATTGTGATCTCTTTCAATGTAATGAAGCATTGTACATGTTGTTTGCATGCAAACTGAAGCTCATGAAGTCTCGATAAGGTTTGATTATATGCTTAAATCTACCTCCAATGGAGAATAATCCTTGTTCAGTCTCTTCAATCGTGTCTGCATCAGCAACTTCCATGCTTCTTCTCCACTCCACAATAGTAATAGGCAAAAACAAACTGCATCAAGTGATTTAAACCTAAAACTTTACAGTGTCTAATCACAACTCCGTCAATGGATTAACCACGTTCCAGAAGTTGAGCAGAAGCCCATTCGCCCAACTCTAAAAATTCATGTTTTCGACTCGCATTCAACACCTTTTCCAGCATTGATATCGTCAATTCAAATGGAATGTTTTTCACAAAATTTTCAAGCTCGGGAAGGCACCCATGTCGGCCATAAAGTTCAATCATGGATTCATAGTGCTCAAGTCGAGGAATGACAGAAAATTCATTGGCCATCGAGTCAAATACTCGGCCACCTAACTCGATGAGCCTTTCGGATACACAAGCAAGTAGAACTCCTTGAAAAGTCACATGATCAGGCTTAATATCTTCATCCTTCATCCGCCCAAACAGTTCAACTACTTCTCCAGCCCTATGATTATGGTAACATCCAAAAATTACCGTGTTCCATAGAAACAAATCCCGAGAAGCTCCTTCGTTAAAAACCTTCATAGCATACTCAATACAACAGCATTTAGAGTACATATTGACTAAAGCTCCTCTGACGACGATGTCGATCTCGCAATTATTTCGAATCATGAAGCAATGGATTTGTTTTCCAGTCTCGATCGTAAAAGTATTTGCACAAGCGGCAAGAAGAGTTGCGAAAGTGAACTCGTTGGGTGTTGCCTCCCACTGCATATTGCCAAAAATATTCATGGCCTGCTCGCTCATACCGTGCTGAACATAGCTCGTGAGAAGAGCATTCCAAGAAATCTTATCTCGCCATTGACTGATCTGATAAAACCAAGTTCTGGCATTCATTAGGTGTCCACACTTTCCATACATGTCGAGAAGGGCAATGCCAATGTTGCGATTAGCAAATAAACCACATCTGTAGACAAACCCATGAACTTGTTTTCCCATTTCGACATTTGAAAGGGCAGCGCATAGTTTAAGTATCAGTGCAAGTGTGATTTGATCAAAGTCATCATTTTTTTGCATTAAAAATACAAAGCTCAATGCTTCTTCCCATTCAAGAGCATGAATGTATCCTGCCAACATTGCATTCCATGAAATAACATTTCGCTCAGGCATTTTGTCGAACAGCTCCCGAGCTTTCTGGTTTTTTCCGCTCATTCCATAGGCATATACCATTGAAGTTGAAGAAATCAAATTTCTCGCATTGGGATTGTCAAACACTTGAACTGCATTTTCTAATCTACCGCACTTCACATACATGTTGATGAGAGAGCTTGAAACAACTTCGCCCTCTTCAAAACCAATTTTAATTGCAACTCCATGGATTTGCATCCCTTCCTTGAGTGCCAATATGGTTGAGCAAGCAATTAGAGCGTTTGAAAAAGTAAAATTCAATGGCTGGGCAGACTTCCTAAACATTTCAAAAAACATATTTATTGCCTCTTCGTTATCGTCCATCTCATGGTAGCGCCTCACAATCACATTCCAAGACACATCATTAGGATTTTGGATCTCGTCAAACATTCTGCGAGAATCGGTCATGAACCAGCATTTTCCATAGATATCGACCAGTGAGCTTGCAAGAATTACATTCCCTGCAAATCCGAATTTCACAATTTGGCCATGAATTTGCCTGGCGAGTTGAAGCGCCAACACAGTGGCACAAGATCCAAGAACACTGGCATATGTAATCTCATTGGAACGAAAAACAGACTTATTCATATTCAAAAACAATTGGATCGCATTCTCAGCGTACCTATTTTGTGTATATGCAGTTATCATCGTATTCCAAGACCCACCATCGCGATGAGGCATTTCATCAAACACCTGTCGTGCATCTTCTAAACATCCACATATACCATAAGTCTCAATCGCGCGATTCAGAAGGAAAATTGGCGGATAAGGGGAGAACGTAACCACGTGGGACTCTACCTTGCGGGCCTCTACAATGGCGCAATTGGAAGAACAAAGTTGGAAAAGGCGTGAATAAAGAGGAGAAGGGAATGAAAACGGGGAAGAGAAAAGAAGGGAAACAGCTTTCCGAAGATGGCCTTCTTTGAGGTAAGCGAGAATTGTGTTCTTTACGGCCTTGGCACTTTTGGGTTCAACTTTAGCCTTCGGTGGTTTCTTGGGCAGAACATTGTTTAGTATGGAGACCGCATTTACGCCCAGCATTACGATTCAAACCCCAGTTTTTCGCACTTCAATTATCATGGAACACTAAATCGATGAGAAGTTGATAGAAGGTTTTTGTATTTTTCCAACGACGGGTATGGCCGAGCAGATGTTCACCTTTTTCACCTGCTATCCAATGATAGCTAATTCCAAACCCAATTCAACAATCATACGGCGCCATAACTGTAAGCTCTCTGAATCAGCTCTCAAACTCCTTCAAGTTCACTTTTGGTAAAGAATCTGATTTCTCTAACGACGGGTATGTCGAGCAGATAGATGGTCATCGTCTTCACCTGTTATCCAATGAAAGAGCTAATTCCAAACCCAATGCAGCAATCAGATGGCGCCATAACTGTAAGCTTTCTGAAACAGCTCTCAAACTCCTTCACGTTGCAGAGAAAAAGCGGAGAAAAAAACTCAGCTTTTAATCCCAAACTGATACTACTCTAATCTGACAAAGAACTCGGTGAATAATGACGGACAAACATTTGAAATTCTCTCACTCACAGATTCGAGGTGGAGGTATTATCAAAACGAGAGGCGAGGCATAAAAAGCCCAATGACTTCGTATTGGGCTAACCCATCCCGAAAATAATGTCGTCAAGCGCAGTCACCACCGCCTTATCTCACTTCTCCCTTCTCCGATCCACCGTCAGACGCTCGGTTTCAAGGCCACCTGCAATCCCTCTTTTTCTCTCTCCCAAAACCAGATCAAAGGTTTTAATTTGAACATTTGTTGTTTTTCTAAAAAATCTTGCACTTTTTCTTATTTGCAAACGTTTTTGCTTCGCTCTTTAAATTTTAGCAGGATTTTCTTCGTCCCCGACTGTTTTCTATGGCCTCGGAACCGAAGGAATCCGCTTCAAACAATCCAGGTCTCGCTACTACTCCTGACGAAGCCACCAGGGGCTACTTCCTGCAACAAACTGTACGTTCTTCTTCTTCTTCTTCTTCTTCTGTTTCTGATGGTTGTGGAGTGATCTGATTTTGATATTGATCAAACTAACCCTTCGATTGCAGATGTTTCGAATTAAAGATCCGAAAGTCAGCCTTGATTTTTACTCCCGAGTGTTGGGGATGTCGTAAGTCTCTCTCTCTCTCTCTGTTGTCATTGAATCAGTATAGTACTGTTTTTCCCATATGTTATTTTTATCCTCAACGAAACTTCAGCAAAAGCGCATGCAAATTTCTCTTAGTTTTGGGAAAGTCTATCCTTGTTGGAAAACTGAAGAACATCTGTTAATTTTCCAGGTTACTCAAGAGACTGGACTTCCCAGAAATGAAGTTTAGTTTGTACTTTTTGGGCTATGAGGTGAAATTTCTGATGTCAACCACAGTAGAGGCAGTGCTTTTAAGATTGTCCCATCTTATATTTGGTTTGCGATTCTTGCTTGAAAACCATTATGATGCCTCTGTCCATCAATAATGACGTGCGCACGGAATGGATTTATATCTAACCATTTCAAATCTCAAAATGCTATCTTGAAATATGAAAGTTGGCAACTTTAAGCTGCCAATGGATAAACTGTGGATGAACGCGACGCTTCTCACCTCCTTGGATAAGGACGCGGCTGCAAATTTCTTTCGTGATATAACTCACACGAAAAGAACTTTGGATATTACGCACGAAATGGTCTTTGGATATTACTCACCAAAGAAAGTAAATGATCCCTCCAATTCTCGAAAAGCAAAAGCTTAATTTTCAATATTCAACAACCGTCTAAAATATAAAATTAGGTGGCTTTATACATAGCCAATTTAAAAGCATAAATTAGAAAATTAAATAAAAGATAACCTAGATAAGTGGATCTAGATCTCCTAGATAAGAGGATCTAGATCTCCTAGAAAAGTGGATTTTTTTAGAGATACTATCTTTCTCTTTCTTTAAGATCTTCTTGTTATGATTCTCGGTCAATTTGAAAACTTTCTTTGATTTTTGATTTGATATTACATCAGATAAAGCATTGGAGGATCTCCTTTCTTCTTTAGTATGAGTCTACAATCTAGAATGATTTGGCTAAAAACTTTTAATTTCTATATTTTTATTCGATAGGATACGTCATCAGCTCCAGCCAATGCTGTCGACAGAACTGTGTGGACATTTGGACAAAAAGCTACATTGGAGCTAACCCAGTAAAAACAAGTTTTAGACTCTGAGTAATGTTTGACTTACCTTCTAATTTTACACTCTAATTTTACATCTTGACGTGGTTCTTATTAATTCGTGTAATTAATGTATTATTTTAACTATTTATAATTTATCATAATTATCATACCAATGAATGAAAGACACGTAATTATCACGACAAGAGGTAAAATTAGAGTGCAAAATTAGATGGTAAACCTAGCATTCTCCTTCCAGAAAATCTTGGCTAATTATTTTCGTTATTGCAGTAACTGGGGTACCGAAAGTGATCCTGAGTTTAAAGGATACCACAATGGAAATTCAGAGCCCCGCGGCTTTGGTGCGTTGTTCTTTAATTTCGATTATTGTACACTAACTATTGGGTCGTAGATCAAGCATAAAACAAACTTCTTTGTTCAATGGAACACAACTTGGACCGTTTATCTATCGATTCTGTATTAACATGGACATTTATGTTATTTGACCGTGGCAAAGTTTTTTCCTCTTACTATTAAGGGCATATTGGTGTTACCGTTGATGACGCATACAAGGCATGCGAGAGATTTGAACGTCTAGGCGTGGAATTCGCGAAAAGGCCTCATGATGGTTAGTTAATTATTTTAAGATTGAGAACTATAATATATTATGAGCTCAGTTCTTACTTTAAAATGGAGATATATTTTACATTATTTTCTCATTTCTATCCTATGCGTTGAACTTTTATTCATTATCAGACTATAGGCGGTGAGGCATTTTCAGTCAGTTCTGGGTTTAATTCAAACATAGTCATTTGTTTAGATTGTAATTGGCAATTCTTTGCTTATGAATTCCCATGTTCTATGTTTTTTCCCGCGATTTTCGTGTAATTAAAATTATGATATGTATCTCATATAATTTAATAAACGACGTAACGAAATTACAAATAAAAAAATCCTAAACAGAATACCGAATGACATAATTAAATAAATATCTAAGAATTATAAAAGACACTTAAAATAAATGCACTACAATAAGCGCATTACATTTGAGGCACGAACTCTATCATATTGTTATATTACGAAGAAAGAATATTAATATTTAATGGAAACTTCTTGCTATTAATCCATTCCAACTTCGTAGCAAAAGCTTTGAGAGACATGTTAGACTTCAATATGTGCGTAAGTCTTGCGTATTAACATAATTTTCCCAACCTTTTGGAAGCAACTAATTATGCTTAATTTCATCAATTAAATCCCTTGATATATATATATTTGTTGTTAGGCAATGAATGTCATTATCTTTTACTATTGTTATTTTAAATGCCAATAGATTCCTCTGAAAATCGACTTGGTAGAAGTTCCACCTTTCAACAAACCTCGTCGAAAAAGTTGTTTCCCTTGGTGTAAATTGGAAAGAACTGTTTCTTTTCAAGAACTTAAATGGGTTGAGAGTTTTTCAAGAAGAATGAATGTCCTTCGGAAGTATAATCCGAATTTCGTCAAATTGTTTGTAGGAAAAATGAAAGGAATTGCGTTCATAAAGGATCCCGATGGCTATTGGATTGAAATATTCGACCTTAAAGTTATTGGCCAAATTACCGCTGGTGCGAATTCTGGTTGAGATCGTTTCAATCGCAAGGTTAGCGTAATCGATTACAATTTCGTCAATAAATTTTTTGTCTCTTTTTTAATCACTGTTGCATGATGAACCTGCTCAAACCTGAGCAAATGATACAATAGTTTGTGTAAAACACCGTCACTTCTTCGATTTTCGTATATTTTCAGTTGCAAACGCCATTGATATAGAGCTTTGTGATGATTCCTCTTCTGGGTTGTTTAGTATAAAAGCTAAGATAGATCATATTAGCTGAATTCTGCTGCTTATGCTGTTTAGACTGACTAATTGGATGAACATAAGCTTTGTTTTGTCATCTGCTTTGCATGCATACCCTCATTAGGACTGAAGATTAGTGCTCTAAATCCAAGAATTTGGAGAGAAAATTTGTGATTGTTTTAGGTTCCATCATATTCATGGAGGTTTCAGTGGACACGATCTGCCTCCCCGTTGGCTGCTGTAAGTTTGTGTTTTAATGAAGCTAGTGCATGTGGAATTCATGGCTGCACTGATCGATGGGAATTTCCCCTTCTTAAATTTCAGTCAACTTAAATCTCTTCCTTTGGAGACGAGACAAACAATGCTGTGTGTGTTGGAAATCTTCAGCCATAAAATATCAACGCTAAATTACAATAAAAAATAATAATTTTTGTAATGATTGTTATATTTATTTTTTATACTTTAATATTTTATTTCTTAGCAAAATTTATTTAGCATTTTAAGTTGATTTGTTTCGCTAATTACTTAAAAATAAAATTAATTCTTAAAAAAAAACTTTTAGTTTACATTTAAGCAATTTATATTTTTACTCATAATTTGTACTTTTAGGTTTATAAGGATTATATTTTGGATTATTTATGGTATATTCGTGATATATAGTAATAGTATGAAATAATTTTTAATATATATTTATTTATTTGTTTAATTATCTTTAATTATTTATGACATATTAGAACTTTCTATCTAAAAGAAATATTTATTTCTAGTGTGTTTTTTTCCGGTATTTAGTAAACATTATGATATTAATTAATTTTTCTTATAATTATTTGGTTGAATAATTAAAACAAAAAAATCATAATACAATGAATTATTGAAAAAATAGCAATTTCATAATTCATTGGCACCTAGTATTTAAGTGCAGGCATTCGTCGCTGACGTTCCCAAGATTGAATCGGGTGCCAAAAAATAAAAGACTCGAAAGTAGAATTCCAGCGTTTCGCGCGAGCACTAACTTGTTTTAAGAGAAAAGTAGACGAGAATGATTGATTTGTTAACAAAAAATAATAATAATTCAATGATTAGTTTGTTTTTATTGTATTTAAAAAACGTTCGACACATAATACTAATTAATTTTTTGTTTTCATAATTACTTGATTGGATAATTAAAAGAAAAAAGATCATTATATAATGAATTATTGAAAAAATACTCAATTTCGCTATGCCCAGTATTTAAGTGTGAGCATTTGCAGCAAATGTTCGCAAAGTTGGATCGGACACCCGAAAACAGAAGAGTCGAAATAGCTTTCGAAGTGGGCTTCTATTTGGAAACGCAATTGCAGCAAATGTTCGTAGAGTTGGATCGGACACCCGAAAACAGAAGAGTCGAAATAGCTTTCGAAGTGGGCTTCTATTTGGAAACGCAATTGTAGCAAATGTTCGCAGAGTTGGATCGGACACCCAAAAACAGAAGAGTCGAAAAAGCTTTCGAAGTGGGCTTCTATTTGGAAACGCAATTGCAGCAAATGTTCGCAGAGTTGGATCGGACACCCAAAAACAGAAGAGTCGAAAAAGCTTTCGAAGTGGGCTTCTATTTGGAAACGCAAGCAGACATCTGAGAGTTCCATGTAAGCACTTTAAACTCATTTTAACGGAAAAAGGAAACGGAAATCGTTGATTTATTAACTAATAATACTTTAACAATTAGTTTGTTAAAGGAAATAATTTAAGTTTAGCTTTTCCTAATCTCTTCGTTTAAGGATTTTTTTAAAAAATTGTTCTAAATTTAAAAATATGATCTTGTTTTATGCGACATATTTTTAATATTTTGTTGACGCACAGTCGCACACAGGTCACCTAGATTTATATTGATTAAAATAATAATATTATTTTAGCTAATTAATTAAATAGATAAGTAGAACAGACTGTCACTGGGCTCCACATCTTTTGACCTTGGAAAAGACCTTCCTCAACACCCCTTCAATTACTACAATACAAATATTCAAAAAAATAATTATTTAAATAATAATAATAAACTAAAATAGCTGGCAATCGACATCATCAATCACGTTGAATGTCAAATTAATTGAGACATTTTCTCTTACGTTTAGCATAGTAATTAGGTTAAATGATACGACACTTCACTGTTAATATTATATCATTAAATTCTTAATCAAAATTATCTCTATTTTCTATCATGAAAATGATCAAAAACAACCCTTTAACCATAAAGCAATGACAAGTCAACTACTAAATAATTTTTACTGATAAATAGAACGTTCAACTAAGCCAAGCTGTTACATTTTTCGTTCTATAATGTTTTCTTTTCGATGCAAAATATTGTCAATAAATGTGACAGTCTGTTCTGTGAATGTAAAAATGACACATGTGTGTGTCTGAATCATATCAATAAGGGTGCATGATCCCACATTGTTTTAAGAGAGTAAAATATGTATAATTTATAAGTATGGTTTTTATCTCTACCTAGTACAATGCGTTTTTGACTAATCTCAAGAACAAAACAGTGAGTTTCGGCTCAAAACGGATAATATTGTACTGAGAAAAATAAGAAACGTTATAATAGAACATTATTTTTCCGCTGCAAAAAATGAATCATTGAAATAAGACTCAAGAAAGTTATTTTTTTACATATAGGATCCTATTATATATATAGCCAATATAATGAATAATATTATTATAATATGGAAATAAAGAGGAATTGGTTGAAAAAATAACATGCAACCTATGAAATTAAGCCGACAAAGTTATACTTTTATGAGCAAATTTTAATGAAAAAATAAATAAAATTATAATAATTTTTAATAGGAGCATGGAGACTTTGAAGGGGTAGCAACAAAAAAGTCTCCTCGTCCTCTATATATATATATATATATATTATAGTACTATATAATATACTCATCATATACATAGAGACTGATTGAGTGTGGCTGCACAAAACTCCAAAATGTTGTAAATCATGCATGTTTTTGGATTTGATATTTCATTTATTGAATATATTTTTCAAGTGGACAACTTCCTAACCATGTATCAATCTCCGAAAAGATTCTAGAGCGAAATAGAAAATTATTTATTTTAGGATAAAATATAAAATAAACTCTAAAAATTGTCTATTTAACTTAAACAATTAACTTTGTTTTTGGACAAAATAAATCTTAAATTTTAAGATTATTTTAACTTAGATCATGAATTTATTTAAATATTATAAATTATTTTTGTTAACAAAACAACTCTTAAAATTATTATCTATTAGCAAATCAACCATTCATAGGCGTCTGCGTTTTATGTTCAGACATCGGCATTCATTGCTAGACGTCTGTGTTTTATATCTGGGCATTTGCGACTAAAATTGATCTCAAAACTAGACGTCTGTAGCAAAAATTAGTCTACAAATTGGATGTCTGCTCTCTTGAGATCTACGTTCATGTTTTGGAGTCCACAGCCAAAATTGATCTCCAGAGTGGACATCTGCTTTCAAAATTGGTTTCCAATTTTAGTCGTAGACGCTTGAAAGCCGAACGTGTACACAAGAAAATGGTTAATTTGTTAAGAGAAAATAATTTAAGGATTGTTTTGTTAAAGAAAATAGTTTAAGGATTTTGTCACGGACCCTATAGTGAAAGATTATTTTTATAAATATCCTTTAAAAAATGAACTATTTTAAGATTAAAATATTATTTAGTCAGTTTAAGATATTTTTTGAAGTTTGTTTTACATGTTATTATTAAAAAAAAAAAGGAATATGACAAATCAATCATCGTACTTTGTAATTAATGACAAGTCAATTACTAAAGTATTTTTGCTAACAGTTTAACCATTGAACTATGATAAATGGAGGGAGCAAACATCGTAATTACGTTTTCCGTTAAAAAATGTTGTCAATCCGCTGCAGAATGTTGTCTTTCCAAGCTGAACATTATCTTTCCACTATTTCTTAAAAAGAGTTATCGTTTTGCTGCGAAACGATAATTTTCTACTTGTAAAAAAATTATTGTCCGCTGTAAAACAATCACTTTCCGATGCGAAACTATCACTTTTCACAGCGAAATGATCACTTTTCGCGGTAGAATAATTAGTTTCTTCTGTAAAAAGTGATATATTGGTGATGAACACTGAAAGAATACGATGAACCAAGAAGAGGAAGGAGAAGATGGAGATGAGAACTGGACGGTAAAATCAAGAGGAGAGAATTGTTTTCGACGATGAAAAGACGTTCGAAAACCTAAAAAATAATAAAACTATTTTCAGGCAACAGAGTGAACTATTTCGGATCTTCCTAACATCGTCTTACCTGTGATATTACTACAATTAAAATTAAAATATACAGATTGTAAATATAGAATGAGTTTTGCGGTATTTGCCAAGTATATTTTTTATAACTCAGTATTTGTCATTTTTCCAAAATAAAAATAAAAACAAGTTGTGGAAAACAGTTCTTGTCTGGTTTCCTTCGTCAACATGATTGTAGATCTTGGTAATCATGACGATTTCTCTAGTTTTCATAACAATTTTTTTGTTTCAGTTTGAAGAGTTCACTGCGAGGACGAAGAACAGACAAAAATCACATCATCTTCATCGTCACCAAGGTCCAAACTAAACCCACGAACTAGAAAGAAAGCTTTTTGCACAAAGAACATGTACTGTCGAGAACAATCATGTCTTATTTCCCGTAAAACAAAACAATTTATCATTGTCTTTTCGGAATCATCCCTCCCATGCCTTCTTCCTCCATCAGATCTTTCTGATTTTACTTACAGTCAGGTCAGTCATCAATAGATTTCAGTTGTAGTAGCACATCACCTTCTGATCTTCTGTCTTGATTTCCTCCATTATCATTAAGCTATCTCTGTTACTCCCATTATTGTGCTTCTTGGTGCTGCAGATCAACTGATTTAATGGGACGTCTTCTCCGAAGTAGAAGTACCCATTAGGGTTCTGGTTTGATTGATCGGCATTTTCGTTTCCTCTGTAACCATTGTTGATCAGCGTGAATTTATGGTATTCTTCGACCCCATGTGAAAACTGGGAAATACTGCCCATTTCTTCTTGTTTGATTTCTCCTGATCCGCCATAGCTGAGCTGTCTGCAGCTTCCATCAGACGAACTGCAACTTCCTTCGTTTCCAAAAACTAAAAGATTATTATTCTTAGGACGAAAATACTGAGCAGAACTCATAAAGTTTTCTTGGGTTTGTAAAGGGTCGAAGGGTGCCGAGATTAGTCGTTCGAACGACGCCGGAGAGTAATGAGGGTAGTTTGACTTGTAGAGAGAAGAGATTAACGGTTGAGATAAAAGGGACGAATTCTGAGGAGAGGAGAGGAACGGTGGGGATTTTCTCTGGGACGACGAGGAACTGGAAGCCATAGCCATGAGCTTCTTCTTGAGCTTGGTGTTCCAGTAGTTCTTTATATCATTATCTGTTCTTCCTGGCAACTGAGCCGCCATGATTGACCACCTGTAAGTAATCTCAATCCTATTAATCGAAATTCAATAGGTTTACTATTGGATCTAACCTTGAATTTTCCACCCAAAAAAACAAATAAAGCAATTCTCCGGCAAAAATAGCGCTCAGAAGATGACAAAGTATGGATTTTTTTTTTTTTTGGTCAGAAAATCACTGTTTAAGGAAATGGATGTGTGGTTGTACCTGCTTCCAATGTTGGAAAAGAGAGCGCAGATTATTCTATCTTCCTCATCAGAGAATTCGCCATGCCTGATATTTGGTCTTAGATAATTGAGCCATCTCAACCTGCAACTCTTCCCGCATCTCTTCAAACCTGATCAAAACCAGACTCAGCAAAGAAGAAGAAGAAGAAGAAGAAGAAGAGAGAGAAAGATAGAGATAGAGAAAGAGAGAGCTAGATAAATATTACCAGCCTTCTGAGGAAGAGCAATCCAATTTCCACCTGTCCCATTTTTCTCGATGAACTCTTTAAGCCTTGAATCTTCCTCCGGCGACCATGGACCTTTCTTCACATTCGCCTTGTCACAGCAAGGCGCTCTCCCCATCTCTCTCTCTCTCTCTCTCTCTCTCTCTCTCTCTACTTTCTCTCTCTAAGCAGCTTCGTCTTCCCCCCGTTGAAACAACAACAAACCTTCCACTTCCCAGGACTGTATCCCATTAATATAACAGGAGAGGCTTGTCTGGTTTAGACATAAATTAATAATTAAAAAAAAAAGAAAAAAAAGACGTATCCATGCAATAGGTCAAAATAGTAAACCATTTGTTAAACAATTGCTATCCATCCTACACTACTGAGTCACCCTAGTCTAGCTGATAAGAGTGCAATATTTGGTCAAGTCTCTTGGCCTCACTTGAACATTAAAAAGCCATAAAAACATGTTTCGTATTTTAATATGTTAAGTACTATGTAATATCATAGTATAACAATCATATTTTATTAGAGTATAATTAACAATAATTATATATTAGAAATCACAAACACATGACCAAATACGGTATAAAGTTATACGACATTAAATATCTAATAAAACACAGGACTTTAACGTGTAAAGATCAGATGTCTGCTTTAATTTGATGAGGGGTCGAAAATGCCGTAACTAATAAGTTTTAAGAGTGTGAATTCTAGCTAAAAAAGTCAATGTTTCTATTCCCCTTATCTCCGGTTAAATTAAACGATACAAAATATTTTGATTATTTATGAAGAAAATTGTTTTAATCTAAAATCAGGTTTCAGTATTTACGTTTTAAGGTGATTCATGAATTTGAGTATGTTTTGTACTCAACTTAGCTTGACGAATATTACAAAACTATTGCACTTTTGCGACCGTAAAGAAGAAAGATTATATAATTTAAGTCGAACATATTATTATCGAGATGGTCATAGAAAAGACGACGATAATGTTAGAAATCGAATTGTAATAGGTAGAGGACGAGATTAAAGATGTGGAGTCTCTCAGTGCTTCTAATACAATATTGTCCGCTTTAGGTCAAAGTCTGCACAATTTTGTTTTTGGGGTTAGCCCAAAATGCGTTGTACTAAGTAGAGATGATAACTCTACTTATAAACCATTTACTTTTTACTCTCCCAAGCGATCTGAGATTGTACACCCCCACTGGTATGATTTAGATTCTCACCATCAACAAAATCTTGGGTTGTTATTGTCTTCACAGGGAAGACTGCCACAATAACCCCCTCTTAGAAGTTTGACGTATTTGTCGATCACACTTTCGGTTGAGATTTGACTATAATGTCATTTGTGGAGTCTTTTCATTTTTACAGTATAATATTATTCACTTTAAACAACCCGACGTAACAATAGAATGTGAAGTGTGGTTTACCAAACTATAGACTAGGCTCTTCTAAACAGTAGTAATCTTTCAAGTCCACTAGGTAGCTGTCATAATTTTCATTAAACGAACTCCATCGTACATTTCCACTGTAATGAATCAATGTTCAAAATTTGAATTCTCACAACAAAAGCTAAGTATATTTGGGTTTAAATAGGATGGTACAAAACCCATTTAAACCCACTGAATTTACAGAGTCTTTTTTCCATTCAATGAATCCATCCTCAACGTATATGTTGGGATGCATTCAGCCTCCATGGACAGACCAGAAGTTGCTTCTTCGAATTGTATAAAAAATAGGGTAAATAACACTGCAAACTCTATAGTTCTGGATCAATGACAAGTCAAACCTTTGAGAAATTTTTTTAATAACTAAAACCCTGAACTATGAGAAATTATCGCCGGCAACCTCGCAGTCAAATTTTCCGTCCAAATCCGTCAAAACTAATTCCTCAGTTAACTTGAAACGTTTTCCTCTCAATGTCGATCTCGTTCGTCGGCGTCGATTCTTGAAATCGATGTTCTTTCTACCATATAAATGAATTTCAAAGTCGAAGATTCAAAAATTTCGAACTTTTTGACTGTAAAACGACGAATATTGAAGGAGAACTGTCTGTTTTAGGTTAAAAGACGATTTTTAACATATAACGGACGTCCGTCATACTCTGACAGACGTCCGTTATAGGTTAAAAATTGTATTTTGTCCATTTTATTTTTTATTATTAATAAACAAATATTAAATTACGGTTTTACCCTTAAAAAAGTTGGGGGTACAGTCGTCTGCCACTTGTCTGTCAAATTACTCTTTTATCCTTATAAAAATAATAATGACAACTTTTTTAAGGGTAAAACGGTAATTTAATATTTGTTTATTAATAATAAAAAATAAAATGGACAAAATACGATTTTTAACCTATAACGGACGGACGGACGCCCGTGAGAGTATGAAGGACGTCCGTCAGAGTATGACGGACATCCGTTATATGTTAAAAGTCGTCTTTTAACCTAAAACAGACAGTTCTTCTTCGAAATTCGTCGTTTTACAGTCAAAAAGTTCGAAATTTTTGAATCTTCGACTTTGAAATTCATTTTTAAGGTAGAACTAACATCGATTTTAAGAATCGACGCCGACGAACGAGATCGACATTAAGAGGAAAACGTTTCAAGTTAACTGAGAAATTAGATTTGATGGATTTGGACGGAAAACTTGACTGCGAGGTTGCCGGCGATAATTTTTCATAGTTTAGAGTTTTAGTTGTTAAAAAAAATTCTCCAAGATTTGACTTGTCATTGATCTAAGAACTATAGGATTTACAGTGTTATTTACCCTAAAAAATATTGAACTAAATTCTCGGATTCCCTCATCAGACGCACAGTGGAGCTGATGAGAATGATCATCGAGTGCTGAGGACTGACCAATCACTGGGGATCTATGAAAATGATAGATCATAGCCGTACGTTTGTTTTACGAAAAGGTTGAGGAAATAGGTAGACAAGGTCCTGCTACATTGTATCATTTCCTTTCTGGGAGGTCTGGTCTGATTTTTCCTTTTTTGAAGGATGAGAGACAAAAATGTCAAGTTTTGTTCCCCGGGAAATTAATAAAACAATTAATAAATAATTATTAATAATTTAAACATTGAATTATAATAAATAAATTGAGTAAATATCATATTTATATTTTTCGTTAAAAAACGTTATCTTTTTAAAGAACGAACGTTATTTTTTCACTAAACAGATTTAAAAGATTATTTGCTGCACACAAAACAATTACTTTCCACTACGAAAAGACATCATTCCATTTGCGAAAAAACAACATTTCGTAAAGGAAAAATTACTTTATGCAACAGAAATATTACTTTCTTTTGCAAAAAGTGAGACATTGGTGATGAACACTTGACAACGACAATAAACCAGGAAGAAAAAACGAAAAGATGGTGATGAGAAATAGACAAGTGAAATCAAGAGAGGTGAATCATGCTGACGTTCGACAACGTCTTCGAAAAACTGAAATCGTGGGAATTGTTTTCGACGATGAGAAGGCCATGTTAGAGCTTCTCAGCATCGTCTTTGCAATAAGATGACTTCAATTATAGCGATTTTAGCATAAAACTAAGTAGAATTAGAATTGCAAAGAGTGTGTTTCTCTGTCGTCTTTACGGTATTGTTTCTTTCAACTGGTAAATGAAATGGTTGCGTCATCCATTTCTCAGAGTTTAATGTTTAAGTTGTTAGCAAAAATTGTTCTGTGATTGACTTGTTCTTAATCCCATAATACAGTGATTATTTTGTTAATTTCCCTAAATTATACTAAGAAAATTTAATTTAGTAACATATATCAACATACTAATTAACAAGGTAATGCATCGATCTAGAATCTGTTAATTGAGTGGTTGATTTGGTTGGTGTGAGGTTGCTAATCCAACTTTTATGTATATGACTATGCTTCTCCAAATGATAACACCCAGCACTTGACAAGTTAATAATTTCAACTCGTAACACCTAATTTTAACTATATTCCATAGACTTCTGATGAGACTGAGCTTAAGGACTATAAAAAATTAATAAATATTACCATTGAATTCTCACTCCAAGAAGGACCCATCCCATATAATCTTGTAATTAGAGATTGCTTTAGTGTTTCCTCGTGACTAAAAGGAATGATTAATTATGTGTAATGTTTATAAATTATTATTTCCCACTTAAACTAAGTTTATGTTTAAACTCATGAAATGTTGACATCGTGCATAAGACGGGCAGCCATGGAGCCGATCCTTCGAGCTTCTCATTCGATAGGCTTTTATTTTGGACGTCCTTTCGTGTCTCGCTTGTCTTCCTCCACTTGTTCTAAATAAAAAATATTTGAGGTTTGGATGATCAAAGAAAAATAATGAAGAATGTTCAAAGCTTACCACATTAGCTACATCAATGAAGTCAACCGGCCAGCCAATAGCCTCGATATGATACTTGTACTAATTATTTATATAAGATCTATATTAGTTAAAGTGTTAGATTAAATGTGGAAGAAATCAAAATACATCTTGTCATTGATTTTAAAGTCAGAGATTGTTGCTTTTCATTCTAGTTAAGTTTTTTCTAAACCTTTCAACAATCTCCAATTCGACAGTGTATGGTTCTATATAATATGTTCAGGCTTAGAGGACCTTCAACACTCAATTCATCTCTATTTATTAACTCCTTCCATCAAGAAGATGAGGGATGAGTGTCATGGACATTTGACAGTTTTTTTGTATGAAAACAGTCAATAAATGAAACCAAGATTGAACAAAAACTAGACCACGGTAATTTCTAAATTAGGTTCTCCCATATGATATGAGTTTTACATTATTTATGTAATAAGAAAACAAAACTCATGAATCATGATAATAGATCCTCTCAATAAAATTGAGTATTATCTTCCAGGTATCACTATGCATTATGTTTATTTCTTTATTGCCCATAAACTTAATGAATAAACTCTATGTTTATTCTAGGTCTAATGCTTAAGTATATTTGTCAAAAATAAATATGTGCACAATAAATATAAATATGAGAAATATCATTAAAAAAGTTACATCAACATTAGTTCTTACAAATAAAAATTATATAAAGAAACTAAGTCTCATCCTTTCTACATGATTCTTAAATTTTGACGGTGACATGTCTTTAGTCAAACGGTCGAGTATCATCAATTCAATGTTAATACATTCAATGACCACTGAAGCATTTTTAACACGTTCCCTTATGGCTAAATACTTAATGCCGATGCGTTTACTTCGACTGTCACTTTTGTTGTTTTTAGTCATAAAAACTGAAGCTGAATTTTCACAATATATCTTCAATGGTCTAAATAGAATCCATGATTTTAAGCCTTGAAATAAAACTCTTCATCCATACATCATGTGAAGTAGCCTCAAAACATTATACGAACTCAGCCTCCATAGTAGATATGGTAGTCAAATTTTGTTTGACACTTCTCCAAGATATAACTCAACTATCAAACATAAAATTGTATCCCGATGTTGAGATACGTGAATCAATGCAGCCAGCAAAGTCTAAATTAGAGTAGCCAAATACATAAAAACTACCAGTCTGTATGTACATAAACATGTAATCTTTGGTTCCTTGAAGGTACAACAACATTTTCTTTGCAACAATTCAGTGATCTTTACTTGAATTACTCTGATGTATTTCTAACATCCCAACAACAAATGCAATGTCAGACCTTGGGCAAACTTGAGCATATGTCAGGCTCCAACAACTGAAGCATATAGAATGTTTTTCATTTGCTCCCTCTCAAGTTTGTTATTCGGGCATTGGTTCTCACATAACGTGTCATCCTTCACAACTTGAGCTATACTATGTGAATAATCTTTCATCCAAAATCTCTCTAAAATACCTCGACAAACCCAAGATACCTTGACATCTATCTCAATGAATCTTAATATCGATTACATAGAATGCATCACTTATTTCCTTTATATCAAAGTTTTTAAAGAGAAATTGTTTCGTCTCATGCAATAAACCCTCATCATTAGTTCCAAGTAAAGTACCATCCACATATAGAACTAAGAAACAAATTTTACTCTCACTATCCTACAAGCATATACATTAATCCATGAGGTCTCTACAAAACCAAATTAAGAAAGAATATCATTAAACTTTAAGTACCACTAACGGAAGGTTTGTTTCAATCCATATATGGATTTCTTAAGCTTGCGCACTAAATGTTCATCTTCACTAAAGGAGAATCCTTTAGGTTGTTTCATGCACACATCTTCCTCTAGCTCTCCATTGAGAAAAACCATTTTCATATCCATTTATTGCAACTCAAAGTCATAATGTGCAACCAATGTTAAAATGATGTAAATAGAATCTTTCTTAGATACAAGAGAAAAAAATCTTCTTATAACTGATTCATTCATTTGGAATGAATCTTTGAGCAATAAGCCTTGTTTTATATCTTTCAATGTTTCCCAATGAGTCCCTTTTAGTTTTAAAGACTCATTTACATTTAATGGCTTTTACACCATCAGACGACTCAACAAGATTTCAGACTCTGTTAAAATTCATAGAATTCATTTCATCTTTCATGACATCATACCATAAACTTGATTCACTATAACTTATAGTTTGAGAAAACGTCTTAAGATCATTTTCAGCTCCAACATTATAGTCTGATTCATGTAGATACATCACATAGTCATTAGAAATAACTTATTTTCTTTCTCTAGTAGATCTCCTTAGTGTTGTTTCAACGTTTTCTTGAGAAATTTGTTGTTCAACTAGTTGATCAACAATTTCCTGAACTTTTTCAAGAATTTGATATACTGAATCAATGTCAACAACTTGTGGAATATCATTTATTGATTGTTCAACTCTCGTTTAGACTCAAGGAGCGTTATAAACAACAATCAATCTTTCACACGAGTTAAAAAATTGAACATCAATGTGACTGTAGCAAGCCAAGTCTGACTCGGCTTGTTTCACTCATGGATCATGAGCTGGCTCGAATTAAAATTTTTTTTAGGGCAAGTTCGTTAGGCTTGCTCATTAAGCTCACTAAGCTCATTAGGCTCGACTTGTTTAACTCGCTAGGCTCGGTGATTCTAACATTTTCAGACTCTACTTGGATCGGCTGACTCGTTTGTCACATCTATCGAGATGAAAGTTTTATCGATAAAAGTAAGTTGTTCAACTAACACTCATCATTACAAGTGAGATTTTTTATTATTTATCTAGTTATTTTAGATAAATTTCATTGTTACCTAAACTAATTAACTCAAAATTAGTCATTGAAATATAAATTCAACAAAATATGATATTTGCATCTCTTTATTTAGTCAATAGTTTTTTTAGCATAGTTGGAAACATTAATTATAATTACACTATGTGTGTCAGTTAGATGTGTTGTGTTTGATGGAAAATCAAGAAATGTTACAAGATCCATATAACCAAAGTACTAATAAGAAAAACATTGTCATGTGAGTGTTGCTCCATCCCCCTACGACATCTTTCTTTCCTCCCGCTTTCTTTTCTCTTTCCCTCTGTCATTCATTCTCTTTCTTTTCTCTTTCCCCCTACGACATATTTTATAATAATATTTTATTCTCTTACATCTTAATTTGTAGTACTCCATTAATAATATGCAACACTAAATATTTGTGATGATATTCGTGTGATATATTTTTATTGGATAGTCTCAAATAATTTTTTTTTCCTCAATACATGTCATTTTATTAATTAATAAAACAATTTTGTTAATGAAATGACTAACTATTATATTTTGACATTATAATAATAAATAATTATTATAATTTTAATAATTTAAATTTAAATAAGTATACATAATATTGATATAAATTAGAAATATTTATGTATATTCGGCTCGTTAGGTTTAGCTCGTTAAGACTCGTTTAGTCGGCTTGGTTCGACTCATTTAACTCGTGGCTCACGAGATGGCTCGAGTTAAAATTTTTTTTTGGTCTCGAGCTTGTTAGATTTGGCTCGTTGGGCTCACTAGGCTCATTAGACTTGACTTATTTAACTTATTAGGATCGATGAGCCAGACTTTTTTAGACTCAGCTCAGCCCGGCCTGCTCGTTTGTCACCTCTGATGTAGGCTAAAGCTCTAACTCAATAAAATTCATATTCAGTTAAATAATAAAACTATCAAATTATGATATTTTTCTTAATTCATGTGGGTAAATTAAGAAATATAACTTGTTATTTTATCTTAAGATTAATTACAATAAATATCATAATAAGATTTTTAACACTTAATATATAATTTTACTTAAGTAAAAATGTTGTGACTACTTTTTAATTAAATAAAATTATATAAATCATTCAACATTTAAATTTTCTACATAAACACAAACTTTAATTTCAAGTTCAACAATTATATTATTTTAAAATAAACATGAAATTAAAGTCTAAATTAATATTCCATACACATAACACACCAAATATTCATGCAAAATAAATTATAAATTATGCGCAAATAAATATACATGTAAAAATATAAATTTAACTAACATGTTATTTAATTGACAAAAATAATTATGGCATAATGGTTTAAGCATTTATTTAAACACATATGAAGTACTCAAATTACATCAAACACATTTTAACATGTGTAATTCTACACGTATTTTAATATACGAAATTGATATAAACAAAATTCAAATTGTTAACCAAAAACAAGTTAGTCGAGTGGCAATCCATTTTGTTCAACTTTTAAAAGGTCGGGTTCTAATCCTAGAAGCGTCAATTTATCAATTAGAATGACCACCAGCGACTAAATAAAATGTTATATAACTTAAATCCAAATTCCTGTAAAGAAACAAGTCTAGTCGAGTGGCAACCCACTCAGTTTTTTCGTGAAGAGGTTTAAGTTTTAATCAAGAGGTCGCAATATTTTTTCTTTTAAATAGCCACCTATCAAAACGACGTCGTTTCAGGTAAGGAGAAATAGTTTTCTAACACCTGAAATGACATGTAGTTTCAAGACCATCAGAAACTACATGTTGCTCAGGTTAACATATTGCATTTCCTAAACACCCAAATGACATGTAATTTTAAACCACCAGAAACTACATGTCGTCTAGGTTGTCTTCAATTGTCAGCTGAGTATGTTTGACTTTGTTCGACCCAAATGCATCCCATATCAAACTCGACGAATTCTCATCATTTTGGACATCAAATTCAACTATTTTAATTACAGAATGTTCAGATTAACTAGAAAAGTTTTATGACACTTGAAACGACATAGTAGTTTCAAGACCATCAGAAGCTACCTATCCCTCAAGTTAACAAACTGGAGTTCTTAAACACCCAAACGACATGTTGTTTTAAATCACTAGAAACTACACGTCACCTAGGTCATCTTCAACCTCTAGCCGGGTCTATTTGACTTAGTCTGTTATGAACTCAATCGGCATCAAACCCGACAAATTCAAAAATGCCTCAAACATAAACTTTAAAAATAAAAAATTTTCAAACTTTAATTTCAAAAAACATCAAGACGGATGTATTAATAACTCTGATACCAAATGTTAAATATTTATATACAATCTAAATATTCTTTATCAATCAAAATTAAAACATTTAGATCAAATGCAAAAAATAAAAAATTGAAATACCTCTTGACATTGATGTTGAAATTAGAGACTGTTGTTTTCCTTCTTGATTTAGTCTCTTCTAACAATCTCCAATTCGATGGTATATAGTTTATGTATGAGATGTTCAAACTTAGAAGATCTCCAACACGCAATTCCTCTCTATTTATTAACTTCTTACATCAAGAAGTTGAGAGATAGATGTTATGAGCATTTTACAGTTTCTTTAATGGAAACTGACAAAAAAACCATATCAAAATTGAACAAAAAACCATATCACGACAGTTTCTAAATTACAAACTGTCAACACCTTGTTCACCTCGTCTAATTCTACTGCTTAAATCGATTCAAAACAATCCACGTATGGTTACAACATTCTTAAGAATCGCTCGAGAAATAGTAGTGTATTTGTTCAATTCCAATTGAATTTTTAGCCAAAATACAAACCATAACGGGTACGAAAGTATAACCATAGTGATCTACATTTCTTGCCCTTACTTACCACAACAAATTAACTCATAAATGAAGCTAAATTGGACCGAATTAAACCATGTCCGCCCTACAAATTGTGTTTCACTGAAGACATAAACTCTGGGTGAAGTAACTATTGCATAAATGGATAATTAAATATGTAAATAATTAAGTATTTCTAGGATCATTTGCAAATATTTCACAAATAAATTAGTGAGTAAAGTTTAGGATTTTTTGTTTTTTTTAAGATTAAAAATGTATTAAACGAATTCATATTTACCCTCTTGCCCTTGCGCTTGGTAAACCTTAACAGAGAGAGATGCAAAAGCAGGTTGAGAGCTCGTGAAGTGAAGCTATGGAAGCTGATAAATCGGTAAACGTGGTGTGCACCATACTGGCTATTGAACACACCAATCTCTTCTACAGGGTGTGCTCCATTTGCGAACGGACTCTTCCTGATAATCCCATTTCTGGGTCTTCTTCCCTCTGCCAATTCTGCAACTTCAACTCATTCAACCCGGCGTCTTCTTCCAAGCGTCTCTTTCGTGTCCTTGTAAGAATACTTCCTTTTTCTGAACTTTCTTCCTTTGTTTACCATGTCTTTGGGTGGAACCAAGATTTCACTGGGTCGTCTAGTAATTTTTTAGGGATTTGTATTTTGTTGCAGATCTCAATCGCATCAGTCACGCAAGTATTTACTGTTATATGCTTCGATAGAGCAGCTAGAGTTCTATTTGGATGCTCTGCTGATGACTTTTTTGATTTCGCCAAGCTTCATCCTTTGGCAGGTGATCTCTCTCTCTCTCTCTCTCTGGTGGCATCCTTTTAATTTTGTTTGAGAGTCACAGCATTTCTATGGTACTGAAACATTGATTGAATCTTATGTTTGTACGATTCCTTGACATTCTTCTTTCATAATAGGAAAAATTCATCCTTCAATCTTTATGAACTTTGTGGGTTCCCATGATAGTGTTCAATTCCATTTAATCCATGCCGTCACAATTTTCTCTCCTATTGATTTGCCATGCAGCTTCCGCAGCAAATGACATTCTACAGGGAGAAAAGTTTAAAATGGAATTATCCAAACCAAAGAACGGCAATGCCCAAAATCTCAGAGTAGTTAAAGTTGTTCCGCTCCGGTCTGATTTCCAACCGGCTATCACGACCTTGAGAGAATTATACCAAGTAAGAAGCAGCTCTTAGCCACTCTCTTCATAGTTATGCATTGTTTATGGGAGTTTTGGCCGGCATTTGCAAACTGCAATCGATTTTGAAACATCAAACTGGAAAGGTGATCTTGTTCTTATCATCCGTTTGTCGAAAGTTTTGTCGCAATAGTCAATGGCTTCAAGAATGTTACTAAGTTTCTAGAGCTGAATCTGCTTGATATTTTGAGATTTCATCTTTGCATCTGGCTGTCACGTATTGAACTAGTAAGGAATCCATAGATAAAAGTAGAAAGACTGGTCTATTTGGCTATTTCTAATAGCAAGTGATCTTCAATTTGTGTTTATTTAGATCAGGAGGATAGATCAAAGTTTCCTTGATTCATACTATTAGCAGTGGATATGTTTGAATCATTCATTGAAAAGCCTCTCTAACTCCAGCGAGTCTTCTTCCATGGCCAAGTGCCAACCCAACAACTCTACAAATTCTGTCACCTTCTTCCACTTCTCGACTCCATCATCTTCCCCGGCTCCTTTTAAACTCCATACCAACAATTAACTGCACCACCCAGTTGAGTTTTCAAAATGGGCGAAGAGCAACAGCAAAACCCTTAAATTGCATGCTATATTCTCCATGGATCGGCAAAGACCCTTAAATTCTGAATGAAATTGTGCCATTTTTCTTGTCATGGCATCTTCTCTAGCATTTTGGTCGATGCCGAAACTTAGCCGAAATTAGACTTCTTTGTTCTGCTTGTTACCCGTTGCTAATGTCTTATAGTCACCGATGACCTGATCTCGGTCTATACCGACTGCATCATTGAGCTGCCTATTTCTCGCAAGTTTACAAATCCCGCTTGCTATCGAACAATTGTTGGTTGTTTGTAGCAGCTCACCCTCACACGGCCTCACATCACCTATACCGCCAACAAAATCTCTCAATTCACGCACTGCCTACAAATGGACGTTGAAATGCAGTTAAACTCCGCCGCGTATACACTCCATGTCTTCCCAAATTCTGATTAAGATTTGCAACACCAGTGCTTGCACCTTTATGAATGCTTGTGTTTCTGCTACATAACCTGGCTTTTTGAGGCTCCAATTTTTGCTTTGCATATTCTTCAATCTAGGCCAAATATCATCTTGTTTCGTCTACGATGGCCGAGATATAATGCGTCGATTCTCTATTACACTCATTGCACATCAGGCAAACTTCCGAAACCATCTACTGTGATAACATTCGCCCATCTTTGCCAATCCATGTATGTCATCCTCGGACGAAGCTGATTGTCTATTCCATCCGTTTGTATGTCATTCACTCGCTGACAGAGCCAATTGTCTTTGAGTCTCTAATTGCGAGCTGCTTGACTAACTTCTACTCTTGTTTAGGCTCGAGTTATTGTTTTCGAAAGGTTACAAGTGTTTATTTCACAATTTTAACTGTCAAAAAAAAAATTAAGTGTATTTTTTAAAGTCTACAATAATTTTGAAAGAGAATTGTTTTATTATTTTTTGATTACGATTTAATTATTTTTTGTCTGCCAATCACAATCACCCACATACCTCATTTTGCAAATTCCACCTTATATTCGCAGACTTCAACGCTTCTGCAGATACCAACGTTTCCGCCATGGATATCTGCTTACCCAGTTCGCCAATTACAATCTGCCATATATATCATTTCGCGAATTCCACCTCGCATCTGCGAATAGCAACGCTTCTATTGTGAATATCTGTTTCACTGTTCACGAATATCTGTCTCATTCTTCATTCGTTTTTGCTTCCTTATTTAAATTGCGTGTGGCATCCACGTGATTCTTCCTTCCACAAATGTGTTCCTTTGCGCTTCCATGTTTCCAGATATTCGCTGAATCCCTAATTAACTTGAGTTCTCCACATGTCCATCTTTCTCTCCATGGACGTCTGCTTCTCTATCCGTTTCTGCTTTCTCATTAAATTGTATGTGTCGTGCATGTCATTCCTTCTATCCCTTACAAATATTTGCTTACATTGTCCACCAATGTATCTCATTTCGAGGATTCCACTTCGCATATGCGGACACAAACACTTCTGCGGACAACAACGCTTCCACTGCGAATATCAGCTTCACTGTTCATGGATATCCACTTTATACCTTATTAACGTGAGTCGTCCACATGTCTATCATTCTTTTCGTGGATGTCCATTTCTCCATTGGTTTCTTCTTCCTCATTAAATCGTGTGTGTAGTAGTGCACATGATTCCTCATGTCTGCGGATGCGTTCCTTCCCACTTCACTGTTCACAGATATTCGCTTCCTTCCTAATTAACGTGAGTCATCTACGTGTCCATCCTTCTCT
The DNA here is from genome assembly GCA_022433065.1 of Begonia loranthoides. NCBI lineage: Eukaryota > Viridiplantae > Streptophyta > Magnoliopsida > Cucurbitales > Begoniaceae > Begonia > Begonia loranthoides. The sequence goes on from CM039481.1 coordinate 1,675,091, forward strand.
CCGTTGATGTCCCCTTCTCCATTCGTTTCTACTTCCTCATTTAATTGTGTGTTGTGCACGTAATTCTTTCTGTCCGTTGTAGATATCTATTTACATTGTCTGTCAATCACAATCTTTCATGTACCACATCTCGTGGATTCTACCTTACATTCAAGGAAACCAACGCCTCTGCTGATACCAACGCTTTAGCCGCGGATATCCGCTTACACTGTCCACCAATCACAATATGCCACATACCTCATTTCGCAGATTCCACCTCACATCTGCTAACACTAATGCTTTCACTACAAATATTTGATCTCATTGTCCGTCAATCACAATCTGCTACGTCATATCTTTCCACGGACGAACATGGGACATGCGATTTAATTTTTTATTTTCCATTCATTAATACAAACTTATAAAAAATAAATTAATAAATGTAAATTGATGGAACGATTCAAAAATCAATATTATTTTCCAACTATAGGTCTTCACATTCATTCTGCTTAGACCACATCTTCAAATATCACCCCTTTACATTCTTTCTTTCAAGTTCTCTCCTCACACATCTTCTCTCCCTTAATTCGTTAGTAGTAACGGCGAGGAGAGAAATAGACGCAGACCATTTTGATTTTGCTTGTGATCTTCTGGCTTCTTCTTTGTTCTCCCTCTTCTTCCTTCTTCTTCGTTCTCCTTTTTCTTTCTCTGTCTATAAAATCATTGGACTGCCCTCGTAAATATAGTGTTTTCTGTTGCTCTTCTTCAAAATTCATAACAAGGTTATATTCATTACTCTCTTCATCCTCGTGTTGTTATTTTTATCAGTTAGCTCTTTGATTTTTATTTTCAATATTCTAACTCTGGATCTCGATCAATCATTACAACAATAGGTGACAAAAGGGTGATTCCCATGCCTACGTTGTAGATTCGAAAGCAACCAAATTTGAGGAGGTTCTCGTGGATTCTCCAATCCTTTTGCCATTGTTGAATATTTTGCCCACTAGTTAGTCCTACTGTCTTTTTCTTTAAAAAAGATCACTTGATATTGTGCGATCAAATTTTCACGAGAAGTGTAATTTCCATGATTATGCTATTGATTTGAACGCAACCAATTTCGATGAGGTTCTCGTCGATTTTCTGGCCCCTTTGCCATTGTTGGATTTTTTGTCCACTGGTTAGTCTTATTGTCATCCTCGTGTTTATCTTTTTATCGGTTAGTTCTTTGATTTTTACTTTGTATTCTAACTCTTTTTTGCTCTATGGTGTGTGTACCCATTATGTTCATCCTAACTCTAGCTATACCATATCTTTTGTTTCTCACAAATTGCACTGTTCTGTTTTATTTTCTGCCATTGTTTCTAGCAACAACAGCAACAACATCAACAACGGACGTTCCTCAACCTACAACGGACATCCCTCAACTATCAACGAACGTCCTTCAGCTAACAACGAATGTCCCTTGGTCCACAACGGATTTCCCTCATCCCAATTTGGATGACCTTCGTCCAAAATGGACGTCCCTCTCTCCAGATCGAACGTCCCTCGTCCAAATCTAACGTTCCTCTCCCCAGATTGGACGTCCCTCGACTTGAGACTACGTCGTTCTGCCTATAACAAACGTTCATAGTCTCACAACAAACGTCCCTCAACTTTATACTACGTTGTTCAGGCCAAAACCCAAAACGAACGTCTGTCTTTGGTCGAGGGACGTATGTATTTGGGGGATGCCCTAAATTCATCCTCCTCGTCCATTCCAATCGAGGGACGGACTGAACGAACATCTCTCGCGTGTTGTTACAACTTTGAACATCTCCGTTTGATGAGAAACATGACTATGAGGTCGGCATTATTTTTTTTTTCATAGTTCAGAATTTTAATTATCTATAAATTTTGTTTAGTTTTCTCATTGGCGTTAAACTATAGAATTTGTTTTAATTTTCCTCACATATATTACGCAATCTGAAATGAAAAAGTTCACTGATTGTCAGAAAGAAACACACGTACGGATCGTTCGTCGCTTGTTATCTTAAAAACACTGTTAATGGGGATTATCAAAAAAAGCTAATCACTCCACTCAAGCTTAACTTAAACTGATGTTTTGTCCGACAGATTGTGTTTAGACTGCATACCTTAACTTATGAAATCTCTCTAATGGCGGCCTTATCTTTTCAGTGCTGCTGTGTTATTTCAATCCTTAAATAAACCCATCATCTATTTGTAATACGAAAGCTGATGTCTTTTCGCTGGGTTTGAGGTCGGAAGGTTTTTGGGATGTGAGATTCATCACTGTGCCCAGAAAATGAATTGCAGAGATGAGATGGCCCACGATCGACATCGTAAAACGGCGGAAGTAATAATATCTACGGCGGTGTCGGTAGGGTTTATTTGTCTGCACAAATAGAGAAAGCTGTAGTAGATAAGCTTTCAGTATAATTTTGGAGTTTTTGTGTGTGTAAGACTTTCTGTCTGGGATTTATTCAAGTTCAAATATTTCAACACTGCTGTTAAATATTTTCAATGCTTTATCAAAGGGTAAATGACAAATTAATCATCGTAGTTTGTGATAAATGACAAGTCAACCACTATGGTATTTTTTCTAACAAATTAACCATTGAAGTTTAAAAAAATAACAAAGGAAACATCGAGCAGCGTTTTGAGATTAGAGACCGTGATTTCACGGTCTTTGAAATTCAGTCTCACTCCATTTCATGGTCTCTTGAGCAAGAGACCGCGAAAAATACGATCTCTGGAGCAGAGAACGCCGCTCGATGTTTCCTTTGTTATTTTTTCAAACTTCAGTGGTTACCTTGCTAGAAAAAATACCATAGTGGTGAATTTGTCATTGATCGTAAACCACGATGGTTGATTTGTCAAATACCCTTTATCAAATTAAATTAAAGTACTTAGATTAAATTTTAACAATCTCAATATTTATTTATATTTATATCAAAACTTCTTTTTTTTTTATTTTTTAATTGAAAAAAACATTGGTGGCTGGCTGATAGGTCCGGCCTTACCGACATAATCAACCTATCATGGCACAAGTTCGATGAATTGATTTAAGCCTGTTAAAGACAAAACAACAAAATCCAAGGCTTAAAATAGGCAACGTGTTTAAATTGATTTATTATTTCTAGGTAAAATCTTAATTTATTAAGTTATTATAAGAAAATTAACAAAGCAAGCCATGAATTATTGAATTAGTGACAAGCCAAAATTTAAAGTATTTTCGCTAACAACTAATGTTAAGCCAAAATTCTTTTTCTTTATAAAATACGCAGCAAAAGACTTTTTTTAATAAAATCAATTGAAATAAAAAGAAATTAATCATAATAAAATTTCATTTCTTTAAATTTTAAAAGCATGCATTTTACAAATATATTTTATAATTTAAAACATTTTATTCCATTTATTCTTTCCCCATGAGCTTAGCCAGCACAATATCTCGCTGCGTAAATCATTGATAGACTGCTCATTTTCTTCTTTTTCTAGCATAATTATCTACATCACAAGAAATAAACTATGAGTCTAATGCTCAGTAAAAAATTAATATCTAAACATAACCTCATATCTTCTAAAAACACACTGTGTAAATAAATATGATATGCATATGTTATGCAAGTTCATAAAAATAGGCATTTTCATTTCAGTTTTTCCTTTTTTCCTTTTCAACCGCGTAATAGTCCAGACGTTGGAGATTCACAGTCCAAGGAAAAAGATACATCATATGATCTTCTTAGATAAAACAGTCACTCAATCCTACCATGGAAGAAATACATCATCACGTAGTTCTTCTAAGTAGAATCGTCACTCAACCACCCAATCTCACAACACTTATTTATGTTTATTCTATTCATTTACAGTTTATCAATCATTAACCAATGCATAAAACCTTTTGTCATTTTCTTGTAAAATCATGATGCATGAACTGTGCATGGAATCATGTTCACCTCCTAATTTTATCACAAAACAATCATTACATCCTCAAAGTCATAACTATTCTGTACATGATAACTATAACTCACAATAAGATTAAATATAGCAATTAGCACTCAATTTAAACAACAAATCCTCTAATATAACTTATCTTGTACAAAGCCTAAAATCTAACACATATTCTATCCTCAAGCCAATATAATCAATCATAAACCTAGAGCTTTATACCTAGTATACATAACATATTCTAAGTTTTGTGATGTAGTTCAAAGACAAATACTTAAATTCATTACTTACCTTAACGTTTTGGTACAATATCTTAGTTTTTCTTTGTTGATATTCAATTCCTTCAAAGAGGATAGGGCAAGGAGCACCTTTGTAGAGAATTTCTTCTCCTTCTCAATCTTTTTTCTTTTCTCTTTTCCTTTCTCATGATTCTTTTCTTATTTTAAAGGGAGTGACCCTTAATATCATAAAAGACTTGAGGTGTCTTCTTCCTCCAGCATTTAAATGTTGATTAGTCACTTTGCCTTCAACAAAAACATGATACGAAATCTCATTTCAGACAACTCTTCGCATTTTATGTCAACCACTTCTTCATTTTTGGTCGATCGCAAACCTTCCCGAGACTTAACTATCGCCTTTTGTCACAATTTCGATCGATCAAAATCCAATTGCTGGCGATCGTAAATGCACCCAAGAGCCATGATTTAGAATCTATCGCAAATTTGGTCGACCACAATTTCAAGGCTGAATGACAGCATATCTAATTGAGAGTCACAATTTGCACTCTGTCACAAATCCGGTCAACCACAACTATAATTATGGGCTACCGCAAATCTACTCGAGAGCCACAAGCTTGATTTCGGTCGACCAGTCCAAACTTTTGTTTTACAAATGTGGACGTCCTCTTCCAATCTAAAAGTTACACTTCTTAAACAAAATACGTCAATCCATTGATACATCATTGTTTTTATTAATTTATTCTTATTATCAACTAATATTTACCCTCAATAACAACACATCAACTTTCATGCTTACTTGATACTTAAACTTAATCATCTGACGACTCATACGATAATTTTCAGGCTATTACAACTAAAACTTTGAACTATAGAAAATGAACGACAGGAACCTCGCAGTTATGTTTTCCATTAAATTTAAATTTATTTTCCGCAATTGATAGGTCATCTTTCTGCACCAGACTCGTACATGAAGCAGTTGTAGTCAAAGACTCACTTTCCGCAGTAGATACTACGTAAAATACTCTTTCTGCATCGAAAATGTGTCTTCCGCTGCGGAATCTTAGTTTTCTTAACACAAACTCAACTTGAAGTACAACCTCATATCAGTTAATGTATCAAAATATACTCTTCTAGATACAAGAATCGAATGATTTTTAATATCAACTTCATACCTATCGTTCGCCAACTCAGTCCTGAAGATCACTGAGTAGAAACAATATAATATACGTTAGAAATAAATCAATTAAGATATTTATTGTGCTTAAGGTTGAAGTTGAAGTTGAAGTTGTGGTCGTGCTTCACCCTCGACTTGTGTCGAGGAAATTAAAATTTCGCAGCAGAAAGCAAATATTCATTGCGAAAAATACTTTTTTTTCGATGCAGAAAGTAACCTTCTGCAACAGAAGACACGTTTTCGTTGCAACAAATATTTTCTCTGCAGCAAATACTTAATCAATTATTTTAAATAATTTAATTTTAACAGAAAACGAGAATACGATATTTACTTTGTTTATTTTTTATAATTCAAAATTTTATTTCTTCACAAAAGTAATTTAAGATTTATTCTAAATTAATCATTCATGATTTATTTTATTAATTTCACGGTATTATATTTTACAAAATCTTTTCTCTAATTCTTTCCCATCTGACAAAGAATTAGAGAAATTAATGGCTGCGGCTAAAATTTTTTAAAGAATCAATGGAATTAAGGTGCCTATTAAAATTAAATAAGAATTTGAAAACATTTTATTTTAATTTAGCTAATTAACACTCACACTAACCCATAGGTCTCTTAATATCCATCTTAACCGTTGTATAATTGCTGATTATCTTGTATGAGCAACTTTAATTAATCTCCCTAATTAATTATCCCAGTCTAGAACTGCTAAATTTGTCGGCCAGCATGTCCCATCATTTTATCAATTCAGCTTCAGCCATAGCCGGCCTTGTCTCTCCACTAGTTCCCTTGTGCAGTTGTCTAACATATTAGTCTACGAAAGAGGCTTTTTTTTTTTCGGGTCTTAAAACAAATTATACGACCAAAAAGAAAGGACAGAGTAGTGTTAGGGAGACTTCAATTAATAAAATTTAAATGATAGAATTGTGTGCAATATTTATAGTTATTATAGTATTTGTATGATTGTATGCTTCACATAAAAACTTAATAAAATGTGAAGATTGTTGTGGCAGTCTGTTTTTGAATTCAAAGACGACTCAAGATATTATTAATTGTGAAGGCACAGTTCATACCAGTAAGAGTGTATAATCTCACATCACTTAGGACAATGAAAAGTGAATGATTTATAACCTCTATACTAAGTGCAATGCTTTTTTGGTTAATCCCGATAACGAAATCGTGTGGGCTTCGACCCAAAATAGACAATATTGTGCTTGGAGCACTAGCGGACTCCACAAATGATATCAAAGCCAATTACCAACCGGAAGTGTGGTCGATGAGGATATCGAGCTGCCAAGAGGGAGAGATTGTGACAACTCACCATGTGAAAGTAAGGACAACCAAAGATATTGTTGATTGTGAAGGTCCATCTCATTTCAATGGGGGTGCACAATCCCACATTGTTTAGGATAGTGAAAAACGAATGGTTTATAACTTCTCTACTAGTACAACTCGTTTTGGGCTAACCCCAAAAACAACATCATGCAAACTTCAACCCAAAGTGGACAATATTGCACTGAGAGTACTGAGAAATTCCACAATTGTTATAGTTGGAATAAATAAACAAGCTTATATGTTGGAATAAATGAGATATCTTCTTTGGGCAAATAAATAGGACAAAATAAACAGAATTCGAGTCACTTAACTTTATTCAATCAACTATGATTTAACTTGCCAATACTCTATCGTAATTCCTCTTCGATCATATGATGTTAGTGACGAACAACCAATAAAATAATGAGTTCTTTTTGTTATTTTTATTCCAATTTCTACTATTGCTTATCACTTTAAGTTTATGCAAAATTAAAGATTTGATCAGTGTAACGTTCTCACTCCTCCTAATACAATATTATCCTTTCTAATCCAATATTATATGTTCTTGGCCGAATGTAGCACAGTTTCATTCTTAATGTTAGCCAAAAACACATTGTACTAGGTAGGGAGAAAAATTTTACTTATAAATCAAGTGTTTTTTCCACTCTTACAAATAGTGTGAGATTATGCACTTTTACTGATATGAGTTAACCTTCATCTGAATCATTCTTAACTTCACAATACGACTGCCACAATTCCTTGCCTTTTCCGTCCTCAAAACCTATCTTACAAATTTCTAAGAGAAATGCATCCATTTTCCGCCCACCAAAAAAACTCAATTTAAATACCAATTTATTATATTTCAATCAATAAATATATTAAATATTTTTTTTTTTCCCTCTTAAGTAGGTCCCCATGAATCAAGTCGACCAATTAGCCAACTTATCGTCTTCTTCTCTAAGTGGGTCCTAATTTTTTCCCTATTTATTTCACTCCATAGCCTCCCTCTTGTCCCACTCTTAGCCTCTGCACTGATCACTCCTCCCTCTCTCCATGGATTCCTTACATTTCACCTTTCTTTTCGTTCTTATTTCTATAATTTCTTCTACCTTTGCTCAGGGTCCACCCTCTCCTGGCTACTTCCCAAGCTCCAAAATTCCTTCTTTAGGGTTTAACCAGGGTTTTAGAAACCTTTGGAGCCCTCAGCATCAACGACTCGACGGAGACATATTAACTCTTTGGCTCGATAGCAATTCAGGTTAGTTTTAAAACTATCTAAAAGAAGCATTTTTCGAGGTTTAAATCAAATCAATCATTAGCATTTGCTAATTTTGTCTTATTTTTCTTAAATTTGTGAAAAAATAAACAGGAAGCGGGTTTAAGTCTCTTCGTGCTTATCGATCTGGCTACTTTGGAGCTTCCATTAAACTCCAGCCTGGTTACACTGCCGGAGTCATCACATCATTATATGTATAGTCTTTATTTTTTTAATTCAAACTCTTCGCCATTCGTCTCTCATTTTAGGTCACTTTCTGCTCTGCTTTTAACCCTTTTGATTACTTCTGCTGATTGTACTGATAGCTTTCCAACAATGAAGATTTTCCGGGCAACCATGACGAGATAGACGTAGAGTTTCTGGGTACAATTCCGGGGAAGCCATATATTTTGCAGACGAACGTGTATATGAAAGGGAGTGGAGATGGAAATGTAATCGGAAGAGAAATGAAGTTTCATCTCTGGTTTGATCCCACCAAAAGTTTTCATCACTACGCTATTCTGTGGACTCCTAGAGAGATCATGTCAGCCTTCATCCCAACCATGATCTGCGTATGATGTGTTTTTAGACGTCAAAATATAAAATTCACAAAAAAAAGTTTTGTTTTTTCTTAAATTTTCAGATTCCTAGTGGACGACATACCCATCAGAAGGTATGAAAAGAAGAGCCAGGCGACATATCCAGAAAGGCCAATGTGGGTGTACGGCTCAATCTGGGATGCATCATCGTGGGCCACAGAAGATGGAAAATACAAAGCCGACTATCAATACCAGCCCTTCATCGGAAAATACACCGACTTCAAAATAGGCGCGTGCGCAAGAGATGGCCCGGCGACGTGCGGCCCTCCTTCGGCCTCACCCTCCCCCCTCGGCGGCCTGAACCTAAATCAAATCCAGGCCATGCAGTGGGTGCAGAGGAACTATCTGGTCTACAACTATTGTCGTGACCCTAAAAGAGACCACACCCTCACACCAGAATGCTAAAACAAAAAAAAAAAAGGATTTTTATTTCTTTTGGTCGTCATAGTTTATACGGAACACACAAGTTGTCTCTCTGGAGTTGTTTGGTTGCGAGAGTCAGTCAGCAGCCATGCACCCCCAAGATTGTTGGTCTGCAATCGATTGGTCTTATTGTTGTTTCTGGGCTATGAAAATGGTGATTGGATTTGAACTTTGAGAACATTGAAAAGGTTATCTTAAAAATCCAGAACAACCCATTTGCTTTTAATGGTGTAAAAAACCTGTCGGCTTTCAAACCGGGACCTTGACCGTGACTGCCATTGTTTTCTTTTTCTTCTTTTTTAATCCTGAATGTACGTCAGAGTATGCGACATTTTTTGGATAAGAAATGCACTTTGTGCAATCAATCATCATTCATTTTTGCTCACACCAAAAACGTAAATTTTCGGTTGACAAGTCAATGAAATCCAAGATAAATAAATTTATTATTTGCTGCACTAAAAAATAATACCCAAAGTACAGCAAATAGAACGAAAAGTTTGTTTTCAGAGAAAATATTACAGCGATATTTATTGTGTTTATTTTTTATAGTTGAGTGTTTTATTTGTTACCGAATATTGTGTTTGTTATTAATATTATAGATAAGTGGTTGTTTTGTTAATTTTTGTATTATTTTTAATGAGACTTTATATTAGATGGAATACATAAGTAAAACTTGTGTGATTGGATATCCATCTCTGAGTGCCTTCTTCAGTTTATTACACGATTGAAAACAACCATCCCCACCGTACCTGCACTCTGGCTTTGAATAAACAGAAGACAAAACCCACCAAGAAGGTCTAAAATTTATCTAAATTTCATGAAAATAAACTATAATTTACATTTCCATAAATTTTCAAAAACCGACCTTAGCTCAGTTGGTAGAGCGGAGGACTGTAGTGGGTCACCATCAGCTAATCCTTAGGTCGCTGGTTCGAATCCGGCAGGTCGGACTTTTAATAAATATTTAAATTTTAATTAATTATTTTTGCACTATGATTATTCGTTTAATCAAATGAGGAAAGCACAATTAAACACGTTTGTTAACAGATAGGAGGCCTTTGCTAGTAGGCATACTTTGCCTACTTGTGTGCCCAACTTCCATCTCCATCTATTAATAGTGTACATAATTAACAATTTACATTAGGAAAATTAACAAAACCATCCCCGATATGAGTAAATAACAACTCAACTACTACACAATTTTTACTAACAAATCAAACATTGAATTATGATAAATTAATTACGCAAACATTATCGTTAGTTTGAAGAAAATAACTCGACCGTATCGGTTTTTGCAAACGATTCAGTGAATGTAATTAATTTCAACCCAGTCCAAAAAATTTTAGTTTGGGTCACAGAGCCATGATTTGAAAAACAAAAGTTAGTTTTTATGAAGACAAAATAGAATTATGAAGCTGACACCTCGAATAATTCTATCTCATCTTTTACAAAGTAACCAAAGCAAACTAATAATTAAATATTTTATTTGAAAGTAAATTTAATTATAAAAATATTTTTTCTTGTTAATTTCCATTTAAATTACTCAAGGGAAGTTAATAACTGGACGCTCATGTTTTTACAGCAAAAGCTTTGTCTCAGATATTTTGGCCCAAAGCACTGGCGGGAGCCGTTGGGATGATTCTTTAATACGAGTGACCACTGACACTATCCACACCCCCCTTTCTGTCCTTCTGTCTTCTTCACCCCCTCCCCTCTCTCCACCCTTAATTTAATTGCATACATCCATCCATCCATCTCATCTGTACTTCAAAATATTTACTTGTTTATTATTTTACACACCCAATAAAAAAATATACAAATTCCTCTTTACAACCCTCAAACCAATCGCGTGTCCCCAAGTCAGAAAATTCAATCCACCGGGACTGTGGGGACTGGGGGTGGGGGGGGGCGGAGTCCAATGAACATGCAGCTGTCTTCCATTATCTTCTTCCACGTTCCAAGGCAGGGGGGACAAAGGAAAAGCTTTTCTTCCTCGGGAACACGCGGCGGAACTTCATTGGATAGAAACCCTCGACCGCCTACGAGACCTATCCAGTTTCTGAGATAGAGCACGTAGCACCTGCCACGTGGCGTCTCCTTCTTCCATCTGATTGTGGAAAAGTAGGGCCCGCTTGTTTGAAGGGTTTCTTAGGTTGTTTTGGATGACTGTGAGGTTGGTCGATGCCACCTGTTCCAGAATGTCGCCAAGTTTCCCCACGTCTTGCTCCCGCACCGTTAGCGATATCGCCGCCCAGTCCACGGCGCCGGGGGATGGCAACCGGATTCCGTCTGCGATTATGACCGGAATACAACCCAGCGCTACGGACTCCACCAGCCTAGGACTCCATGGAGCCCACCCAAGTGGGCATAAACAAAAAACCGACCGTATGATCTCCGACTGGTAGCCAGCGAACCTGTGTCTTTTCAGGTGGAACCGCCGATCACCGCTGAATTTCCGCCATATTACCGTTCTCACGCGCCTAAAAACAAGAGAACAGAAATTGTAAAAGGATGGAACTCGCAAACGTCTCAAAAATGGCAGAAAAATAAGAGACGATTTATTACTTGCTGTAAAATCTTCCGCTGACATTTTTTGGGTTGACTTCCATTTTTCCCCTGAAGTAGGCGAATATATTTCTCCGACCATTCGTCGGATCGTTCTCGAGAGTTGCCTCTACAGATTCAGGCGAAATATAGGGCGGTATTAAAACGTTCTCAACATCTTGGCAAGGGTGTTTGTATTTAACTCCAAATGTCTGCAGAATAATCGATTTCTTCAAGAACTCCGGTATTCCATCTGCTATCGCTGAATCCTCCTTCAACACCCAGAATAATACAAAAAAGTGAGAATTTTTTTACCGAATCAAATACAAACAGAAAAAGAAAAAGAGTAAAGTCCATGAGAGAATTTTTTTTTGTTCTAACCATGGCGTGGAAGCAAGCGCCATAATCGTGAGAAGCTACGAAGATGTGATCGGAACCTTGACTCCGATTCCAAAACATATAGTTGGTGGAGATAAGCTGAATGGCTGAGAAGATGAGGTCGCGAGCGTGGCCGAGGGCTGGGAAGCCATTAACGGGGCTGAATTTGCAGGAAACATAGACCGGTACGAAGAAGAAATCGGCTTCATAAGGATCAAAAGTCCGAACATCGCTGGTCAATAATGCTCTGTGAATCGCCACCTCCGAAGCGAATAGGTGGTTACTGCAGCGATTGTCAGAAAGCCAATCGGCGTTGTATTTCGACGGCAAATCGTAGACGAAAACTTTCAAATCATTCAATAATTCTGTAAAAACCAGATTATATCAAAGATGGTTGAGAATAATAGGTAGATAGAGAGAGAAGAAAGAGAAAAACCTTGATTGTATCTTGGATGTTGCAGAGTCGTGGTATTGATTGATTCAAAGAGAGCGCGAGAGACGACGTTGGATTTGAGTTGGGTTTTGGAGAGAGAGGTGGGTCTACCATCCTCATGGGGGTAGTGGCTAACGAAATAGGAGGAGAAGAAATACAAAGAGAGAGAAGCCCAGAGAAGCCATTTGTAATATCTGAAAAAGCTCTTCTCTTGCGGCCTGCCATTTTTTTGATGAAGGAGCTTCATCCTCACATAGAACCCCCTGTTTCTGGGGGCCGTTTCAGGCTCCACCATCTCATCGGATTTAAGAAGTAAGAAACGAAGATTTTTGCTCGGGAAGATTGCAGGAAAAGGGTTTGTTAGTTGAAGAAGAGCTTTCCCTATTAGGCGAACGTTGGAGTAGAGGCAAAGATACACCGATTGAAGAAGACGACGCCAGTTTGTTGGCGTTTCGCCATTGCAATAGATTAAAAGAACTGGTAGAGAAGATTGAATGAATTTGAATGGGTCTGGTAAAGTTCTGGTGTAGCAATAATTAAGTACAAACTAAAAGTCAAAATCGAAAATATAAATGGCAGAGTTACAGAGGAGAGAGAGAAACAGAGACAGGGAGAGAGAGAAAGCTTCATCGGTGGTCACATGGCGATAATGCAGACAACTGATCAGAGCAGCTAAGCCGAAGGTCTCGGTTTTTACGCTTCTGTTTTTAGCCTTTTCATGTTATGATTTGAAAATGACCAAACTATCCCTATTTTCTTCCCCTAAATACAGTCGAAACGCGAGTACTTGTTCGTAAAATCCAAAAGGGAGAGGGTTGATAATTAGTTTAATTAATGTCCTGTTAATTAAACTGTTTAAGGCAGTATTAAGAAGCTTAATAATCTTTAATTAAATTCTTTCCTCAAATGACAATCCAATTGAAATTTCCTAAAAATACTTAATAGAATTGCCAAGTTTGAAAAAAGGAAACATTAAGTGGTTCCCACGTCTCTAATTTCAGCGCAATTAACCCGCCAATTTTGGGGTCCATAATTAACAAAAACGATATTATTAATAATAATAAATAATCAACATAAAAAGCTCTTAATTATAAATTCAAATACAAGTCAATTTATCAATAATTTTCGTTAATAAATTAAACCTTAACTTATGAAAAATAAATTGAGACAGCATTAGACCAGTTTCGCTGCGAAAGTATTCTTTCTGCAACGGAAGTGAGCTCTTTTCATAAAGAAAACGAGCTCTTTTTGCTGTGTAAAATAATTTTACTGTTCTATTTGTTGAATTCTTTATCGTTCTTTAGTGTAACAAACAATAAATTTTCCAACAAATTTTCTCAATGGATCAGAAAAATATATAACTTGAAGCACGTTAATTTTTCAACAAATATCTAACTTCAAATCTTCTATTTTGACACTAAAATCGATTTTGAAGCAAGTTACCGTTTCTAAAATTGATTTTCCGACAAATTTCTTCAGTAGATTAAAAACATATTTAACTTAAAGCATTTAACAGTTTAATAATATTTTTGCTATTCATTTATTATATTTTAATATTTTATTTAATAATAAAATTTCGTAATGGTTGTACAAATCACCCAATTATTCATTTAATTTGGAACATTACAAGCAGCAAAGCAGCTATTTCTCTCAAAATATATTTTATTTTCAATTAGAAAAATAATTATTTATTAATATTTTATGTTACCATCTTCTCAAAATTAGAGTGTGTAAAATGGGCGAATCTAAGGTAAAATAGAGGTGTCAAGTTGAGGACCCACAAGCAATTAATCAATCAAGTAATAATTAGTGTTTGATTAGTACCATTTTGTAGCACAAAAGACGGGTCGCATGAAAGACATATTGTAAGCCATGTTATGGCCAAATGTCTGGTTGTTTGTCCGTGGAAGCCCCATTGTCTTGTAAATTGTGTCTTGGGGTCAACAAAAAATGAGTTGTACTAAGTAAGGAGGAGAACCCTACTTATAAACTATGTATTTTTCACTCTCCCAAACGATATTTGATTATATACCTCCACTGATATTGTTCGGACCCTCACATGGGTCATCATTGTCTTTACAGGGGAAACTACCATAATCTCCCCCACTAGGGACCTGATGTCCTCGCTAGTTACATTTCTTGTTGGAATTTAGCTTAGATAGCATTTGTAACATCATCAATCTTCCTAGTACAATATTGTCTGCTTTTTGCTGAAGTTCGTACAATTTTTGTTCTTGGGATTAGTCCAAAACTCATTGTATTAGGTAAGGAAGATAACTTTACTTATAAACCATTTATTTTCTACTCTCTTAAGTAATATGGGATTATACACCCCCACTAATATGTTCCGGACACTCAAATGAGTCTTCTTGGCCTTTACATGACGGGCTGCCACAAGTATCACATTTATTCAAGGATTGTGTTTTCAATGGATGCGGATATGCATTTGCATTCTTCTTTATAATCCAATATATACAAGGAATTACACCTCGAAACACATATATCTAACTTCGAATGAACATATCATAGAAATGGAAGGCATAAGAAGTACTTTTCATATGAAAAAACAAAGGGAATAAGCCAATCATAAGGGTGGGACAACTCAGGGCCAGGCATGTAAATCAAAGAACAAAAAAAGAAAGATGAATATTGAAAAGATGATGCCTAAAACTAAAAGGGAGATTCAAATGCTTGAAACAGCTCATTTATTAGAGAAGAGGTGGAGGGTAATGTGGCCTTATTTGATAGGGAAGGGGTTGCAGACAGCGAACAGGAAAGTGAGGTGCATTTTAAGGCCCACTGGACCCTACGACACTCGGGTATGAGCTGTCTTTGCGCAGGATTTTGAGCCAAGAATCTTCGTACACCAAATTATTCTATACTTTTAGACTCTATTCTTTTTCTTTTTTTTTATATTAATTACATTGCTGGAAGCATATTTCTATTAGAAATAAAAGAATAATGTTAAATTTTCAGAAATAAAAGAATTAAAAAATTAAAAATCAAAAAAATAATGTTAAAAAATAAAATTAAAAAATAGAAATAAAAGAATAATGTTAAATTTTCAGACCATTGCTGGAAGCATATTTCTATTAGTTAGAATTTCATTGTGGACGGGCCCAATCCTTGAAATTAAAAATCAAGGCTTTATGGGCTCAATCAGATCAGCCCAACCCTACTTTTCATAGGTACGTTTATTAATCTATTTTTAAAAATGTGCTCTCTCATTTTCGTTATTAGTAGTCCATCGTAACTATTAGGGGTGGAAAATCGGTTCTTGGTTCCGGTTCTGGATTTCTTGGAACCGATCATTCGGTTCTCGGTTCCGAGAGTAAGGAACAAGAACCGAAACCGGAATCGAAACCGGAATAGCAAAGAACCAAAATCGAGTCCGGTTCTGGTTCTGTTCGGGTTCCTAGAAAGAAGAATATTAAAATCTGATAATAAAACAATTGTGTTCTTCTAGCTTTATCTAATCTTTCTAGTTGATAACGGCAAAACCAATGTCAACAATCGCCTATCACAAATAGAATTATAGAAATGAAGAAAAATGAAATTAAAGGCTCAGCATTGCATTTCTAGCTAAACTAAGATGATGACTACTTGGTTCTCTTTACAATCTTCTGTGCATCTAAAAACAACATCGGAGTGGTTTTTTTTGGAAAATGGAAGTAGATTGAGGAACAATCACCCATTACAATTTGTAATTTACAAATAACAACGAATATAAAAAATTCCATCAATCATAAGAAAAATCCATCAGAAAAACACGAAAAACAATAAACATGCAGCCAGATTCATTAATTTTTTCCATTTTAGATTTAGTCATTCATATAACCAATCAACAGAAAGGATGAAATCTGGAAAATGGAAATGAATTAATTTCAAAACCAACAATTACCCACTACAAATAAGATGAAAGAAAAGAAATCTGACCAACTCTTTCATTTTTAATTGAAGATTTAATGGGTTATTTCTTCTAACTCTTCTATACAGAGCAGCAAATTTACAGAAATCAACCCATCTAGAAATAAAAAACAGAAGCTATTAAGAGAGACAGAACAGAACAAACCTAAATCAATACATACCATTGGAAACAGAAGAATCAAGAAGGAGAGAGTTGGCCGACCTTCTTCACAGAGAAGGGGTTCGTAGAGCAACGGTCAGAATCGTGGAGAAGGGTTTGCCTTCGCAGTTCGCAAAGCTGGGGTTCACCTTCACCAAGCAAGGCCTATTCGTCTTCGCAGAGCAATGGTTCGCCTTCGCAAATTTCGCCGGACTCGGGAGAGGAATTGCTTCGGGGTTTTGGCCTTCTAGTTCCAGCTACTGCCTGCAGCTCCTGTTTTAAAACACAGCGGTTCTCAGTTCCACAAACCAAGAACCGAGAACCAAACTGCAAATGTGGACTAATACCCGAAACCGAATCGAAACCAAAACTCAGTTCCGGGTCAGTTCTCGGTTATGGTCGGTTCATGCCTACCCCTAGTAATTATATTACAGCGCCTCCATGTAAGGATTATTCGGGGAATAACAATGAGATACCCAAGATTTATGCTCTTCCACTGGAATACAATCCCACTGATAAATTATGAAGAAGAAGAAGAAGAAATAGATTCTCTTTCAAGAGATTTGCCAACAGTTTCTTTTTTGTCACGACCATTCCTGAGGATCAAATAAAAAATCAAAAGAAGCACCCTCCTCTGCATAATTAGACGTCCAGTTCTTGAAAATGGGTTCTGCTAATGATAAACATGTTATAAATGGGCACTACCTTGTCGCATGATATTGTCCACTTTGAGCCCCCATAAGCTCTCACGAGTTTGTTCTCGGGCTGGGATCCCATTTTTCTGACCCAAAACGCTTCATACATGCAAGGATTAATACCCACTTATAAACAAGACCCACAACCCTCACATTTCCTATGTGGTACTGACCCCTCTAGGGCCAAGGCCTATAACCATGATACTCTGCCCCCCTTGGGGCCGACTCGGTCTCCCAGCATCGATATTCCACCATCGGACATAATCTGACTTTGATACCAATGTTATAAGTGAGCACTATCTCGTCACATAATATTATCTACTTTGGGCCCCAATAAGCCCTCACGGGTTTGTCCTCAAGTAAGGACCCCATTTTCCTGACCCAAAATGTGTCATACAGTCCTGGATGGCTACCCAATTATAAATCAGCCTCACAACCCTCCCATTTCTGATGTGGTACTACAGGTCCTCTTGCAACTCCTCCAGGGCAAAGGCCTAATCATGATAAAACACTATTTAGGATCAACCTAAACTCATTCATGTAATCACATCCCTCGTCAACGCCGCTGCTACTCCTCTGGGATACAAAAATCGATTTCGAACACGACGTTTATAAAATCAATTTTTTGACAAGTTTTTTTTTAGTGAATTAGAAACATATTTAACTTGAAGTACATTGATTTTTCAACAAACAGTTATCTAAAAATCTTCTATTTTAATATCAAAATCAATTTCAAACAGATTAATTGAAAATCTTCAATTTTGTAAAGTTTTCTCGTTTTTAACTTTTCTTTCAACACAACTTAACAACATTGTTTGCATTGTTAATTTATCATATTTAATTATTTTATTTGTTAGTAAAAATTGTTTAGTGATTGACATATTATTGATCACATAGTTCAGTCGTTATTCTGTTAACTTCCCTAACAAAAATTTAACAGCAAGAGTGAATTTATTAACAGAGAATAATTTAAGAATGAAGTTGTTTATAAAAAATAGTTTAAAGTTGGGAGATTCTAATATTTACCTTAATATTTACAATGAAAAAATAATGATGCAAACTTTGCAGTCATGTTTTTCGTTATTATAGACGCCTTTTAATAATAAACGACGTCGTCTCTCAACATTAATGGACATTTCCTAGCATCAACAGACGCCCCTCAATGCTAAACGACGTTGTAAGTGGAGGAACGTCTGTTGTGAGTTGAGGGACGTCCGTCTCTCGATCCAACGAGCATGACCCTTTGTTCGCATGTGCCTCTTCTCCCATCCTAGACGTCCATACTCGTTGAAGGACACTTGTCTTTTCATCCAGCACCCAACAAGGACGTCCCTCGATCTTATGATGGCCCAAAGGACACTCCTCCTCATGGATCAGCCTTGGACGTCCTTCGTCTTTGAAGAACGTCTATTGTTGATTCTTGGACGTCTCCGTTGGACGGTCCTTAACGTTAACATGAATGTGACTTTTATCTAGAATTTGTTTTATTAATTTTCCTAAAAACAGAAATAGGAAATATAAATGGAGTTGGCGTTACTTTAAATTAGAAAATGAGAGGACCCCGGGCAGCATTATTTGGTGGAGCACGAAATGGGCTTCTTCAACCCTAGAAATGATGGGTGGCTTAGGCTTATCTATCTCAGTGCTTAGTTTAAATTTGTGTTAAATTCAAAAATAAAATAAAATAAGTGAAAATGTTTTTGCTTGTAACTATTTGTCTATAATTGGCCACTGATTTAGCTGTACCCTACTCAATACCCATTAATTATGTTCACAACAAGTTGGCCACGTTACTTATGCTTATCTTATACCATTAAACAAAAAATTAGGAGATTAATCAGGTTGACCAATTTGACCACCCAATTGTAGCTTCTCTTAAGATCCGGATTAACTTTAATTACCTCCTTAATCCATCCCTAATTTTCTTACCTATATATTTGACCTACCGTTGGTCCTTGTTGGTTTAAGTGAAAGTGAAACTCCGACTGATCCAGTTCGGACAGATCTGCAAGTCTGTCTCATCTTCCGAACTTGGCCTTTCGTGTTCATGTCCGTCGACTCTCGAATTTCACCCACCGTCGATTTGAGTTTATCTAGAGACTTTCTTGTAGCTCCCACCATTACCATTTTTAGAGAATATTATTACTCGGTATTCGCAGAAAGGTACTTTTCGTAACGCCTCTACCGATTTCCGATCGGATCGAAGATATGGGCGGAGCCGAATCGAACAGCGCCGGCAACCGAATCGGCGAATGTCTCCGGTTCTCTATTTATCTGGTTCATGGGAGGTGGTTCTCCATATTCGCTACCTTCCTCATCATGGCCGGAGCCGGAGCTACCTATCTGTTCGGAACATATTCCCAGCAGATAAAAGCTACTCTCGGCTACGACCAAACTACTCTCAACCTCATCGGCTTTTTCAAGGACCTTGGAGCTAACGTCGGAGTACTTTCCGGCCTGATTGCAGAGGTAACTCCTACGTGGTTCGTTCTCTTAGTGGGATCCGCTATGAATTTCGCGGGGTATTTCATGATTTGGCTAGCAGTCACCGGAAAAATCAGTAAGCCTAAAGTTTGGCAAATGTGTATTTACATTTGCGTCGGAGCAAACTCGCAGAATTTCGCCAACACCGGAGCTCTTGTCACCTGCGTGAAGAATTTCCCTGAAGATCGAGGTGTTATGTTGGGTCTTTTGAAGGGATTTACAGGCCTTAGCGGGGCTATAATGATGCAGCTTTACTTAGCCATCTATGGAAATGACTCCAAATCTCTCATTCTTCTCATCGCTTGGCTCCCGGCCGCTCTCTCTGTCGTCTTCGTTTACACCATTCGATCTATCAATGTCCAGAGACAGAGGAACGAGCTTAGGGTTTTCTACCATTTCCTTTATATATCAATGGCTCTCGCTGTTTTTCTCATGATCGTCACTTTGCTTGAGAAGACGATTCACTTTCCCCACCAAGCTTACGCAGGGGTTGTTACAGTAGTTTGTGGTTTTCTCTTTTCCCCCCTCTTAATCGCCATTAGAGAGGAGCTCCGCCTCTTCAACCTCAAGAACCAGCCTGTGAATCCCCCTTCGCAGATTATCGTCGAAAAATCAGAATCAGATGAGCTGAACACGCCGTGTTTCTCAAATATACTTAATAAACCAAAAAGAGGAGAAGACTACACTATTTTACAGGCTATCCTCAGCGCCGACATGTTTATTCTGTTCCTCGCCACTTTCTGTGGACTCGGTTCGAGCTTAACAGCAGTAGATAATCTGGGTCAAATCGGTCAGTCACTCGGATACCCAACCCAGACCGTCGGCACTTTCGTCTCTCTCGTAAGCATTTGGAACTATTTCGGAAGAGTCTTCTCTGGTTTCTGTTCAGAAACATTACTAACAAAATATAGAATTCCTAGACCTCTGGTGATGACCTTCGTCCTTCTCCTCTCCTCCGTTGGCCACCTCCTCATCGCCTTTCCAGCGCCTGGCTCCGTCTACATAGCATCCATTATCATCGGATTCTCGTTCGGCGCTCAGTTGCCGTTACTTTTCGCCATAATTTCCGAACTCTTCGGCCTCAAATACTACTCCACACTGTTCAATTGCGGCCAATTAGCTTCGCCGTTAGGATCATATATACTGAACGTGCAAGTCACCGGTAAGCTGTACGACAAAGAAGCGTTGAAGGAGCTAGCGGCAAAGGGTCTGACTAGATCGTCGGTAAAGGAGCTTGTCTGTGTCGGGGCTATGTGTTACAGATTACCTTTTATAATTCTCGCCGCTGTCACATTCAGCGGCGCCGTTATTTCTCTGATACTGGTGGTTAGAACTCGGGAATTCTACAGTGGGGACATTTACAGTAAGTTCAGAGACAACAGTAATTACCTTGAGACGGAGGTGGATTTACCGTCGGCGACTGAAAAGAAGGTGGTCCGGTGAGTTTTCAGCCGTAGATGTAGCCTATGAGAAAAACAAGTTGATCGAATAAGACAAATGGTCAAAAGGATAGAGATTGAACATGATTTCCTCTGTAAATTCGATTAGATTAAAAGGAGGAGAGAGATTACACTGTCCAATTCTGCAACTCCACCTCAACTTCTCCAATGGCGTCTTCCCAACGTCGATTATATTTTAAAGAATAATTAACCCATAAACTGCACGTGACAAACATTGAATGCCATCAACTAAAAGATCATCTTTTTCCCTTAAATATCATCTTCTAGATATCTCTCTGCATTCGACGACGTGTCATATGTTCCTCTCACTGAGTGAACGTTCGCATTTACATAAATATGAAGATGGGAACTTCTTTTCTATTAAGATTGAGAGATTGACCGACGTCATTCGTAAAAAGTGAAGATCTACGTGTACGTAAAAATGAAGACGTAGACATCTTTTTTATTAATGTTCAAGGATTAATGGTTGTCCTTGGACGCGATATTATGTCTAATGATCAATTTTGAATGTCCTTCTATGCAAAGAGACGTCTCAAGCTAGCAAATGAATGTTTGAGGGATGTCCAAGGATCAACCTTGGATTTCCTCCAACATCATATGACATTAAAGAATTAGTCTCGAATGTCCTCCATCGCCAAGGGACGTTGAAGGATCATCCTTGGATATCTTACAACGTCGAGGGGTGTCCAATAAACGTTTTTAAGAGAAAACGTGATTGCGAAGTTTGCGTCGTTCATTTTTCATAGTTCACAGTTTTAATCGTTTAGAAATTTAGTTAAATAAAATTTGACTTGTCCCTGACTTCAAAGTTCATTTTTTTGTTAATCTTCCTATTTTAAATGCAGTTTTTTTTTTTATAATAATATGACACTGAAAACTAGAGTTGGCAAACGGGTGGGCTGGATAGTACCTCCCCCCCCCTCACTCTCTTCCTCTATAAATATCCTCCATATTCTTACAACCAAACTTTCTCTCAATTGCTCAATTTCTACTATAATTTTTATCAATTTCACTTATTTTAAACGTTTTCCATTCATTCAACAAGGTATGTATTTACAATTTATTATTTAATATATTTTTGTATTATTGTTAATTTTACGTGTATAATTTAACAATTTTTGTGTGAATTTTTGTAGGTTTCGTATGAGTGGAAGTTATCACAAAATTCACACCACCTATAAAATATTGTTGATCAATTGTGGTATCATTGTATTAATGTGTTATTTGAAATATTTAATTTTAATGGATCTACTTAATTATAATATTGATGATGATATTGAGGAAAATAGGGAGTTAAATCCTTTATTTTCAAAAGAACACTCATCTGCACAAGTATCCACTTCTTCACCTAAAAAAAGGAGTAAAACGTCTGAGATATAGAAATATTTTGAAATAAAAGAAATTAAAATTGGTGGAAAAGTAGAATTTAGAGCTCAATACAAATTGTATCAAATATTATTCATATGTTGCCGGTAGTTCAACTAGCACACTTGGTAAACATTATAAAAAATGTCACTTAAAATGAGCAAGTATGGGACCTTACACAAAAATTATTGAATGCTAGTGGCAGTGACACATTTTTATATTCACAAAATAAAATAAGAAAAGGAATAACAAAACTTGTAGCACAAAGTGAATTGGCTTTATCGTTCACAGATAGTGACGAATTTGAAAAATTTATGAAGAAGTATGTTACTTCTAATTTTAAACGTGTTTCTAGAAGTACAACTAGAAATGATATTATTAAAATGTTTAATGATATGAAAAATGAACTAGTTTCATTTTTTTTCAAACGCCCATTCAATGTTAATTTGTATTACCTCTGATTTATGGAGTGCGCATAATGCTATAGACTATGTTGTTATAACTTCTCATTTTATTGATGAATCTTGGCAATTAAATAAAATAATTTTAGGATTTTGTATTTGTGAATATCCTCACACCGGTATTACTATTTATAGATATATTGTAGCAATATTGTAAGAATATTCTATTAGAGATAGTGTAGTTGGCATAACTCTTGATAATGTTAGTGCTAACGATGTTACTAATTCTCAATGTAAAAATAATTTTCAATTAGATACTACTCACGATTCTCTTTTCTATATAAGATGTGTATGTTATATTTTGAATTTAGTTGTTAAAGATGGTATGACATATATTTCGTCTCATATTGAAATAATTAGATCAGCAACTTCTTATATTGTTGGATCTAATTCAAAACAATAAGAATATAGAGATTTTTGTAAAGTTGCCCAACTTAAACCAAGAAAATCAAAAAACGATGTAGATAATAAGTGAAATTCGACTTATTTAATGTTGAACAATGCTAGGTCATATTGGCAAGTTATTTGTGCTTTTATTAATGAGAAAATACAGTATTGATCTTGATAAATCTAGTTGTGATATAACTAATATATTTCTTGATTTTTTAAAACTATTTTATGATTCTACAAATGAATGTTCGGAAATTTATTATCCTACTTCTCATCTTGTTCTCCCAATTTTTGTAAATTTAACGGATAATTTGCACAATATAGACAAATAGATGAATTTAGAGATATACTTTATAAAATAGAAACAAAATTTAAAAAGTATTAGCTTGACATTCCTCATATTTTTTGTTATGCATGCATAATGGATCTTAGGTATAGATTAAGAGGACTACACCTCATGATTAATAGAATTTCTATTAATTTATGTACTACTCCTTTACTTTTTAATCATCAAATAACACATGAAATTGCTAATTTATATTCTTCTTTTGAAAGTAAATATTCTAATATTAGTCGTTCAAGTCCTTCTTCACATGTTAGTTCTAGTAGTGGTGATGGATTATTAATCGATAATGTTTGCGTAATATAAATGCAATAAATAACCAACTTATTAAATTCAATAGTATTAACCATCATCAAAATATAACTAAAATTAAAAAAAATATATAACATATTTGTTATAGTTTTAATAACTAAAATTAAAATATATATATATATATATATATATAAGATATTTATATAAAATATATTTATTTATGTATGTTGGACTCGTTAAGTTCGACTCGTTGGGCCGGCTCGGCTCATTAGACTCGTGGCTCACGAGTCGGCTTGGTTGAAAATTTTTTGAGGTCAGCTCATCAGGCTCGTTAGGCTCACTAGGCTCAGCGAACTAGGCCTTCACAGGCTTAGCTCGACTTGGCTCGGCTCGTTTAACATTTCTACTAAAAAAAAATAAGAAACTTATAACAAGTATTTATTTTTTTATTCTAACAATTGGAAATATATATTTTACATGAATTGTATAATCTCTTTATTTGCCTATAAATTCTCAAACTTGATTTTCTAATCCCAGTGGCTTAAATAAAAAATTATGATATTTATTGAAAAATAGATACTTTAAATATTTTCTTCAAATATAAAAATTAATTAGGCTGAAGGCACAATCATAAATAAAAAAACATAAAAATTAATTATTTGATTGGTCGATTAAAATTTCTGTAGCCAACGTATTAACCATGCTTAAATTTGAATTTAGAGATAATTAAAAAAAATTAATCAACATTAGTCCGTGGTTAATTACAGAAATGTTGGGCTTTTATTGGGCCTGTAATTGATGGGCCTACATTATTTTCAACCTTTTATTGGGCCTATCCGGTCATTGATGGGCCTTCGTTTGGACGATATAATTTTCTTTTTTAATTTATTTATAAAAAATAAACAAAGTCAAAAGAGAAAAGACAAATGCATTTAAAAGATCGGGCATTGGTCCACGTGGAAGGGCACATGCAAAGAGTGTAAAACCACAAAACGTTTTATCAGACTTTGGAACACTAAAACCGCGTGAGGTGAGACATTCTAAGCTGTTCGGACGTAAACGTAGAATAATAAATAAAATTGTGTTTATTAATTTAAATATTTTTATTTTATATTTAATGCTTAAATAATAAATCATATCTACTTTGCAATGATTAAAATGCCTTATCCACCGAATTTGCTCATTTTTCCTTATATTCTCCCTCGTGACAAATGTGAAACCATTAGTTTTAGGATAATTGTCAATACTAATCTTAATTATTGTTTTAAATTTTTATTTTTATTATTTAACACCTCAAAAATTAAAAGTATTAACAACATACACCTTTTAATGTGTGAGAATTAGTTAAATGACGGATATTATTTGTGAAAATTACTATGTCTACTACAGAAAATATCATTTTCACAACAAATATTTGTCTTCCGTTACGTAGAATAAGTGTTTGACTACAACTATTTTATGTATAAGTTCGCTGCAGAAAAAAATTTAGCTCAAAAATAATATTTTTCAATCTTCAATACCCGCACAGTATAAGACATTGACATTATTACTCTTTAAGCAAGACATTATCATTTAACATTTCAAAAGTTAGAAGCATTAACAATAGATATTTTCATCGTTGGGAGTCAGTTAAATGACAGACATTATTTGCGAAAATTTCTCTTTCTGCCGCATAAAATATCATTTTCATAATAAATATTTGTCTTCCGTTAGGGAAAGGAAGTGTTTGACTACAACTACTTTATGTATAGGTCTGCTGTGGAAAAAAATTTACCTCAAAAATAATATTTTTCAATCTTCAATACCCGCACAGCACAGGGCATTGTTTCGTCGTCAAAGTGCGGATATTTAATTTCAAAATGACATGTGTCTATAGAAGCGTTGATGTTCGTGGAAGCGTTGGTATCTATTATTTAACAGATCCTCTAACCATAAAGGTGTTGTGTTAATATCTCAAACTTTGAAGTATTAGATAATAAAAACAACAGTTTTGGGTGTTAGTTAAGAAGACGCGTATACTTCAAGACAAATATTAATAATTATCTTTAGTTTTAATATAATAAGCAATTTAATTAATTTTTTTAATGATTAATCTTAATTAATTATTTTTAGAAAAAGGTTAATAACGAAGAAAACATGAGCATAGACTAAGACTTTGATAGACTTGTCTAAAAAGAATAATGGAATTGGGACCCACATGTATAATATAACAAAAAATATTTAAACTAAAATAACAATTTATTGGCTTTTAAAATATAATTAAATTAGTAATTTTAATTATTACTTGGCTCCCCATTGGGAGGCATATTAACCTTTGGGACTAGCATAGCTATTAGATAAGAGCTTAATAAATAATTATATATTAGTAAATTGTAATTATGAAGTTGTTGAGACTTGAAAAGAGAATTCTAGATTAACTTTTTCTATTTTAATTATTTATTAATAAATTTTTAAAATTAACATTTTAATTTCTATATACATAATTGAACAATTTAATTTTGCTTATTTATAATACCATTCTTTGCTAAGAGATAAATCACAAACTTAAAAACCATAAATTAAAAAAAATACTCTTAAAATATAATAAAATTTTGTTATCTCATTTAAGGTGATTAATTAAATAAAAATTTAAAAAATATGAAAATTAACTTTAAAAAAAACATATAAACTTTGAGATCAGTAATAAATTAAACTTTAAATTAAATTTTTTTATAACTAAAATTTTGAACTATAAAAAATAAACAACTCAAAACTAACAGTTATGTTTTCCGTTAAAAGATGTCTCTCGACGTTGGAGGACGTCCAAGGCTGATCCATGGACGTCATATGGCGTTGAAGGACATCCGCTCCCTAAAAAGGACGTTTGCTCCCAGGAAGGAGTCCATTAGTCATTGAACGTTAATAGAAAGGACATTTGTGTCTTAACATTTATATAGACGCAGATGTGCACTCCCTATGAATGATGTCTCTTCCCTAGTAAGGACGTCCGTTAATGTGCGAACATTAATAGAAATGAGTATGCATCTTCGCATTTACATAGACGCGTACATCCATTCCCTAGGAAAGACGTTCTTTAATTTGTGAACGTTAATAAGAATGACGTTCAGGTCTTCATATTTACATATATGCGAACATCTGCTCGCTAGGAAGGACGTCTACTAATTAGAAAGGACGTTCGCTTCTTAAGAATGACATCTATTAATATGTGAACGTTAATAAAAAAGACGTTCGACGTCATATGACGATACTTGGATGTCATTCAACGCTGAGGAACGTTTGAAAATCGATGAAAAACGTGATAACAAAATTTGCATTTTTTTTTTACTGGATGCATAATGAGTGATATTACTCTACAATGAGTAGCTAGCTTAGTGTCATTATAGCCAAATTTCTCAATTGTTTAAATAACATTGACTACCTTAATATACTTTTCTAATAACAATTTGGAATTTTTTTTTAAATTTTTCCCACAAATAAAAATAAAAACAACAAGTAATTTAGACTTTAGCCAATTGAATTTCACAAAAAAAAAAAGGAAAAAAAATATAAAATAAAGGTGGGAAATTGAAGAAGAATGAAGAGTCTTCGAGTTAGTCAAATTATTTACGACTTTATTGAAATTTGGTGTGAAATTTTGATTATTAGCTACTTTTTCTGACTAAAGCATTGCTTTTTTACAAGACTTATAATTATTAGTTTTATTAGTAAATCGAAGAGAATTATTAAAATTAACTAATACAATAAACAAATCGTTTAAATTATTTAAAAATAATTATCAGAAAATATAAACAATTAATAATTTGATGCTTCTCTTTCGGCTGTTTGGTTTGAACTTTGATTTGATTTCATATTCTTTCTGTCATTTTCCATCTCAAATATGTAAAATGATTTTTATTTTTCATAATCAACGTGTTTCCAATCTTCAACAATTTGAGAATGGCTTCTTTTTCTTCTTCTTATAAGACCCAGGGCCAACCAGAACTCGACCAACCCGCTCCATTGTCTCTCTCTCTCTCTCTCACTCTAGAGCATGGAGAATCAGTGTATTCTTTCGAGTTTGGGCAATGTTTTCCCGGCGAAAGTAAGGTTTTTGTTTGGTTTTTGATGAAAAGCTGATGAATTTGTGAAATGGGTTTGATCATTGATGTCTGTTTATTTGTTTTTGATGATGCAGAGTACGGAAGAGATGAGGCTTTCCCTTTTGTGCTCTTCTATGGAGATGGAACAGACCAAGTTTGCACTGCAGGAGATGCTGCGAAAGAGGGACAGTGAGCTGGTTCAGCTCAAACTTCTTCTCAACCAAGCCATTAAGGAGAGAGATGAAGCGAATACCAGTTGTCAAAAGCTGCTTCTGGAGAAAATGTTTATTCAGCAGCAGTACCAAACACCTCCTCTCTCTGCAATTTCCGGCGTTGAAGATGAACCCAGAAGAGGAATTGATTCCAACAATGGCTTCTCTTCCTCGGACTGTGAAGAAAGCATCGTTTCGTCTCCTGCGACTGACCCGAGTCCGACGTTAATGTCGCTGATGGAAGTTGATTTGGTCTGTGATAAGCAACTGCCGGAAAAGGGGAAGCTTTTACAGGCAGTAATGAAAGCAGGGCCACTTCTTCAGACCATTCTTCTAGCCGGACCACTTCCTCAATGGAGACACCCACCTCCACCTCTCGACTCCGTCGAAATCCCACCGGTCACAATTTCTTCTCCACCTCCACAACTCCTCAATTCAGACTTTCTACTCAACTTCAATGGCGGCAACAATGGCGAAGGAGCTAACAGAAAAAGGGCTCTTTTAGAATCCTCTGATTCTCCAACTGATGCAAAGTACCCAAGAGTCGGTCGATGTTCCCCTTTTTAGACAACAACACAGTAATCGCCGTGATTCTCCTTTTCACTAATTTATAATCAAAATTCAATAGATCTGAAGTCTAATTACGAGAAATTGTAAAATGGGGCATGCCCTGTTCTACCTTTTGTATAGAGGTTCTCAAAGAAAACCAGAGATCTGCAAGCAGATTTACATGTTTTAGTAAAATATTCAGCTGATTCTTCTTTCAACCTCTCAAAACTTCATTGAATGAACTTAGGTTGGTATGAATGAGTGAGAGAGAAGAGGGAATGGCGTTGTAGAATCTATGGCCAACCACAAGAAGGTCTAAAGAACGAGCTTGTCGGGTCAAGTGGAACCCACAAATCAGAATCTCGACCTGCCATAGACAATTCCCAGGACCCAATATCAAAGACAATATACGGGGGTTTTTTCAATTTTTCTGCAATTTAATCTTATTTACATGGATCTCATTATTAATTCGGACAAAAACTACCATAACCCTTCAAAGCACCCCCAGTTCATCGACTAATAAACAGAGCACGGGTAGTTTATTGACTGCTATGAGACCCATTTTTTTATCTCCAGCTGTTCTCCCCCCTGGAGAAATGGGCATGTCCAAACTTCTTCATTGACTTAAAAAATTGGGCCATTTTAAGTTGAAAGAGAGAGAGAGAGAGAGAGAGAGAGAGTCCCATGGGGCACGGAGTTGATTGGTTTCCAATCCAAGAAATGAATACTGGCAATGGCCTAAAAATTGACAGGAAGCCCTAAACCAGACGGTCAAGAAATGAGCGACAACAAGAGTGGAGTTGGCAAATGGAATGTTAGGCAAAGACCCAGAATCAAACGTGGGTAATTAGCAGAGTCTTTGCCAGGTCTAGAAGCCGACGGCAGAAGCTGCGAAGATCAACACGAGTACTTTTCTCTGATTTTGGTCATCCTCCATGTTCTGTCCTTGACTAAATTCTGTACCGCATTATCAATTTGAATCAATCAAGCAGAAGTACAAGTTAATCAAGTTTCAACCCATAGAATGATCATGAAGCAAAGGAGGAAGGAGATCGTATAAATAACGAATTATTTGTTTGTTCTGTACAGCTGCCATAAGGGAAAACTATTACTACAACAACAACAAAACCTGTAGCTTTAACCTCCCAAACCTGCAAACAAGAACAGCCAATGTACATTGACAAAAACCACGAGTCAAGATAGTATACCAAGAATAATTTAGCTCTAACCAAAGGGATCTGAATTATAGCTTGCTTTATATTCTCAACTCTTTCTATTAAACTTAATCCAAGTGTACTGAAAAAATCTTGTGCAAGAGAACCTTCAGATGAGGAATGACTTTAGAACGTAGACTAGCTGACCGTTCATCGAGCATTGCTTCAGAAAACCCAGTTCCTACAAACATCAAATTCCAATATGCCAATAATTATATTAATAGAAACTCGTTTTCATCATAGAGCATTAAAAACATACTTTTTCAACACCTATTTTGCAAATGCTTTGAAATTCTTCATTGTTGTTGTCATAGCAAGCAAGGAGAAACACACCATAAACATCTATGACCTCGTCAAATGAATATGGAGCTGAGTTATGATTAGGTTGCTAATTGTATGGGATGAATAGCTTGATTTTGAGAGAGCTGAAGTAGCAAAAGTAAGGGAAGGACAAGAAGCTCAACGTAGAGTAGTAACGTCAAAAGCTATTCAGTGATTGTACAAAAAGTTACTGTCAAAAGTCCTAAATAAACGATATTAAGTTATGTTAGAACTCAGTGTGACCCAAATTGTAGTTGGGCCAGGTTGGGACTATATTCAATATTAAGATTTTCTATTTACTCTACATATTGATGCTTGAGTCACAAAACTCATTGTACTTTGATTTCAATTAGTGAATTTCTCTTCTGCTCATGATCTTTTTCCGAAAATGTTTTCCACGTAAATCTTAGTACTCATGTTTCCGTAGTTTTTCTTTTTCGGGTTTCGTGTTCGAATCTCAACAAGTTACTTAAATTATGATAAATAAGATCCAACAAAGTCCCATTAACTATCACCAAAAGCATGAATCAAACCCAGTAGATGAGGAAAAGAAACACCTTTTATCTACAGCAGCGTCAAAAAACTTCTGTATATCCTCGAGGTCATTTGTTGTTATTGCTGTGGCAAATTGAAAGCCTCCATTTTCTTCCCAAAAGGAACTATAAAGGAGCTGCAAAAGAGAACAAGATGTAGAAACATCATATATTTTCTTAATTGGGAATATCCATTTAATGCAAACAAGAATAACAAGTGCGATTGTTAAAACGCAAAAAGAAAAGGCTTAGAACCAAAATAATTAAACAGTACAACAAGGGGATTCAGTGGATCCTTGAAGAATTCAGTGGATCTAATTAAAATAATTAGATCCTCTAAAGCTTCAATTTCCCAGCACTTGAAGAATTCAGTGGATCCCTCCAAAAAGGGCACTTTACTTTCAATTTCCGTACTCTAGAACACGTATATCAAACTGGTTTGTTATGACATTACATCGTCATAATCTCTATTTCTACCACCATGGACTGAAAATTCTTTCTGCCAAAGGGTTAACAACGGCAGAAAGGTCACACTGATAGGAACTAGTTCTTTTATTTCGAATTTCTTCACACATTTACACCATAGCATACAGGACACTACCAACAACTAGGCACCTTAGCTCCTAGCAGCTCACTCCTCCTCTAACTTTTTCCCCTCCCCCAACTAACTCTCACCCTCCTTCTATAACAGTTGCCCAAATAACTGTCAATTGACAGATTGACAGTTATTTATTAAAATGAAATACATTATACCCTTTTTTTCCTCCTAGAATACGTAAAGCGTATGGGAGGTCTATCACATACCTCTCTAAGAACTTTCAGTTCTTCCTGAATAAGCGGTTGGCAACCAAGATACAATAAATCAAACGCAAATATGCAAGCATCAACCTTGATGTCACTCACAACCACGTTTTTTGCGAGCTCGGGTACTTAGGATCTGCACTACATTCAACATCAATAACACAAAGAAATTGATAAATTCAACCAAAAAAAGCTGCAACAAGAAAGAACAATAATAAGCCAATTGGATTACAATCTGAAAAGGAAGAGTCCTCTGCTTTTCTTGGTCATATGCAACTATTTCACAATCCAAAATAGATGATTTCACAGATGATTTCTTTCATCCTGCTCGTTCAATGATAACAAAAAAAAAAATCAATTTTTGAACAAGCACAAAGAACATTGAACAATCAAAGAATGTTGACAATAGAAAACAGAAAAATCTTCAAGCTTAGAAATGTAGAAAAGAATAAAGATCTTCAAAGATGACTACAGCAACTCCACTTCATGTTTATCAATGAAAGAAATTGTAAACCATGAAAGAATCAATTCGACATTTAAGATCTGGCAAAAATCAGTATACCCAGAATAGTTGAAACAAGAGTCATTCCTTGATTCTGCCACAACCACGTCGGGGAACTTCCCAGTGTTTCGTTCTGCATTTCGACTGTATATTTCAACCAAATCATTTTCCAAGTAATGTATCTCCGTCAAATATGCAAACTAAGAAGTTAGGACGACTAGAAAGTAATTTGAAGCCTGAAAATAAATTCTATATCCTGAAATTTATTAATGATCTCAGATACACCCTTAGTTGGTCTTGCCAACATAGGCCCCACAGGGACACCTGGTGTTGTAAAGCTAGAAGTCTTGGAAAGATTCCACTCACCATCACTGAGAAGCGCAGGGATAACAACCAACCAAGACTCGACTATCGATCTGTCGCTCGATAGGGGGCGACAAATCGAGGCTTTTGGTAGAACTAGTGTTTGAAGAATCAATGGTTTTGCGCTTCATAAGAGAAGAAGATTGGGGCTTTTTCTTCGCTGCGGCACGAGCGCCAGAAATTAAGGCATCGAAAGCCGAAGGGCGAGAAGACAAAGCTATTTTACAGAGTAAAGAGAATAGAGAGAAAGGAATGGTAGGGAAGAGAGATGAATGAATAACTCTCTTGAAATGGCGGGGGTGGGGAGAGGGAGAGGGAGAGGGAGAGATGTAGCGAAGACAATGGCATGAACACAGTGAGATCATCAATCAGACGCAGGCCCGAGAGAGAGAAAGAGAGAGAGAATTGGCAAGGGAGCTGAGAATGGCGGGAAGGATTGAATGACAATTAAGACGATTAATTAGCCTTATTCACACTAATTGCCGTCAAAGAGGATTGAACCCGACAAACCGCACTGAACTGTCCGGTTCAGTTCGGTTTTCAAAATCTATTGAACCGACCTTCGATTCTAAATTTTAGAAAACAATAAAATTCAAAATTATTATTAGGCTTTAAAAAAATAATCCATTTTTCATGTAAATGAATTAAAAATTTCAATTATATTCTATTTTGGTATCATTCAATGTAGTTAATTATGTGTAATAGCTAATTTTATTATTACTAACAATGAATGAAATTAAGGTTAATTAGAGATCATCACAGTAATTTTGAATTATATCTAGTTAGTATATTTGATAATCTAATTTATCATAATTTAAAAATTAAAGAATTTCATTTCTAAAATTTCTGTATGATTTCACTATTTATTTTAATTTATTTTTATATTAACAATAGAACTGGAATCGAACCGTCGAGATTGTAAGTTTTGTTTCGGTTTGGTTCTTTCACTAAAAAACTTTGGTTCTGGTTCCAAAGTTACTAAAATCGATTCTATCAGTTCAGTTCATTTCTATCACAAAACCAAACAAAACTGGACAATGAACACAACTGATATCTTGTACTTTATTCTAGGGTAATTATCTATTTGACTCTCGAAGTTTGGGAATCTCTTCATTTGTCACTCTCAACTTTAAATTTTCAAATCCTCAAAGTTTGAGTTGTTGTCGTTCAATACTCTCACTGTTATCAATTCGTTAAAATAAGGGCATGAGATGCACGGGGAGTTGGAGAACAGAATCACTCTTTAGTCTTCAAGTTCCTTCATCGTTTTCCTTAGTTTCAGAATCATTTTCTACCTCAGAAACATTAGTACGACTCCTCAACTTGAAATTCAGTTTCAGAGCTCTCATATATATCGTCAATGGCTAAAATTTGATATTGGTTATTGCCGAATCCTATCTCCAACTCCATGTGCATCTCATACCCCTATTTTAACGAATTGATAATAGCGAATAGGGGTGTGCATGGTTCGGTTCGGTTCGGTTCGATTTGATTTTGATGTGAAATCAAACCGAACCGATTGGTTTAGGTTTTTAAATTACAAAACCAAAACCGATTGTAGGAAAAATTAGAACCGAACCGGAACCAAACCGAAATCTCTGTTCCGGTTTCGGTTCTGTTCCGGTTTTTTCTCTTTTATTTTTTTTCCAAATATTATAAAAAAAATTGGTATAAAAATTCAAAAAACACACAATTAATAACATTGAAATTATTTTCTCTCTTCTCTCTCCAAAACAGAGTTTTGTCTAGAAATTAGGTATTAGGTCATTCGGAGCTAAAATCACTTCAATGGCGTTCACGAATGCAAAATCAGAGTTTTGTACAAAAACAAAAGAAATCTCAAACTTTTCAGAATCAACCCATATAACAGGTCTTGAAGTATCAACCCTAACAGCACCAGTATAACTTAAAGCCACATAATCGTTGATGAGAACATGATATTAAGCGTCGGTTAAATCTAATTTCGACAAACTGAATGTTCAAATATGGATGCGTACTATGTGAGTTTCTTTTTGTTTGATCTCAAATTCACACTTCGAAGGCACCCAGAATACCTTAGTCGTGTTATAAATTTGGGGTGAAACCTCGTCGTTCCTGATTGAAACAGATTCGGTAGCAGACGACCGCAGCGCACTGAAGATGGAAGCGTCAGAAATGAAGTTTCGATTGTCGAGGGTAGTGTCGATGGCAGACCAACAGATGTAAGTGCTGGACTGTTGGAGAGGGGAGTGGGCGCCGACCGAAGACCTAACTAAGAAGATGAAGTGACGAAGAACCAGAGGCAAAGGCACGAATGACTGAACATGGAACTAAAAAAAAAAGCCCTAAAAACTTATTTATGCGGTTCGGTTTCGGTTTTTCGATTTTGAGAAACCAAAACCGAACTGAAACACTCGGTTCTCACAAAAAAGAACCGAACCTCGATTTTTTGGTATGCAAAACCGAACCAAACCAACCCGAATTGATCGATTTCGGTTCAGTTCTTCGGTTATGGTTCGGTTTGCACACCCCTAATAGTGAAGGTATTGGATGATAATATCTCAAACTTTGAGGTGTCAGATTTGAAAATTTAAAGTTTAAGGTGTCAGTTGAAGGGACCTTTAAACTTCAGGGGTCAAATTGATAATTACCCTTTATTTTATTACAATTCAAACCTTGTACTATCAATTGTCGTTAATTTAAACTTCAAAGTTAAAAAAATCGTTAGCATTACACGTCTTTCTCTTTAGTTGGAAAACTTGTTTGTGTTAACTTAATAAGAATTGAGGTTAATTGTTTTAATGATTAGCATAATTGATTGAATAATTCATTCTAAGTTGATTATGATTTGATGATATAGTTATGTTATTGAATAGATCTAAGTTGAGTATAAATTATATTGATAATAAACATACTTTTTTTGTTATATTATTTGAATATTTCAATGATGAATTATATATCTTTGCTCTCATTGAAAATACTTTCAAAAGTGGGTATTTGAATGTTTCTAACGTGTTTGTTAAGTCCTTACAATTAATGTTAAAGTTCATAGGACTTATACAGTTTAAATCAAGAGAAAGGCGTTGAGAGGTCGACTTACCCAAGGTGAGAGGTCACCATAGCTCAACACTTGACACAATGACATTAACTCAAATTTGATATAATCTATTTTAAAAACCATTTTCAAAAGTTATTTTATATTTGTTAATTAATAATTTAATTATTTCATTTAATTGAATACAACAAACATATTAACTATGACAACTTTTTTCATTGTGTCTAATAATCAATAATTCAATTATTATATCTAATGAAAAATAATAAATTTATTGTTGAGTGTATTAAATAATTAATTATTTAATTTTTTTTTTATATTATTCGAATAATGATAGAAAGTAACGAAAAAACTGATGGACCTATAGGTTTAAACTCCAATAATTTTTCGTTAATTAATACAAACTTGAACCAATCTAAGAAGCCAATGAAAGCCTAAACATGCAAGGATCAATGACAAAGAAGATGGGCAAAAGTATACAAGATTTAATGAATGAAGTCTAAGATAAAGACTCATTAAATGGTATGCCAAGGTCCATGAAGGTTCTATGCATTATGGATAATCCAATTGAGGCTCAAAGTAGAATTGGATTGAAGAAACTTTGGCTAAAATGGAAGAAGAGACAAAGTTGCCAAGACCCAAGCCCACCGCGTGCGCCGTCCAGCAAGCCGACAGTGCGCCCGCCTGCACGCGCCTACCACACAGTCAGTGCTCCTCGTCCGCCACCCAAGACCGACCCTGCTCAATCACCATGCCATGTCAGCGCGTCTCGTCAGCAGCCAACTTCACCAAAACCCACTAGTTTTAACTTATTTTAATATAATTTCTTAGTGGAGGATGACTTAGATTATTTTATTATATTTTCTTAGTGGAGAATGGTAGGTTAGAATATTTTAACATATTTCCTTAGAGGAGAATGGTGGGTTATAATATTTTAATATATTTTCTTAGTGGAAAATGGTAGGTTATAATATTTAACATATTTCCTTAGTGGAGAATGGTGGGTTAAAATATTTTAATATATATTCTTAGTGAAGAATGGTGGAACAGAATATTTTAATATATTTTTTTAGTGGAGTATGGCCTATATAAAGGCTTAGGGGTTTCATTTGTAAGGGACTTGATTTTTGAAGAATACAACTTGTGAGTTTCTCTTTGTGAGGTTCTCCTTTCTTTATCTTCTTAGGAAGAACTTGGTCATTTTAAACATCTATCTTGAAGATCAAGTTTTGATAACTTTGGTTCAACTAACCCATTTGGTTAGGGTCAAGCTACTCTTCTTGATAACTTTCGTTCAACCAACAAGTTTGGTTTGGGTTAAGTTGCTTATTCTTGATTCGCAAGACGATCCGTTGAATGAGCAACTTGACCTAAACCAAACTTATTGATTACCATTCGTTCTTAATTGAATAATTAATTCATAACAATTATGAATTGTGCGCTAATTATTTGATCTCTAAACTAACAAATAAGAGAATCTATATCAATGAATTTCATCGATATTAACATTCTCAGCTATTCATTTTAATTCACTCCCAATATAGAAGGCATACGAATCATAGCTTATACAAAACTTTACCTAGTAAATCAAAGAATAAATTAAAATGAAATAAGAGTTTATTAAATATAACGAATTAAGATCATAGATAAAAGCAAATAGTTAGTGTAGACCTTAAGTTACCCGTGGTTGACCTGAGTGGTTGACCTAAAGTTATTAGTGGTTGACCTGGTCTATTCAAAAATCTTACAACAATCACAAGGGGATTGACCGATTTGTATAGGTGGTCGACCGAGATTCTGAGCTTTTGAAGACATATATAAATAAAAGCAACCTTCACTGTGCAAACTACCGAATGCAATATCTATGACGAAGTGTTACCAATTTTATTTAAGATTTTTAAGCCTTTTAACTTGAGCAAAAAACCTAACATCTCTTACTCTTTAACTTGAGACTTACATTTGTGAGAGTTAGGTCATTTGTATTTAACCTTTCAAAATTTTATTGTGGAACAATTAAAGGATGACGCCTGAAAATAGTTAATGTAAGGTTTGATTGACGCCCGAAAGTTCAATGGGTCATAGCCGGAAAAGTTACAATGGAAATAATCTTCAAGAAAGTGTCTTGAAGCGTGGATGTAGACAATATTAACCGAATCGTGTTAACAAATCATTAGCATTTTCTCTCATTTCTCTCATTGTATTATTGACTTGTTAGCACTTTAGTTTAAATCTATATATTTTAGAGAAAATATTCCTATAGAGATAGTAAACGAAAAATTTAACTTAATCTACGAAAAAAATTTAAATAACATAATTCATCTGATCTTAAGTTATAATCAACCCAACAATTTGTGGAACCAACGAAGAAAAGATCAACCTTGCCGGCAACAATCTCCACTATCCCAACATAGTATTGCACAATTTCATGCATAGATTCCACAAGAATTGGGTGTGTGGATGGTTAGTAATTCATAGTAGCACTAGAACATGGGCTATTATGTAGTTTGGTAATGATAAGTTGTTTAACTTTATATTAAAAATAATACTAAAAACCACACTAAATATTCTTTGGTGGCAGGATACATTTAACAAGAATTTACTATGTCAGATCTAAGAAGGAAACTAGCCAAACTTCAATAAATAAAAAACACTAGACCCATAAACCTCCAATTGTCCAACTTAACGGCCATATCGAACAAGAAGGTGTTCCTATCAAAGAAGTGGTCCCAGCGGATGTAGAGTTTTTGTATGGCTGAACCATGCTTTAATTAATTTCATTTAAAACGTGCATGTGTCATGGAAGTGGCTTTGATTGTTGTTCACTCAATGCCATCTCCCCCATAGCACGTGGAACGTTACTATTTCCGTCGTCGATTATCTACCTCATCTACTAATTACTAAACGGGTTATATGGTTCTCCACTCTAATTTCGATAATACGATATGAGTAAGGCCAAATTTATTTTCATATTTTATACTCTAATTGTGATAGTCCATCCTGTGAAAGGTAAGGATGACCTATAATGTCATTGATTGTGAGAGCTCAGTTCATACTAGTAGGGGTGCACAATTTCACATCGTTTAGGAGAATGAAAAAACAAATAATTTATAAGTTGAATTCTCCTCTCTACTTAGTATAACGTGTTATATTCTCTATCTCATCTACTAAACGGGTTATATGGCTCTCCACTCTAATTTTGATATATGATATAAGTAAGGCTAAGTTTATTTTCAAAATTTATACTCTAATTATGGCAGTTCGTCCTGTGAATGTAAAGATGACTTAGGATGTCGTTGATTGTGAGGGCCTAGCTCATACCAGTGGAGGTACACAATCTCACAATCTCACATCACTTAGAAAAATGAAAAAGTGAATGATTTATAAGTAGAGTTTTTATCCATACCTAATACAACGCGTTTTAAGCAAACTCCAAAAACAAAATTGTGCGAGCTTCAACCTAAAGCGAACAATATTGTATTAGAAGCATTAAAGGATGTTACACTAATCTTACTTCCTAGTGTAACGTTTACGTGTGATTTATTTATTACTGTAATAATTAAAATAATTATAAATAGTTAAAATAAGAATAGAATTAGATAATAAACATAAGAGTCCTCTTACGACAGTCACATGTGACTCACTCATTACGTGACTTTAGTTAGTCATGACTATTATTCATCCGACTATGACTATACATGTAGACATGTGATCAAACCTAAAATTTGGCCGGAACATTGGTTAATACATGAAGGGTCATTTTCAAAAAAAAAACACCAACTAAAAGAGAAAGTAACATAACGCATAATAAGGTTGTACAAAGAAATGGAGGAGACATGATATTAATGTCTTATTAAATATGAAATACATAAATTGGACAAACAAAACAGCACTGGTCGGATTTCGTTAATGACAAAGATTTGGAAGATCAACAATTTTGATGGTTGAATTGTCCCACAACTTTCTTCCCCGATAATATTATAAGCATTTATTTTAATTTATCTATTACCAAATTCTTACTTTTATTATGATTACCGAAAATTGAAAAATTAACTAATGTACTTTGTGATCAATAACAAATTAACCAATAAACTATTTTTAATGATAAATTAACCACTGATATGAAAAGAGATTTCCGCAAACATTGATGTCACGTTTGTCGTTAAATGCATGGACTTTGATTCACGGCGGATCGTTTACTGTTGCATTATGGATCGTTACGATGAAAAATAATTTATCGCTTAATTCTAACAACATTATAATTACGATGACAAATCTTTTTTTAAAAAAATGTCATTGATAAATCAACTAAATTAAAAGTTATTGACAAGAGATATAATTTATTGTGGGTGTGAGCTCAAATGTAAAAATTGTTTATTTACCAATTATGAATAAATATTATTAATTATAATTGGCGTACGATACACATTAGAACTTGAATTTTAGAGATTCTTTAACTTGAACTCAATTTTTTTTTAACAAATGAATTTTAAATTTTTGGGTTTCATTCAATTTAAAAATAATATTTTTTTATCAAAATGAATTTTAAACTTTCCACGATAAACAAAATATAACTTAAATTGATTTTTTTTAGAGAAATTAACAGAACAATCATGAAATTAATGACAAATCAACCACTAAACAATTTTTACTAACAATTTAAACATTGAATTATGAAAAATGAACTGAGCAAATATCGCAGTTACGTTTTTCATTAAAAACGTTGTCGTTTCTACGACGGAACATTG
The DNA here is from genome assembly GCA_022433065.1 of Begonia loranthoides. Taxonomy (NCBI): domain Eukaryota; kingdom Viridiplantae; phylum Streptophyta; class Magnoliopsida; order Cucurbitales; family Begoniaceae; genus Begonia; species Begonia loranthoides. The sequence goes on from CM039481.1 coordinate 1,715,246, forward strand.
TCTTTCCAATAAACAAATTTAAAAGATTATTTTTCGCAGTGAAAAGATTACTTTCTTCTGCAAAAAGTGTGACATGATGACGATGAACCAAGAAGAGGAAGGAGAAGATGGTGAAGAAACTTGGATGAGTGAAATTGAGAAGAGGGGTGAGCCATGCCAATGTTCGACAAGGTTTTTGGAAAACTTAAAACATGCGAATTATTTTTTACGATGAGAAGACCATGTCGGAGCTTCCTAACATTGATTTGCGGTAAAATTGCTTCAATTATTGTGATTTTATCATAAAACTGATGTAAAATTAGAATTGCAGAGAGTATGTTTTGGCTTTGTCTTTGCGATATCAACAGATAACAGTGATATTTGTATCGTTCATTTTCTATAGTCCTGTGTTTAAATGGTTAGCGAAAATTGTTAAATAGTTGATTTGTCATTAATCTCATAATACAGTGGTTGTTTTGTTAATTTTTTTTTTATTATTTTGCTCAGTTTGATTCTAATTCAGTTTAGCTTTTAGATTTTTTTTTATTTGGATTCAATTTGAGTAGATTTGGATTTCACTTTGGATTGGTTTAGCCCTATTTGAGTAGACTTTTGTTGGTTTTGTTCAATTTTTTATAAGGGTAAATGACAAATCAACCATCGTGGTTTGATGTCAATGACAAGTCAACCATTATGGTATTTTTTTTTAACAAGTTAACCACTCACATATGTTAAAATAACAAATCCAACATCACGTAGATGTTTAACGTTAAAATGCCAACGTCCGAACACCAGAACGACCCGCTCCAGCGTTTTGAAGAATTCAGAACGATTTTGCGGCGTCTCATCTTCACGTCTGTCCATTTCTGTTTTCAGACACAGCGAATTTCGCGGTCTCTTATTGTAATATCCCGATTTTATAATAGAATTAAACAATTAATTGAGTATTATTGAGAAGTTATTTAGAAAACCGTACGGAAGAAAATGAATTGGACCGATTGAACAATTTAAATAAATCAAAAATTTGAAACGAGTCGAAAATAATTTAGTAATTTAATTAAATTAAATGTGAATTTAATTGAAGGGTTTATTAAATGAAAGGATTATGGAAAATAAGGGGAAAAGTTAATTAAATGAAAAGTGAAATTGTAAATTGAAGAATAGGTTTGTTTTAAAAAAGGAAAGATAAATTAAATTAAATTAAAAAACAAAAACAAAAACACAACAAAAAAATAAAAAAAGAATGGCCAGAGAGGCCACTCCTTCACATTTGAAGCAGGGAGACGCGAACACAGAGGAGAAGAGAAGGAGCGGCCAGATCTCGTCGGCCGACGACTCGCGACAGCCAGACTTCGCGGCGGCTGGACGGCGCGCGGGGTGCGCTGGTGAGCTCGGTGCGGTGCAGCGTGCGGCGTCAGCGTGTGACGGGATCGGTTGCGACAAGCTCGGGTGCGACGGGCTGACTGGTTCGCAGGACACGAGCTGGGTCAGCTCGATCGAAACTCGTACGGCCGATAGGTTGCCAAGGTGAGTCAGTCGTCTTGGTCTACGTGGATTTACTGGATGGATTTTTTGGATAGTTAATGCTTTGGCAAGGTCAGTGGGTAGCGTGTTTCCGTGGACCTCGCCCTGTCCGCGGATCAACAACATATTTTTGGTAGCCATTACTCGAAATAGGTGGCAATTATACTGGTTAGATGATTGTCTACCAGCTGCCATTAGTTTCTGCCTGTTAAAAAGAGGAATGAGTCCTCTGCCGGGGAGGCAGTGGGCTGAGCCTAGAGAGTGAGCTGTGACGGTGATTCTGGACAACTATTGCTGCGTTTCTTCAGTGCACCAAGGACCTCCATCTGTTGATAACAGTAAGGAATTGGTTAGTGGCATTCCAAAAGCCCTACCCACAAGTAAATGATGTTTACTTTGTTTTGTTAAGAATAAGAATTGTGATGAATGTTGTGCTCCTCTGTTTTTGTGTTGATAGTGTGATGAATTCTTAAATTCTAGCTTCAATCCTTGTTGCTCTAGTTGTGTTTATTGTATGCAACTCCGTTTGGAGTTTGGGACTGGTTAGGATTGTTTATCTTGTTGATCTTAGATTTTATATAATCATAGTAAGTTCATTGATTTCTTGTTAAGTAGTACTAATGAGCATGTTATAGTTGTTTCTCGTAATTCTTGCTTAAAAGTCAGTTTTATTACTCAATTTGTTATGGGACATCATTATGGATCAATACGTATGTTATAAATTGAGAAGCATGAACTAGTGGATTAATACGCATGATATCATTGGAAAGCATGAAGTAGTAATTAATGTAATTAGCTTTCATCATGTAAGGATTTTATGCATACCATGTCTTAACTTTCCATTTAATCTTTCATTAGCATTTTTACAATTCAATTAACAAACTAGGACGTAGGTATGTTAGATTAAACCGCCGATTTAATTGTAGTGAGTATATAGTTTGAATTAATCAAGTTGAGTATGGTATGAAATCATTGTAATTATAAAGTTTTCAAACATGTTGAATAATCATTCTATAAATTCATTGTTTTACCAAGTTATTAAGCTGTTGGTTTACATTTCAATGTTAATTTCCATTGTCTTATGATCATGTACGTATAACCATCTTGTTGTTTAAATATCATGATTTAACATCTCAAATCTAATGCTTTTTATACACTTAGGTTTAGTATCCAGAATTTGGTAATTCTCTAAAAAGCATGAAATATATTTATACCTTGCTGTAATTTCTAGTTGTTACATATGATTGCATGACAATTCGTTATTGAAATTCTATCGTGTATGTCGCCGTTATTTTCCTGAAACTGTATAGTTATTTCACTATGTAGTTTTTATAATTCATTGTTATTAAGTGGTGTGAATTTTGTATTGATGGTAGCTAAAATTGGTAGATTTGTTCCTTGATAGCTTTAAGAGTGATTCTTTGAAATTGTGATTGTTTGCTAGAATCTAAGGATTGTGAGTTCATGGTTTTAGAAACCCTTAGGAAATACCACAATTGGGTTGGTATTCATAATGTGAGCTAAAACGGGTAATAATGAATGTAAGGGAGTTAGTGGCCGGGTAAATGGTTCGAATCTAAGCGGTAGACTCGAAAACCGAATTAAGATTTTCCCGTCCATGGGATAGATAAGCTTGTCTACTATAGGGTGTTAGATGCCGAGTTTTCCCCCATTTGCCTATAGGGTGTCCTAACCTCCCAACTCGATCCACGAGTTTAAAAGATGTAACAGTGAGTAAAGAACGGTTGGGCGGATTCCCTTCCGACATAATCAGTTAGAGGCATTTGTTGTGCTTTGTTGTTTGTTTTCCAATTCCTTACTAAGCCTTTTTAGGCTTACAGTGTCTACTTGTGGTGTAGGTGATTTTAACAAGTTAATTAATCCGGGAGCGGATGAAGAAGCGTTCCCCGTGGAGGAGGCGAGTTATCCGCGACCTGTGTGGCCGTGGCTCTCCAATGGAATTTATGTTTTACTAAGTCTTATTTAAATTCCAAACTTGGTTTGTAAAACTAATGATTCTGTTTCCGCGTTTAACTCTGATGAAGTTTTTTTTTATGAAGTGATTTTGATTATTGCCCTATTTAATTAAAAGAAAAATTTTATTCCGCAAAATTTTAAGTAAAGAAAAAGAGTTTTAAATTGACGAGTCGTCACACTTATGGCTAGAGACTGCGAGAAATCGCAGTCCTTGGAGGAAGGGAGCGCAAAATTTGAGGTTCCTGGAGCAACGAGGGACTGTGAAGGGACCGCAAAAATCGCGGTCCCTAGAGCAACGAGGGACCGCAAAATTCGCGGTCCCTGGAGAGAGAGAGAGAGAGAGAGGCCGCACTCCCTCTCTCTCTGTCTCCAGGGATCGTGAATTTTGCAGTCCCTTGCTCTAGGGACCGCAAGCCCTCTCTCTCTCTCTAGGGACCGCAAATTTTGCGGTCCCTCGTTGCTCTAGGGACCGCGAAATTCGCGGTACCTCGTTGCTCCAGGGACCCCGAATTTCGCGATCCCTGGTTTCTCCAGGGATCACGAATTTCGCGGCCTCTTCCTCCAGGGACTGCGATTTCTCGCAGTCTCTAGCCATAAGAGACTGCAAAATTTGCTGTGTCTGAAAACAAAAATGGACAGACCACGAAGATGAAACGCCGCGAAATCGTTCTGAATTCTTCAGAAATTCAGAACGCCCTGCGTTGGACGTTTTGAATTCTTCATAAATTCATAACGCCCCGCGTTGGGCGTTCTGAATTCTTCAAAACACCGGAGCGAGTCGTTCCGGCGTTCAGACGTTGGCATTTTAACGTTAAACGTCTACGTGATGTTGGATTTGTTATTTTAACACACGTGAGTGGTTAACTTGTTAAAAAAAATACCATAGTGGTTGACTTGTCATTGACCTTAAACCACGATGGTTGATTTGTCATTTACCCTTTTTATAATTTTAAAAATACATAAATATTACAATATTTGTTTGGTAACTTACTATCAAAACAAAATGGAGTAGGGTGTAATTTATTCACGTTGCAAAATTTCAAGTTTATTTTATCCAAAAAAATATATAATTTAATTTAAAGGATAAATAACAAATCAATAATCGTACTTTGTGATCAATAATAAGTTAACCACATAATAATTTTTGCTAACTTAACTATTGAACTATGAAAAATAGATACTGCAAACACCACTTTTACCTGTTGAGAAATAATACTATGAAGACGCCGTTGATTCTATGTTTACACTCTGCAAATTCTAATTTTTATACTAAAATTACAATAATTAAAGGAATATTACAGAGAATATGATGTCGGGGAGCTCCAGCATGTTTCAATCTGTCGTCAAAAATAATTTTCATGTTTTCAATTTTCCGAACATCTTCTCATCGTCGAAAACGATTTTCTCTTTTCGATTTCACCACCCAATTCTTATCACCATCTTCTCCTTCCTCTTCCTGGTCTATCGTCGTCCTCCAGTGTTCATCACCAATGTATTACTTTTTGTAGAGGAAAATAATCATCTTGTCCCAAAAAATGATCATTCCGCAACAAAAATTGATAGTTCCGTAGCAGAAAGTGATCGTTCTACAGCGAAAAATAATTTCTTTGCAAGGAGAAAATTGTCGTTACGTAGTGGAAAGACAACTCTTTTTGACGAATAGTAGAAAAATAAAATTTCACCGCAGAAAGATACCATTCCGTAGTTGAAAGAGAATAATTTTTAATGAAAAACGTAATTGTGGTGTTTATTCTATCTATTTTTTTATAGTTTAGTAGTTAAATTATTAACAAAAATAATTTAAAAATTGACTTTTTATTGATCATAAAGTATCATAATAGTTAATTTGTCATTTTCTCTAAATTAAACTAATATCAAAATTAAATTATTATTTTAGTCAAAAACCAAATTAAGAATTTAAGTTAAATAAAATATTAAATTTAATTTTGTACTTTAGCCTTATAATTATAATTATAATGGGATTTTATGAAAAGGTGTAAAATGGTTTGGTTGGATGAAGTTAAAAAGGCCAGTGAAAGGGAAGGAGTGGACCATCAACGGAAAATAAGGAGTGCGCAGGGCCCCTCTCTCTCAGACTCAGTCTCAGTTCGATACCATCCCCATCCCTTCTGTCCTCTCCCTCATCTGTCTCCATCTCTCCCTCCTTCCCTCTCCGTCACGTCGTCCATTTCTGTTTCCTCACCTCAGTCGCTGGTAATGTCTCTGTACCATTGCATTTAATGCGGGGGTTTCGTCATCACCTCCCCTTTAATTCCCCGCTTCTTCTCTTTCTCTAATCTCGATTTCTCACTCCTTCCTGCTTTTTTTTCTCATCGTATGGGGTTGTATTTTCATTTTCATTTGCATTGCAATGCAGGTTGGGAGTTATTATGTTTTTTGTGTTCTCAGATCTGACGGTTGAACTAGGTGTTTAGTGATTTTCCTTCGCCAAGTAGTTTATTCTGCGCTGTCAGGTTTCCTATTACAGTCACGCTTTGGAAGCTATCTTTTCCTGCTGTTAATCTGAATTCTGTTGTTGCGGAAGGTCTATTTTCCCATCATTGGAGCTGATTCGGTAGGATTTTATGTGGATTTGACGCGTAATGGATGCAAGGATGAAGAAGTACCGATCATTGAGTCCGGATAGAGCTAAAGTCTGGACGGAGAAATCGCCCAAGTACCAGCAGACTCGGAAACTACCTGTAGTTTACTATCTCTGTAGAAATCGTCAGCTTGAGCATCCTCATTTTATGGAAGTTCCGCTCTCTTCGCCCGAAGGTCCCTACCTGAGAGGTAATGAGAATTTTCGGTGTGAAATTTTTTTATCATTTTTTTGTGGTTCACTTCTGATGGCCTTGGTTTCGTCAGATGTTATAGATAGGCTGAATATGCTACGAGGAAGAGGCATGGCTTCCCTGTATTCATGGTCTTGTAAGAGGTAAAGTGCTAATTAAACACTCAATCTCTTTTCTTTTTTGGATTCCGAGGAATCAGACGACCTTTTCTGTCGAATTTCACTCAACCCTTTTGCTTCACGTGCTTAGAGACTAACTGAGTCAAAATAATTTTTTTTATAAAATTCAAAGTTTCTTGCCTTATGATGCAGAAGCTACAAGAACGGATTTGTTTGGCATGATCTTGGTGAAGATGATCTCATCCTTCCTGCTCATGGAAACGAATATGTTCTTAAAGGATCTGAGCTATTTGAAGAATCTAATTCTGGTAAAGGAGATATCCTCATCTTTCTTTTTTTCTTTCTTTGGCTGCCGAGAAAGTATGTTATGACATTCAAAATTCCATCAGTGTATCTGTGTCAGTTTCCATTTCTAAAACAAGGTATAACAAAGAAGATAACTGCTAAATTTTAGTGGCAGTTTCAATTTTTAGGAAAAGAACAAACCCAAAAGTAGAAGAAATACATCAACAATGTACAGTTCCATAATTGGAGTACATTAAAGGATCTTAAGAGCTACATATGTTCTTTCCAGATCGATTCGGTCCTATAAGCAATATAAGAATTCAGCCTTTGAAACAATTACCGGAACCAGCATCCTTCAGGAGTCGAGACGATTCATCATCCTCTTCAAGCTTGAATGGTAAAGAAACCAAGCATTCTCAAGAAGATGATCTCTTGCCCCCAGTTCATCGTTTTGGTTCATCTAGTTTGTCTCCAGATACTGGAATTGGTAAAAATTCTTCCTGGGGTGGTTCTCTAATTTTGACAGAATACAAAGTTTGCAAGAGCGACGGCTTGTCCGATGCTTCGACACAGACTGAGGAAAATGTCGGCAGACCTAAAACACGAGAAACTTGCACTAGAGGCATTTCAACAGATGATCGACCATTAGACCCTGGATGTAGTCAAATTTACCAGCCGGAGAGTGCCCGTGTGAAACAGAACTATGCAGTTCCTCATGATTCTGTTTCCCCTCAACCATCATCGTCTAGTGCATCATCTAATGGAAAGACTGAAACACTAGAATCTCTGATAAGAACTGATGCTAGCAAATTTAACAGTTTCAGGATTCTAGAAGAGGAAGATGTCAGACTGCCAACAAATGCAAGGCTCAAGGCTACTAATGTGTTGATGCAACTTATCTCATGCGGATCAATATCAGTGAAAGATCACAGCTTTGGGCTTATTCCAACATATAAGCCAGGGTTTTCCAATTCTAAATTCCATTCCCCCCTGTTTTCTACATCAGTCATGCTGGGAGAACTTGATTGTCTATCAGAGAATCATGGGCTGATGGGTTTGAGATTGGAAGACAAGGAATATTTCAGTGGAAGTCTTATTGAGAGTAAAATGCTAAAAGAAGGAGATGGACTTGCAACTCTAAAACGATCATCTTCATACAATGCTGATAGGTCAGTCATACTTGCGATTGGATCATCTTCATTGCTATCTTGTGATTGTTTACTGTTTTTCAACCCTTCTAAAATTTGGAATCATTGGCGGTGCTTCTGCTTTCAAAATTCAACTCTCGTTCTCTTTTACTTTTCTTGAATCTTTTATCATTTTTTATAGAAATTTGCATTGGCAAGGTCTTAATACATTCTTTAAAGGATTGATGTATCACTTGAGTTGAGGTATTTAGTAAAACCTCCATCAAATTGAGTAGAAGAGTTAACATGTACTTGCCTCCAAATGGAGATTTCACACTAGCTTCTTGTTCTGACGTCATTTTAAAGCTTGTCTTGTTGTATCATCAAAATGAGTGTGGCGTGATGAAAAATAACACTCTTGTACAAAAAATGTTGGTTTGTTTGGGGGTGAACATTGGTTTTAGTTCTGTGAAAAATTTTCAAAACCAATGATTGAAGTTTATCGGGTCTGCATGAAGTTGGACTATATTTTTAGCTTGTCTAATCACAATTGCAGGTCAAGCAAACAGTTGGATTCTACGGAGGAGAAAGAAGAGCCAACTTCAGGACAATCCAAATGTATACCTCGGTCAATTAAGGCTTCACTTAGCAAACAGCCAAGAAGTGAGTCAATGAGATCGCCTTGTTCTGATAAATCTAGAAATTCCTCTGATGGAGTTGACGACTCACACATGGTGAGCCCCATTGCGTCTAATATTGGCAATAAGAGAATCACAGAGCCATTGTCAGGGAAAAAACAATCCAAGAGACTGGATTCTTTCAGAGAAGAGAACGAGAATGTGATCAAGATCGAAGAAAGTTGAGTATTGACTTCTACTGGATCAAAATCAAAGATAGTGTTTCACATTATTGTAAGCTGACAATAGTTTCAATTTACTATTTGCAGGCTTGCTTCAGGAGCTCGGGTTATAATAGAAGCTACTTGCAACATGACAGTTGATGCCTCCTAGACCGTTCGATGGTATCTGCCTTTTCCACTTAGAAAAGGTCATTCTGTTTGTAATTTTTTTTGTGCAACTTTGTTTGAATTCAAATTATGGAGGCAAATTTGAGGTCCATGATATTATTTTCTAATATCTGAAAATAAGTAGAAAGAGGAGAAATTTATAGTGTTTCTATCCATCATTGCCCTTTTTCTGGACATAATTTTGGTGCAGACAAGATTTTGAAGCTTTAGATAAAAGTCCCTTCTTTTCATAGTCCTATATTCGTCCCTTTTTTCAGAATGCTTATTTGCACGCAGACAAAAACTAGAGGAGCCCTTGACTGCTTTAGCTTATTAAATTAGAAAGACTATTGCTAAGGAAGAAGCCTAGGCATAGGATTCCCTTGCTATGTTGGGAGACCCAGCCAGTTAATCTAGTTTGCAAAAGCAAACAAAGAATATTGTAAAATATCCAGTGTGATAATGGAGATTGAGGAGCCCCATCAGGTGGGTGGACAATGGACAGCCAAAAAGCTTCCTTTAACCTGTGGGGCACCTCAAGGGTAGGAATCCTAGATTTAATGGGCATAAGATTTGCTGTCTAGGAAACATTTCCTCTGTAGTGGTTCTGAAATCTGATGATCGTTCAAAACTTGTTCTTGCTTTAGACAGACCCGAGTGATGCCTTGTACACCCTGCCCTTTCAAAACTGTAGTCTTAAAGTTGAGTAAGCCTCCATCCTGGTTTTAAGAACATTTTACCTAAAACACTTGAAATTTAAAACTTTACATGCACCCGTCTCGAACGGGATTAGCAAAAGAACTTATCTTTCAAAAATCTAGGGTCGATGTTTCGGTTATAGACCTCCTTGCCCTTGTCGGTTTTGCTTAGATAAAAAGCACATATCTTCCTTGACTCCTAAATCTCTGTAGAAGTCCTTGATACTTTCTTGTTTAAACTAATCAGAGATCTCTACAAAAATGTATTTTACTTTCAAAGAGTAAGCAATTGAATTATGGGTTTACACACGTCAATCTCAAATAACTGAAAAGGATAAACACATGTTTCTTGACAAACAGTTTTGGTCAAGAGGTGGTGATGCCGGCCATCTCTGTCGAGGATGGAGCCGCTGCAGGGCCTGATCTTGTCTGCTTGGTATTGTAGGACATGCAGTTGCAGCATTTATGCGCCACAATGTGGAAGAAAACTTGTGAGTTTGCCCCACAATCGTTGCAGAGAATCCACACCTATTTCCATTGAAATTTGTTGATTAGTGGACTCCGCTTTACTTGATTACATTTTGTTTAATAATATTAAATTTTATGTTTCTTTATGTGATAATTTAGGATAATCTCCATATTTAACCTAATCTTAATCCTGAAATATGAACTAAAGTCTTAGAATTCTCGGTTTGATAGTAAAATTATGCAAAAATGTGACTGTTAAACCTTTATCAATTTAAATTAAAAAAATCAGATATTCTACTAGATTTTTTTTGGGGTAATTATCAAATATTAACATTGAAATATGAAGTCTTTTTCACTGACAATTAAAATTTTTTTTTTTGTTAACTAATATCTCAAAATTTGAGGCGTTAGCAACAGATACTTTTACTGTTAGAGGGTCTGTTAAATATTAGATATTATATGCGAAAATGACCCTTTTCACAGTGGAACACACGTTTTCGCTGCAAATTTTTTTTTTTTTTTTTACAGCAAATATTTGTCTTTCATTGTGGAAATAATGTCTTTGGAATAAGACTTACTTTCTGCAACGGAAGGCAAGTATCTGCTGTGAAAAGGGTGAAAATTACCTTTTTCACCGCGGAAAATACCATTTTCGTAGCAGAGGGCCGCTGCAGGTGAAAATTACCCTTTTCCACTACGAAAAATATGTTTTCTCCAGCATATAAAATTCCATTTCTGTAGCGTTGGTATCTGTTATTTAACGAACCCTCTAATGACGAGGGTGTCTGTAGCTAACGCCTCAAATTTTAAAATATTAGATAACAAAAATAAAAGGTCAAGATAAGACTTTGTATTTGATGATTACCCTCTTTTTTATGCCGAAAATCAAAATGTCAGCATTAGATGTGTAGCATAAATTTGGATGGTCAAACCGGCAACAATTTCAATGGAAACTTTAGGTGAGAGGAAGAGGGAATTACCTTCTTGTTTTGGTAGATCTCAGGCATACGAGTTGAGTTTATCTACATTGACACATTCAATGCAAACAATGTTAAGTTTAAGCTTCACACAAATCACATTTCCATTAGAAAAAAACATCAAAATTGAAAATTGCCAACCATTTGGTCCAATTTCAACCACAGACAAGACATGTCCCGTATCGATTTGGAGCAAATGGGACACGAGTAGCTGCAAAAAACACGCGTGCAAGATGAGAACTTGGAAGCAACCCAATTGAAGAATTCAAATTTTAAAAGCTTCGGAAGAACAAATAATGCTCACTGGTAATGGAGCTCCATCTCCCTGACACACTCCAGGTGTAGGGTATGTCCGCATGGCAAGACAGTGACATCTTTTGTGGTGTCAAACAGAAACTGAGAAATCAAAGTTTCAGAGGATCGAAAGGGATTATAATTATGAAAAGTAAAGCTGGTTTACCTCAAAACAAACAGGGCAATTATGGTGCATTGCTCTTTCAACGCAGCGGTGTCCATCTTTCATCATCAATGGGTAGCAACACTCTGCAACCAGGAAAAGATGAACGGAGAAGAAGAAGAAGAATGGATTCTCTGCAATTTTCCATGAAGAAAAGCTCACCGCAGGTCCTGCAATGGAAGAAATTTTCTCTGCCTCCTGTTCTGTACGGGAGCAACAATTCTCAGAAACTTACAAGATTCAACCGAATAAAAAAAGCTTGAAAGAAAATCAAAACCTGACCTGCAGATTCCACATTCTTCGCAGTGGTATTGTTTCTTAGAAACCTGAAACCACCATTTTTTTGTTTATTCAAAGCTTGAAAATAATGAGAAATAACAAAAATGGTAGCTACAATTCCGTACATCGTCATCGTAGAATTTGCAGACGGAGCAAAAGTAATTGCCCATACACACTCCACAGTTGATGCAATGCTGCTGGACCTGGTTAATCACCAATTGACTGAAACAAGTTAAAAGGCTTCAATTTTTAGGCTAAATTTCAGATCTTTTTTCATTTTTTAGGCCAAACTCACGTCTTGTTCCGTGTGGCAGAGAGAACATATGACCTGAAAAGCAAAACAAATACAAAAATCAAGAGAGAAGGAGAGAAGAAAACACTAAAATTTCAGCAGACCTTTGATATGTTATGGCGAGGAATGTCGTGTTGATCGAGGGAACTGATTTGTAGAGAGTTCTGATGAAGAAAGAACACGTTCAGAGAGAGAAAATCATCAAAAACAAAAACCAAGGACATTCATTCAATCACCTTGGCTTCGTTATGGCAGTGCCTGCAATTGAAGACTTCATCACAGCAAGGCGACCTGATCTTGCATTTTCTTCTGTAATGAACACAACTAATAGCAGAAACAACACCAAGAATCACAACAAGCTAGTTTCAAAACTCAAACCAATTTGATCAAAAAAGAAAAGGGAGAGAGGAAAACGTGAAATACCCGAAATCGGGAGACCCAGAAGCCATCGTAGATAAATCTTCAAGAAAAAGATCCGAAATTTCTGCTTCAGAAAACGAAGAAGAAGAAGTAGAGGATGAAGCCTCGGGATTAGGATCCAACAGCCTTTAAGTTTCAAGTGCAGCCTACTCTGTCTCTCTTAACATTCGAGTTTCGAACCCCAGAATGAAAACAGACAGAAAAGAAAATAAAAACTCTACAATAAGAGAAGATGAAGTTGTTGACAACAGAATGAAAGAGATCAGAGATTCAGGTCAAGAACATGCATATTATCCAGTAGAGAGAGAGAGAGAGTATTAAGATAGTCGAAAGTTGGCCAGAGAGGGTCCAGCCTATGAAAAGGCCAACGTGGAGGCAAGTCAGCAATGGTGATAAGACCATAAATGTAAAAGACGACTTTAAGTTCATCGTCAAATAATTGAAGCCGGTATCATTGCTGGGTTTGGAGTCTCCGAAGTTGACTAAATCTGAAGCAATGAATCACTCTTACCACTCAATATAAGAAAATTAGGGTTTTCTTTTGATTAGAAAAGCATTAAATATGGGGGGAAAAGGTTGGAATTTGGAAAGTAGAATCCGATGAAACGACGGTGAAAATACAGGAGCTTCGGTTGACTTACCGCCGTTTGGTTTTTGGCGGCGGCCTTGGATGGTTTTGGTCAAACTATGAGCTGGGGACATTGTCTTAAACATCATTGCGATTATTTAAGACAATATGCATACGCAATAGAATAGAACCCATGAATTTATTTAAAAATAGAAAAAATTAAAGAAAAATTAACAAAATAACATAACTTTATACTAATAAATAAAATAATCAACTATAAAAAATGAACGGAGTAAATATCGTTATCATGTTTCCTGTTAAATAACGTTTTCTTTTTACTGCAGACCGTTGTTTTTTCGCAACAGAATATTGTCTTTCAACAAATTAACGTTGTCTTTTCGTTACGAAAAGTGAATGTTTGAAGTATGAATTATAAAAGATAATTTCCATAAGAGTAAAGACGAATTTTCGCAGCGAAAAGACGGTTTCCTATGAGGAAAGACGACATTCTGCATAGGAAAGACGCCGTTTTGCATAGGAAAGACGATATTTTTATAATCAAATTGTGAATTCTTCCAAGTAATTTGACGTCTTTGGGGAAGAGTAATCCCGAGTAATAAAAAAAACGACTTTGATTGATCACTGAGGTTATTCATTTGCTTCGATTTATCAAACTTTAAATCTTCTATGAAATCATTGTTTTAAATTCAAATTAGATGACAATAGAATATTGTAATTATTTACAGAAAAAATGTTTGTTTTCGTTGGTGATTCTATGAACATAAAAATGTGGGAATCTCTTATTTGTATTATGAAAAACTCAGTCAAATATCAAATCATGGTGTTCAAATCACACGGGAGAAGACATTTTCTAAAGGAAGTTTCCTACTCTTTCATTTTCAAAGTAAGGTTGCTGTTAACGGCAATGTTTGTACAATTTATTTTTCATAGTTGAGTGTCTTATTTGTTAATAAAAATTGTTTAGTTGTTGACTTGTCATTGATCTCATAGTTCAGTAGTTGTTTTATTAATTTTCCAAAATTAAATTAGTTGTGACAACCCACTCTGTAAAAAAACAATGATAGCTCAATTGTGGGTTTGACTCATATAGTGCATAACCTCACATCACGTGGGAGAGTGGATAATACATGACTTATAAGTAGAGTTCTCTTCTCTATCTAATACAACACGCTTTAAGTTAATCCCAAGAACAAAATCGTGCAGAATTTGACTTAAAACGAACAATATTATATTAAAAGAATTGAGAATATTATTCACTGTATTGACATTTAATTATTTAAGACAAAATACGGGCACATAATAACAAAAACAAAAAAACAATTAAAATGGATAACTAGACTTAGTTAACACCCATTAAAAATATATATATATTCTATTTCAAGCAAGTGAGACAACATTTAATGTTTTTATAAATCCGGAAATAATTGAGACAAAAATAGGATAATTAACGTTTCATGGGCACGTGCGACGTTGTCTTCCTCTCCATTTTCCCACGTGCAATTGTGGTCCAAACACGTGCCTGTCAAACTCTGAAAAAAATTGCAGAGACCTGGCTCTTGTCGGGGCTCTTGCTTCCATGGATAACGTGACTGTAAGTACTGAGATTATAGTAGACCGTCTCCCTAATCCAAATATAATGAAGATAATGTTACTCCAACAGCCAATTCCGACGTGCCACGTATATAATTACACCTCATTAGATTCTGTAAACTAAGTCAACCCAAGGGAATATATTCAGTGTATTATTTTCATCGTAAGACTTGAGATGCAATAACCTTCCATTGCAATAATGTCGGATGATTTGGTAGCTGATTTTCAGATTAATCTTTCGTTTGAATCGAGGAGCTACCCTGGTTCTTGTTCTTTTTAGATCTACCCTCATTTTTTACCGGGAAACTTGGAAAGAACAGTAAAAGAAGCTTATAATATCAGCATTTATGCATCCGTAGTAGTGTTCTTGATATCTGGGAGTGATTCATAGATGGAAGTGGGAGAGGGTTATAAAAACTCTGAATCGAGAGAGCTTCATGGTGGAAGGGTTAACTTGGTTCTGGGATCAGTCCAGATTGCTTCCATGGATGTAGGTTCCTAACTTTGGTCTGGGTTTGCTTGATTGTTCGTCTGGTTTTTTCTGAGTTCTTCAACAGCGGTAGATTCATTCATAAGGAAGCTTCAAACATAACAGATAATTTACATCCAGTTTTCTATAAATAACATGGCGAATACTCCATTATTAAACACAGTAATTGATAAAACGAAGACGAGAACAATAAATTGATTAATGGGTTCTGATTCCTTCACTATAAAACTCAAATTTATTCTCTGAACTTCATCAGCCATATAAATGCATATTCTCTCTCTCTCTCTCTCTCTCTCATGCAACAAATGAAAGAACAAAACTGGAGCCAACAATTCAAAAATACTTCAACTTGATTCCTTTCAAACGACACATTTCATACCTGTTTGGTTGTTTATTATATATTGCAACAGATAACCCAGTTCTTCTCTCTCAGAAGGACACTCTCTTTCTCACTCAGATCTGATGGAACCAATCCCCGGTGCTAACCCTCTTCTGCAATTCAATGATTTCGAGCTTCATGATTTCATTGCTGACACGAATTTCAATCAGTTTGTTGATCTGATTCGCGGCGAACACGAGGATCCCGTCTTGAACTTCGATGTCGATCTTATCAATGGCTCTTTCACCCATACTGGGTTCAGTGCGAGCCCTGAATTTGGGCTTGATTCGAATGCAGTTGCTGCGTTAGATCCGAATTCTGTGTTTGAGGGACTGGCGAGTTT
Organism: Begonia loranthoides; assembly: GCA_022433065.1. Taxonomy (NCBI): domain Eukaryota; kingdom Viridiplantae; phylum Streptophyta; class Magnoliopsida; order Cucurbitales; family Begoniaceae; genus Begonia; species Begonia loranthoides. The sequence goes on from CM039481.1 coordinate 1,731,040, forward strand.
TGATGTAGGAGAAATGCAGGGAAAGGAGGGGGAAGAGGAAGATGATAATGATGGCGACGATTCTTCTGCAACTAATACGACAATGGCGACCAAAGGAACGAAGCTTGATCAGTCAAGAACTTTGATATCGGAGAGAAGAAGAAGAGGGAGGATGAAGGAGAAGCTTTACGCTTTACGTTCTTTAGTTCCTAACATAACAAAGGTAATCCAAAGGGCTTCCATTAAAGCAAGAATGATTGAGCTGTATGAATTCATAATTTAGAACAAATTTGAACGAGAAAAACAATGCGTTTCTGCAGATGGACAAGGCCTCCATTGTAGGAGATGCTGTTTTGCACGTGAAAGAGCTTCAAATGCAGGCGAAGAAACTCAAATCAGAGATTGCTGTTCTTGAAGCATCCATGGCTGCATCAGAAAGCTATCAAGGCTTAACTGAAAACCCTAAGAAAAAAATTCAAGCTCCTCTCAGTCATAACCTAATCGTTCAAAAGAAAATTATTGAACAGGTTTTTTAGCAGACTTTCATTTTCTTCGCGTATTCCTTCGTTTTCATATGTTAAGATTCACAACTAAATGGAATCTACATTGGTTATAAAGATGGACGTGTTTCAAGTGGAGGAAAGAGGGTTTTACGTGAGACTGGTGTGTGAAAGAGGAGAAGGCGTAGCCATAGCTCTTTACAGAGTTCTTGAATCGCTCGCTAACTTCAATATTCAGAGCTCCAATTTGGCTATGGCGTCTGAGAGATTTGTACTCACAGCTACCATGAACGTAAAATACGTCTTCTTTCATGAATTCATTACCCCAACCCACCATTTTCTGTGTTCTTACTGGTTTTTCTTGATTTTTTCACAGGTGAGGGATTGTGAGCAGGACATCAATTTGCCAAATTTGAAGTTTTGGGTGGCTGGGGCCCTTCTTAACCAAGGATTTGAATTCAAACCATAATTATAATCCTTAATCTCTCTTCCTTTTTTCAATAAACTGAAAGAAACAAAATAAAAGGTCGAGTCAATTTGAAGAAAGTTGACAGCTTTTCTCCTGATTGTGACTTCAAACACTATTACATTTTACATTTGGGCCTGGTTTTCATCTGTTTTGGCAAACCCAAAAACCGGATATTAGTGTGGGAGCCTGGCCTACAAGTAAAACATGACAACATTGTATATAATGTCTCGCGTTTCACAGTTTTATTGTTCTTTTTTACGTTTGTTTGTTTGACTAATTTGAGTCATACCCCAGGATTTGGGGGTGCTCTCTTTCAGTGTTCTTAGAAATTAGAATCAGAGACTAGTGTTAACTCGTGCAAAAAATTTGAGATTTTGATGAGATTAGTTGAAATGCATATAAGCTGATTGGTAATCTCGAAGTTAAAAAAGTGAAAATCACTTTAAGAACTCACCGCTTCATGTTATCCTTTGTCAATGTTCTTGGTAAAAATTGGAAATTTCGAACTGTTTCAGAAATGTCAGCAGAAAATAACTTGGGGGCACTTATAATTGCCGCACATGTCTATCCTTTTTCGTTGAGTGATTGAAAGTTGAGATTTTTGGATGGGCAATAGGTTAAAGATATTGATCGTATGAACCCGAGTATAAAAATCGCATCTTGGGTCTTTCTGGAGTTCATCTGATTACCCCCCAGTCAGTAGAACCTCACACACCCTTACACATTATCCCCAATCTCATCTCGGCGTCTCCTTCAATGCAAGCGGCTCTAGCGGCAATGGCTGCCCAAACAGTCCTCTCTGCTTCCCCTTCCCAACTTACCCTTTTCTCTCCATTCGCTAATCCAATCTCACCACCCCCTTTTAAGTCCTCCTTCAATGGAGTCTCCGTGCAGACCCTCCGCCCGCCTACTGCTCTCACCGCTTCCGTTGCCCCCAAACCTCTGGCGGTCGTCGCCGTCTCCAGAAAAGCTGTTTCTGTTCTCAAGGGTAGTTCCAGTGTTGAAGGCGTTGTCACGTTGACCCAGAACGACGACGGTAAGTACGCCTACCAAATTCTTCTCTCCTTGCTCAATTTCACGGCAGAAAATGTGGACCCGAGGAAAGTTCTAGGTGTTCGTCGTGTTCTGCATAGTATTGATTTCAATCTCATTTTCTTTGCCTTTGAAATTGTTTGGATTTCTAGTTGAAGATGCTCTCAAGATTTATATTTACTGTCTACTCGTGCTTAATCTTAGGGAAAAGTATTAGTTTCAGTTCAGTGGTAATTCTCAACTCTGCATAGACTAGATGTTGTCTCAAAATCCATCTGATTGTAATCGTGTTACCCCAATTGAAATCAATCTTTTATCCTTGATAGGACCTACAACTGTGAAAGTTCGCATTACCGGCCTCGTTCCAGGGCCGCACGGATTCCACCTCGTGAGTAATTATCGGATTAGCCTCTTCGATAAATTCAATGAATTTCTAGTTAACCTTCGTTGTGATTACATTTTTCTCCGTGTAGCACGAGTTTGGTGACACAACCAACGGATGCATTTCAACCGGTAAGTATTGCATACATTCGGATTTGACATGAAGGGTTGCGGATTTGAAAATTGATGGTGTTCGGTACATAATATTCTCGTGTAATTTACTTGGTAGGAGCGCATTTCAATCCGAATAGTCTCACACACGGTGCTCCGGGAGATGAAATTCGTCATGCGGGTGACCTGGGAAACATAATTGCTAACTCGGATGGTATATCAGTTTTTCCTTTAAAAGTTTTTCCGCTTTTTTTATGAACCAACTTAACCATTAACTTGATATATGTCGAGCACTGATCAGGAGTGGCAGAGGCAACAATTGTCGATAACCAGGTTCGCACGATTCAACTCGAATAAAATTATTATTACTCCTGCTTCAGACATCCATCCATCATCGTCGCCACCATTGTTATTTTTGCTGCTTATTGCTATCTTTTACCTGTTAGCTATATAAGCTGCAATTTTTTTATCCGGAGAGTGGTTATTTGCAGATACCACTAAGCGGTCCGAATTCGGTAATTGGAAGAGCCCTTGTGGTTCATGAGCTTGAGGATGATCTTGGAAAAGGTATGTTTTTGTATTCTTGTAGCTACATTTACCTTTTTTCGACTGGCTTTCTTGGGTGCAATGAAATTTTCGTTTATCGTTTTTCTTGAATGTTTATACCAACGAAAGTGCTTATACTCCCGAAAGATTAAGTCGATAGGAACTACATGCCACCCTCATACGTAGCCAATGAAACACAGACAGCGATCGATGCGGTTCTAAAATTCTCCAATCCTCATTCCTTCTGGTTGTGTTGATGCAGGTGGGCATGAACTCAGTTTGACCACTGGCAATGCAGGCGGAAGATTGGCTTGTGGTATGTAACGATTAAATTTTCCATTTACTTCCTCGTTCGTTCGCTCGTATTTTACAGATACATCTTTGTTTACGCATTAATAGTTCACTTTTTCTTGCCATGAACACTCAATTTTTACAATTCGTAGCCTGATCGACTCCCTCGATGATGTTATTGAGTACTTCGAGTCGGACAATTCCGTTTAAATAGTATCCTATATTTTGTGTATGCACTTCTTTTTTGCATGTCAACTATCTTCCTATTGTTTATTTTCTATTTCCAGCTCCGAAATCGGATATTGGTTAATTAGTCTCTCCCATTCAAATGATTCTACACGTTCTTATGCAGGCGTCGTCGGCCTCACGCCTATATAATCCCACCGCGATAGCTGTTGATCGAACGGTCTAGAAGTTCTCGTACTTTCAACATTCGGCCGAGAATTTCAGCGATAATCTTCGTCAAAGGTTTCCAGTTCCGATTGAAATAAGATCAAATTTCCATTCTAGGTCAGTTGTTTCTGCTTTCTGCTATGAACTGTATCGACATGCAGTGGTTGAAACTTTTTGGCAGTCGCATTTTTGAATTAAAAACCGCTATGCATCTAACAAAGCTGTTATTCGTCTCCATGAAATAATGGAAACCCACCTCTGATTCGCACTTTTGTGTAAGATTTCAGTGGAGATTGGTAAAAAATGAGCTGAGGGAAAGATTCTGGCCGCGTTTTCATGGCTGCAAACACACTTAAGTTGACGAACTGTTATCAGAATCAACCGAAATTATTACGTCGTGCATTAGTTGCAACTTCCAACGTTGTTATCCCTACAAATATACTGGTCCCATGGCGTCGTCACTATAACCACTACCCTAATTCTTTACCAGTAGTACCAGAGAAAAATGGCGTTTAGAGAGAGAGAGAGAGAGAGAGAGAGAGCATTGACTCTCTGGCAAGAAGACAACATGGATAAAACATAAATTTAATGGTTAAACAACATTAAAAGATCGAGTAAACATATGTTTGTCCACTAATAAAACAACTTCCCCACTTAAAACTGCAAAAACAACAAAGACAAACCAGTATGTTTCTTCGTTGTAATATGAAAAGGATGCTTAGCTGCAATGAACATGCCAGTAGTGGCTCACCTCTTTCTCTCTCTACAGTAGAGAGAGAGAGAGAGAGTTCCTTTCTTTCCTTGACGACCTTAGAAAGGAGAGAGGATGGGAATTAGAGGGGCATCAAAGGAGCTTCACCTGAAAACCTTTCGTGCATCACACAACTGAAACCACTTTATTTTGTCACGCCAAGAATATATCCTCTCCCACAAAATAAAGCTTATAATATAATTTAATTCACAATTATTATCGTAATTTTATATCCTTATTATTCCATACCCATTGCCATTTTATCCAAACTACGTCCCATTTTTTGACTAATTCGTAGCTGAGAATGAGATCATCAAACAAAGTCTTCAACGTTAGTCCTACTCCCATAACCACTTCATTATTGAGTAGGCATCTTCCCCATTCACAAGTTGATCAAACAAACTAGAACACGAGCCAAGCCAATCGATTTCACAAGATGTCTATGTCTCGTACTTGAATCCCAAACATACCCTCCTAAAGTTTTTAAACCCACTTGCTTTTAGGCACTTGCTTTGCTCAAACTTTTGGGGAGAGAGAGAGAGAGAGAGAGAGAGAACAGATGAGGAAGATCAAAACTTGGCCTTCAATGTTAGGTGTTTCAGGCTTATGTGAATTAGTGAAAGTAGATTAAAGTTTCAATTTTTATAGGCAAATTGGGTCGTTGAGTGATTCACGGGTGGGTCAGTTTAGACCCCTCACTTCTATCATATACTTTCTTACCATTCCCTATATATATATCTCTCTCTCTCTTCCAGAATAACATTCTCTCACTAAGTCCAATAATCTTAGTATTTCTTCAAGTGAATTCTTCAAGTTTGATTCTACTCATGGAAGAATATCAATTTGTGGAATTGCATGATAAAGATCAGAAGGTGATGATCGGAAGCAAACGCAGCAAACGCCTGAGGCTATCGTCACCGACTGATAGCACCGCCGGGACGAGCGGAGGAGAAGAAAATTTTAGCTCAACTTGGTCTATGACAACGTCCGGAGAGGGTGAGGACAGTACAGAAGAAGAGGAAGACATGGCTAATTGCTTGATTCTCTTAGCTCAAGGCGATGGTCCAAAAGAGACGGCCAAAAGTGTTCCACGGTTTGACGAGATGGCTCGAACCGCCATAGCCAAGGGTAGCTTTTATGGGTACGAGTGCAAGACTTGTAACAGAGCCTTCCCTTCTTTCCAAGCACTTGGTGGTCACAGGGCTAGCCACAAGAAGCTCAAGCTCAGTCCCACCTCCATCGCCTCCATTGGAGAGAAGATGAAAAAGCTTTCATCTTTTACATACCCAGATGAAACAGAAGAAGCAAAATTCAACGAGAAGATGAATCCAAACAAGGGTAAACTCCACGAGTGTTCGATTTGTGGTCAAGAGTTCAGTTCAGGCCAAGCTTTAGGAGGTCATATGAGAAGACACAGAGCGCAGGCAGCCACGGTAAGCGACGAAGCTAAACAGATGAAACGGCCAAATATTCTAGCGTTGGATCTCAATCTTCCAGCCCCGGAAGATGATCTCCGGGACACTGTGTTCCAGTTTCCGGCGACCCAACAGGCGCTGGTTTTCCCATCTCCTGCTTTAGTCGATTGTTACTACTGAAAAAATAAAGTAGAAATGTCAAATGGGATTAATGTGTATTAATTAATACAGATATTATGAGTAATTAATTCAAATTTGTCAACTTGTTGAAGTGGAAAAAGTCTAAATACTTGGAGTAAGTGGCTAGTGTTCATAGTTGCCTTCCATTCACGAAAAGAAAATCATTTTCAAACTCTTCATCTTACATCCCAAGATTTGTTTTTTCTTAGCGTACAAGAAGCTCCTTCTGGCTCAATGGCAGCCCCCCCATATAAGACCAGGCAAAAGTTCAACTTATATTAGTAGATGTTGCAAAATCTTATATCGTTTGGGAGAGTTTAAAATACATGGTTGATAAGTAGAGTTATTTTTCCTATTTAGTACAACGCGTTTTGGACTAACTTTAATAACAAAATCGTATGAGTTTGAACCAAAATGAACAAATATTATATTGGTAGATTGGAGACATTATAAACTCGCTCGTGACTCACTCACTAACATTCTTTTCTCATTAAATGAGAGTGATCCATGCATGGCTACCAATCTCTCTCTCTTTCTCTCATGGTCCAAAGAGGCATATGCAGCCAAAGTAACAGAACCAACAGTATGATAGTTGTTTAGGCTGTCAATACGAACAACTTTCAAATTAAATACTAGCCATAATCACTCTCCTAGGCTCCACTCCAGGCTGAGCTCAGACCACAAACATAGAGCTCAAACTCACTTCACCCCTCATGGGCTATGGACCCACCCTCAATCCACTTCCCTATCTTCTTCCACACCCTTTTCTGCTCAATAATCCCCCATTTCCTCACTAACCAAACACAGGCTGAACTGACCAACCCTCGCTTAATTGAGCTTCAAAGCAGGATTAGAGTTTGGTTTTGGTGAGCTAAACATGTGGAGGTGTCGCGTGAGTTGGCCAAAAACTTCATTTTAGAGAGAGAAAGCATAAATGGGACATGTGAGAGGCCATACCTTACTTTGTCATATATACATCTCTTCCTCTATACATATATATATATATATATATATATATATATATTCACATCCATATAAATATTATTTATTTATTTAATCCCCAAAAGGAAGTAGTATGTCATGGGTATTCCAATTGGATAAGCTATTCCTTCCTAATCCCACCTAATTTTTATCTCATGGAATTTACATGTCATTTATTAATTGATCTAATAATTAAAATAAAAAATTAATTAATGAACGACACGTGAAGAAATAAGATTATCGCGTAAAATTAGAAATAAACCTAACATTACTCTATATATAATTAGTAATACCATAATTAGATTTAGCTTTTTGATTTAATGCTTTAAGATTAGTTATATTACAAGTTGAGAAAGAAAAAACTGAAGAATTACTTCATTATTCAGTAAAAATTCAGAGTTATAAACTATGGCCAGCTATATTTTTATATAGAAGAAGTCGCCTTATTCTACGAAAAATAAATCGCTCAACCGTTACTACGAAGGATGTCTGTAAGTTGATAAAGGACGTTCGTTGATGATAAGAGACGTCTGTCGGTTTACCAGGGTTGATGAGGGACATCTCAGTTCATCAGGGTTGATGAGGGACGTCCGTACCTTATTGATAAGAGATGAGGGATGTCCACTAGGGTTGTTGAGGGACGTCCGTACCTTGCTGATAAGAGACTAGGGACGTCCGTAATATTCAAAAAAACTTTGTATTGTAATAAGTCATGGGTGGGGGAGATTGAGATTTGAGGGAAGTTGCTTATCCAAACCGTTGGGTTTATTTTGCTTGAACTTTGGAAGAAAACCGACCAGGACTGGTTCGGTTGGTTGTCCCTCCAAAATTGAACCCAACCCAATTCCTACCAATATTACATTACATGAAAGTGCCTCTAGGGCTCTCGACTTCAATTTTGGATTCCGAGCCCTAGATACTTCTTCTTCTCTCGCCGGAGAGTCTTCAAGGTTGATCCCGGCTATGGATCCTCAACCTGAGCCCGTCAGCTATATATGTGGAGGTATATATTTTCACATATCGTCAAAAGGAGCTAAAATTAGTCAATACATATATGATTTGTGACATTTCTCTGTTTTATTACGTCGGAAGAGATGAACGGAGCTTCTTCGTATTTTAATTCCCAAGTTCGCAGTTTACGCCTTTTCTCATAGTTTTCATTCTCAGCCAAACAGCGCCTCGTTGTAATCCAATGTATTATTTGAGTTGCCTTGGAAGTCTCTACTCTCTAGTACGCTAAGTGAAGATATTACTTAAATCTTACATTACTTACACAGATTGTGGGATGGAAAACACTCTGAAGCAAGGTGATGTTATACAGTGCAGAGAGTGCGGTTACAGAATCCTCTACAAGAAGCGTACACGCCGCAGTAAGCTTTTGTTTTTGGCCATTTAGTTTTTAATTATCTACTTACTGATTTAATTTTTCACTTGTTACTGCATAGTAGAGGGACTGAAAGGAAACAGTTTCTTCTTTAATGCCAAAAGCATTTCTACCAAATAACCTCTTTTATGTGTTAGTATTAGTTGTTTATTGCAGCATTATCATTGTCAATGCAGTTGTTTTTGCCTTCATATATAAATGAATGATCAATCATGTGGGGAGTGTCTTGCTGCGTTTTTGTCTGGTGACTTTTGATGAGAATGAAAGGAGTGTAGAGATTCTTATACTCTTTTGATGATGATGGAATGAATGAATGAATAGAACTTTGTGAACATGTAATTTCCTTTATTTGCTTCGGTTTCATCTTACCATTCATATTTTTCTTATGTTATTATACTTTTATTGCACGTGCTGTTAAAAGATTTTTGACACGGATCATAATCGACGTATTGCTCGTTTTTCATTATTTCATATCGAATCAGTTTAAAGTTAGAAGTCTTCTGGATCTAAAATTATGTTGTTTTGTATCTCTAGTTGCTAAATGTCTGGCTACCCATTATTAGTTCACAAATCCACCATGCAAGTTTGTGCACATAGAGTAACCACCCCTAATAAGTTATAAAGTAAGTTCACCCATAGTCAAAGCAAGTTCATAGACCATTACTGCTCTTTCTGGAGTCTCATTTAACTAAATTGAAGGATGTACCCAATTTCAATGAATACATAATGTGTTAATACAGTTTCCTGCATCACTAACCACAACTAGCTGTGAAGACGAGTTAATGAGATTTTTGCTTGGTTGTTGCAGTTGTTCAGTACGAGGCACGTTGAGGAGATTAATCTGAGAATCAGACAGCAATGGAATACCATGTATTAGTGTTGTTGTTATGGCATACGTGTTAGTGTGAGCTGCTTTCGATTGACTATGACGTAGATCTTGATTGTGATGAATGTTATGTTTTTTAATTTAGGGAATTTCTATACTATATGCTAAAATAAATGTGGGATCTTTGTGCTGATAGAATAAATGCGATGCACGAGTATTCTAACTTTTCAAGAATACATAGGAAATTACTAATTTGTTTTTAAATAGTAATTTAATTTATTATTTATTTATTCTATCATCGCAGTTTTCTAAGTAGAAAATTGCTTCTTTGGATGCCTTTTAAGGATGTTTTTCGGGACTTTTTTTTATCCTTTTTCAGTTTTTGAAATTTCCACGTAGAAAAACAGAGTGTTGGATGAGAATTTTTGCAGTGGGTTAAAGTTCCCCGTTGAGATATTCATTAAAAAGAATGGTCCTTTCATTTTGTGAAAATATATCTTAGAGTAAAAATTTTGATCAATAGAATTGATTAGTTTGTCGATCTACCTATTGAATTAAGTCCTTGCAAATTTAGAGTTTCAAAGCTTGGGTGTAGGGACGTTGTCTTAAAGGTAAATTCAAATGTTTCAATATTTATTTCTCGGTTATTTGATATTTGATTTGTTAAAAGTTTGAGAACTTTGAAAGTAAATTTAAAGTTTAAATATTGAAATTCATACATGATATAAGTTGATTTTGATATTATTTTATGTTGTTAAAGTTATAAATTTTTGAAAGAAAATTTATAATTTTTAGATTGCATGGAGAGTTCTATGTAGTAAGCAAGTTCACTTGTGCAGTGAAAAAATATGTATTTGCAAAAGCAAAAACTTCTAGAGTGGAAGCGAAGGTTTTTGTGGAGGCATGCGTAAGACACGCATATGTAGAAGTGAACGGTTCCATATTGGAAACGTACATATCCGCAGTGCTAGTGGAGACGTATGTATCTGCATTGGAAACGTATGTATCTACTGGAGTAAAGGCTTCCACGATAGCGTGCGGAAGATACATATATGCAAAAATGCATGCACCTGCAAAAGTGTTCGTTTCTAGTGGAGTGGGCAGAGGGAATGACATTTGAAGAGCGGATGCTCAAACCCAATTCGTAGTCAACCAAATTTATAACAGAATAAAGTACGTGCATTGGAAGGACGTTCGGATCAAATTCTAAAAGTTGGATATTTTTTAGGATTATTCCTTGAATTCTCCAAGTTAGTTCATATCCCGATTATGGATTCCAATTAATTTTTAAAGATTTAGAAAAGTGAATTGATTTGTATACATATATTTTGATTGGTTCAACAGATACGAGAGATTTGGACCGATTGAATTTTTATTTGCTTGAATATTGTTTGACTATTGGTAGACTATATGAGATAGAGATTTATTTTATGTCTCACATTGCATTGTTTTCTAACTTATTTTGAGACATGTTCTCTCATAAAAATGACATAACCATTTGGATAATTCATTTGTTTTTCATATTATCTATTATGTTTCCACTGGACATGTTTATAATTGAGTATTCATATTTAATTTCATTGATCAATTTGATCATGTAAATCAAGTTTGATCGACCTATGTGGGGGTCATGTTTTCCTTTACGTATATTCGACTGTTGGAGGATTTGTTTGTTTGTTATTGTTAACTAGAGTAATAATCAGAGTTTTTCGTGGCTATTGTGATTGCCGAGTATTATTGTTATTGTTATTACCGATAACATGGTATGCTCGGAGTTCATGAGTAACTTGATTTTCACTGAAATTTATAGTAGTGAATTATTTTATATTACGTAACATACTATAGTGGATTGTTTTGATAACTTATCTTACTGTATTTTATTTGATTATGCATAATCTATTTTAATTTGGTATGCTTACATATAATTTTATTTATATTGTTGAATATAAAATTTATCCTTACTAAATTACTCGGCTTATCTTGACTTTCTCTCTTTTGAAGATTTACTTTAGAAGGTTCCCATAGCGGAGTGTAAACAGGTACAATTATCTATTAGTTATCCACATGGTCGTGGAAGTTGCTGTGGTGTAGTGGTTATCACGTTTGTCTTACACACAAAAGGTCCCCAGTTCGAGCCTGGGCAGCAACAACCAATTATTATTATTATTTTTTATTTATTAATTTGATTTTATTAAACCTTTAATAAAGGGAAATTATTAAAAAAAATTGAAACTATGTTTTGTTAGCAACTCAATCATTTTGGAGCTTCAGTGCTCATGTCTAAGTGTCCGCAATCAAAATTAGACGATGCAATCAAAATGCACGTGTGTCCACGGCCTTGGAACTGGGCCTCCCTCCGCAACCAAAATTGATCAGGGGAATAAGCGCGCACGTTCAAAATTGCTCTACAATTTGAGTTGCAGGTGCCCAAAACATGGAAGAATTGTTGATAGATGATATTTTAATAGTAGTTTTATTAACAAAAATAATTAAAATTTAAGAGATTAATTATAGTCTTAAATAATCAAGTGTGTTCACTTTATTTTTGCGCCTTTAGTTTTACTTCAACCCCGCCAAATGAAAAACAAATATTTTGAAAGTCGCACCAATCAAGCATCCTGTCCGTTTATTGTTCATACCATCTAACGAACTATATCGTATATCCGCGTCTCCAACGTATTAACCAATCAAAACTCATACTCTCTCTCTCTCCCTCCCTTTCTCTATTTATACGAGTCACCTCGCCGTCGCTCTCACCCACTCTCATCTCTCCATCCATTACAGCTGCCGATTGAATTTTCATCTGTACCTTTCCGTCTCTCTATTTCCAATGGCGCCCAAGGCAGAGAAAAAGCCGGCGGAGAAGAAGCCCGCAGCGGAGGAGAAGAAGGCCGAGAAAGCGCCAGCGGAGAAGAAGCCTAGGGCGGAGAAAAAGCTGCCGAAGGAGGCGTCGGACAAGAAAAAGAAGAGGGCGAAGAAGAGCGTCGAGACTTACAAGATCTACATTTTCAAGGTCCTGAAGCAGGTCCATCCCGACATTGGAATTTCCAGCAAGGCCATGGGTATTATGAACAGCTTCATCAACGACATTTTCGAGAAGCTCGCCCAGGAATCCTCCCGTCTTGCTCGCTACAACAAGAAGCCGACCATTACTTCGAGGGAGATTCAGACGGCCGTCCGCCTCGTTCTCCCCGGAGAGTTGGCTAAGCACGCCGTCTCGGAAGGCACCAAGGCTGTCACGAAGTTCACTAGCTCTTAGACAATAACCAAGTATTTTAATGGCATTTAGAGCCTTGTTTAGTGCTTTTAGTCAGGGTTTTGTTGTGTAAAGACCTCGAATTTCTGGTGTTTAATGGAAATTTCTCTTGAATCTGTTTGTTCTTCACCACTATTGCTCAGGAATCATGAAATTATAATAGCCGAAATCTGACTGTTAATTCATATGAAACGTGTGATCAAAGCAAAAAAAGGGTATAAATTATGAGCAGATACCTGAATTGTGAGTTCAGAAAGTGGAATTCTTGGCTCAATTCCACTGCGATTCTACGTCAGCTTGAAGGACATCTTTGAAAGGATTCCATAGCTCTTTGAGTCAATCACTAGCCTTGCGCATTGATTCAGACGTCGTCTTGATGAAGAAGATGCTTGATTTCGCGGAAGCAATGAAGGAGGTGAAGAAGAGCATCTTCTTCACTTCCTCAATTGCTTCTTCAAAATCAACTCCTTCAAACCAATGGCAATCGATTATAGTCAAGCCTGGACTTTTAGTAGAACTAATGAAATCTCCTCATCATGGACTTCGAATAACCCTAAATGAATCCATAATTCATATAAAAAGACGAGAAGCAACAAGTCAAAAGCAGTGTCCTTTCTAAGAGAGCTTAAATCAGATCATCCATGCGAGAAAGATAGAGAGAGCAATCTTACCCAAAAAAGAAAGCGCAGTCAATCTCCCGTACCATCTACAGCATCAGAAGCAAAAGAGAAACCAATATACAGTCTACATATACTACTATAGTTCAGTGCATTGATCTTTGCTGCTGGAGCAAACATACATCAGTTATCATCAAACTGAGATCAACCATATATACGCATGTCATCCTAAGTTGTTGCTTCAAAATTTATTTTGAAACCATCTATCAGACTAATTGTTCAAAAAGGAAAAAAGAAGGTGCGTACATAACTTGAACTCACATAGTAATCACTTGCACAATATCCTTTTGAAGAGACCAGAACATACGACCACAGTTAACAGTGTATGTTTTATAACCAACGAGCAGAAGAAATGTATATTCGCAGAAGATAAAAGGCATCAATCTACATATTTCAAGAATTCATCATAGCCCTGAGCCGAAGAACATACCAACATTCCCAAATAAGGAAAGAAGAAGAGATAAATATGTGAAAATCAAGAAAACCGCGATCGCTTACTTCCGATAGAAGACGATTCTTGGGAAGAAGTTTCGCCACTTCGGGTGGGAGCACCACGTGTCCGCACAAGAAAATTATAGATAAACTAACTACGAATCCATAGAACGCAGAAGAATGTTGAACTACAAAGAAGCACAGAGAGAAAGCAGAAAAAAACACGAGCGTAGCAAAGACACCTGAACTCGTAAGGGTCATCGAAGTACTTTTCCGAGTACTGGATCTGGCCGCCCATCTCTAGCCGGGAAATCTTCGGCTTTCAATCAAAATCGCTAGGTTTCTTCAACTTCTAGGAGCTCAAACTCTGAAAAAAAAATCTCAAATTGAAAAATGAAAATAACTTGAAATCAAAACAGGGGGAATCGCCATGCGTACGCGTACCCAGGAGGTGGAAAGAACTTAAGAGAGAGGGGGATGGTGGGTATTTAAAGTGGAGAAGCGAATTATTCCCACACAAAAAAAAAAAAAAAACAGAAAGAAATTAAAATTATATTAAATGATTTGGAAATTAACAAATCAAACCTAGTAATTTACCTAGGATCAATAACAATTCAATTATTAAAATATTTTTACTAATAATTTAGTCATTAAACCATAAAAAAAAATTACAATAAAATATTATTATTACGTCTGTCATTAAACGTATTAATTTTGTTATGCAGCGCAACACTATACATTCTACCGTAGAACAAAACTTTAAAAATTAACATACTAGAACTAACATTCTGCAACGGAACGTCAATATTAATTAAAACTTACAACGTTTCTTCGCGAAATGACAACTTTCTGCCACGAAATGTCATGCGTCATTCTGCGTTCATGTGCCCTAGTATATAAAAATGGACTGTGTGCTCCGGTGAGTTCATCACGAACCACAAAATCCTCAGCAAACATTCATGCTCTAAAAGCCTCGTTCCTCACTGTTTCATCAATTCCAATGAATTTTAGGGCAAATAAATTGACTCTCAAGCGAAATAGTGGTCCATTGCAGCCTCAGCTGCAACGATAGACAAAAACAACGAACTTGGCCAGTGAACGCCTTCGGCTTGCAACCGAGTTCATTGTTGGTAAGTTGCACCACAATGTGCCTGTCGTAGTTGAAGGCGGAGCACCCACGGTTGAAAGTGTAGCAGCCGCGATTCAAGTTGGAGCAGCTGCGGTTGATGTTGGAGGACCTGTGGTTGCCTTTGTTACACAAGCCGAACTTCAACAGGTGTAATGGTCCGTTTCCAACATGTTATAGAGAGAAACCACTCTCCACTTTTCAGAACAGCCAAAGCGAACGAACAGTATGAAGCCGATGTTAAACACTGTTCAATTATTGTTTCTAGAAGAGTAAACTTTGAGTCATTTACTGAATTTGAAATTGAAGAATTGTTTGAGGGAGTTGGCTTAGCCAGGTTATGTAGATTGGGTGGAAGTTTCTGTGAACAATTTTTTAAACTCTTTTATGCCAATTTGGAATAGTCCACCAAACCATTAGAGGTCCGGACTTACATGTTTGGACGAGAGTTGAGAATAACTCCCAAGGATATTAACTTGCTGCTTGGATGTTCGACGGAGGAACTAAGCGAGCACTATTACCATGTGTCTCGAGAGCCACATTTTATCAAACGAGGAGAATGTCTGATAGTGCTTAGATTGTTACATCGTGATCCTAAGATCGCAGTGTTCAAGAAGCCAAAGTCCAATGACTTGAACGCCAAATCCCCGAGTGATCCACACCATCATGACGCACACCATTTTGCTTCGAGATGGACATCAAGACTATGTTAGTTGCATGGATCTCTACATGCTAGAGAAGGTGTTCACCAGAAAGAGAGTGAACATCGACTATGTGATTTTGAGTAACATGTACGAGGTCCTCAACAACTCGGCGAAAAGTGTGTCATTTAATTGGCTCATTCAGAGGATTGTTGAGCATTTAGGGGTACCGGTCTAGGATGAGGAGCCAAGAATCGAAGAAAAGGCCACTGATGTCTACAACAAATTGAAAGTGAACAAAATGGGGATCAACAGAGTTGAAGGGGTATAGGTATGCAACAGCTTTCGGTGTTTGATTAAGTTAGAAGGATGGAAGATCGACTTGTACGGATGGAGGAGCACCATCAAATGGGGCTGCTCCAAATGCAAAAAATAGAGGAGCGTCATCATTAGAGTTGGCCAAATTGCAGAGAATGAGGCAGCGAGCATCCCTCCACCATCCTCTCGAGCAGCCCCTACAGCAGTCCCCTCCAGCAGCTTCTCAATCGTCCTCTTCACCAACTAAAGACACAGACTGCTTGTAAGTTATTTAGTTTATACGTAAAGTCTATTATTTACTTTATTTGTATGCGATGTAATAACGTAGCTTGAATTTGCAGCACCATTGCCTTTAGAGGCCAACCTTCTCCTCCTGCTATGTTTGCCAAGTTGCAGAAGATAGTTGCTCCCATTCCTCCATCGATAGCCACGTCGGGTGGATCGCAGTCTCCGCCACTTAAAATTGTGTGCGTGGTACGTCTTCGATTTGGTTATCTACATGTCTATACTTATTCATGTCCTATTAGTTTGACGTAACTTGTCAATGTTTTTTGCAGCCAGATCAATTGATGGATCTTTTCGCAATTTATGTTCGTGGAAATACTAGGAAGAACCTGGAGACATGCACAATTCTTTTAGGAATTATGGTAGACTTTTTCATTTTGTATCATTAAGTGTTTTGGACTGCATACTTATAACATTCTGCCTGCTGTTTTCATTTTCAGGTTTAGGATGAGTACCACATCACTAAGATCATCTTTCCAATGCAAAAAGCGATAGTAAACATGGTGAGAATTACGTTATGTTATATTAAGTAGTTTAGAAGATGTTATCTTAGTACTCATCCTTAATTTGCGTTCTTTGTATGCAGCGCTTTGCGTTGAACGAAGAAGAATACTTCGAGGTTCAATTAAAAAAATTGCTAATAACATTAAGATGGATTCACGTAAGTGAACATCTTGTTTTTTTGGTTTGTCGTTCATGTTTCAACAGTTCTAATGCATGTTTCCTTTGCATTTTAGTCACACCCAAAATAAGTGTGTTTTATGTCGTCCGTTGACCTGTACACTTACTACTATTACTAGGTGTTGTTATTTGAAGCAATTTTGATCGTCGTAGCGCCAACTGACAAAGAGAAGCACATCTTTTCCCTTTTCTAGATTTATATTGTTTTTCGCTTATATGTTTATTTTTTCCTTTGCATTTCAGCCCACACGACATCTTTCGATGTACAATGGATGAATTAGGGTTGCTTAGAAATTGCAAGAAAACTGACTTCCACCATCACGAAGATATACCTGATAAGAGTCCGTTGTTCGCCAAAGTGTCCAATGTATATGTGGACCCACAATTGTCATTTGCGATCATGAATTCGCCGAAGAAATCTCGCACGAAAGCGACTTTGTCTAGTTGAAGGGATACAGATTGAGA
The DNA here is from genome assembly GCA_022433065.1 of Begonia loranthoides. Taxonomy (NCBI): domain Eukaryota; kingdom Viridiplantae; phylum Streptophyta; class Magnoliopsida; order Cucurbitales; family Begoniaceae; genus Begonia; species Begonia loranthoides. The sequence goes on from CM039481.1 coordinate 1,748,160, forward strand.
TACTGATTTTGTTGTATATAATAAAAAATTCAGTGTCTCTTTATATGTTTATGTTTACTTAGTGTACTTGGATAATATATATTTATGTTTATGTTTACTTAGATAATATCTGTTTGGAATATATCTATTTGGATTTCTGGTTTTGATGGCAAAACCAATTAACCGCACCTTTTGTTGGTCAGAAATTATTGTCCACCCATTGCCAGACGGGGTGTTGAGATCCTCGATCAACAATTTCAAAAACCAGCTCCAAAAATTTCTATTTTCTACTTCAACCACTGCTACAATAATCAGATAAATTCCATCGTTTCAGTTGATGCCGACAATAGTGAGCAGGTGACTTGAAGTCGCTCCCTTCAAGTGGCAACCATCCAAACAATTAACCGGTCTTCCACAATTCAACAACCCCATCTTACATGCAGCCAAACACATGTATATCATTTTAAATGTAATCATCTCTAGTTGAACATGCAGTGAGCTTCCAAGATTAGATCTCTGAATCTATTCGGCATACGACCATATGAGCTTGTATTGCTCATTGTCATTCCCTTTATTTTTTTTGCTGCATTTCTTGCCTTTCTAGCAAGGCTGGGTGTGATATTGACATTAAAATCCTTCATGACTATCTCAATTATGGAAGGAAGGTCTGAGTCGGTCTGTTTTTTAAATCTGTCCAAGTAATGTGTTGTCATTCATTTGAGATAGGCATGACGGCTTTACATCTTTCTCAAGCAAGTGTGAACGTCGTTATAGCTCTTTGTTTGAAATGTCATTTCACCTTACATTTTTTAGGCATGCATCCGCTACGTACATCCTTTCTGGCAAGCAACCTTCAACCGATGCGAGTCACTGTGAGTGAATTTTATCTCGTACCCATTCTTCAACGCATGATTGACGATTTCTTCTCTAATTTTATTTAATGAACTATACTTATTGCCAAGACTCATACCAGCGAACATGCATTCTGCTTGTGGTAGTCGTCTTGACTTACTCTCGGCCATGTCCATGTCTTCGTCACTGAATTCGCATAATGAACGGAGTTCTTCCTCGTCTAGAGTTGCCGAGACTAAATGCACTACTATAGCAGCTTCGTCTCCAATTGCACGTACCTCATTTGCCAAAACTCTGGACATGAGTCTCACTTCAAATGGGTAGTTAACAGATTTCTCAACACTCTCAGACGTTGTTGGTGTTCAACAGTTACTAACGCTTCAACTTCGCCAAATGCGATACACTTCAGCTCTAAAAAATTTCTAGAGTTCGCTAATCGCTGACAAAATCGCGATGAATGTAATGTGAAATTTATATAAGGCAGAGGATGCAATACTTTCTGCGGCGTAAAGTTGACGTTCCGCAGCGGAACATGTCATGTTCCGTCGAGGAACGTCAATGCTAAAAAGTTAATATTTTAGTATTGATGTTCTGCGGCGGAATGTGTAGTGTTCCACTGCAAAACGAAATTAATACATTTAACGTCAAATGTGACAACGATGTTTGCGGTGAATTTTTTTCATAGTTCAGTGGTTAAGTTGTTAGCAAAAATACTTTAGTAGTTGATTTGTCATTGACCACAAAGTACAATTATTGATTTGTTAATTTTCCTAAATGATTTTTCACCATGTACAATTCAATCTTTGTCTTCATTGTCACGTTTTCTGTTAAAAAATGTATCATAAATATCTGTGCTGTCCACCCAACGTGAAGCCATCTTCGGTTAAAAAATGTATCTTAAAATATCTGTGTTGTCCCAACGTGTAGCCGTCTGCGCCTGCACTTGAGATTGTCCACTAATTTAAAGTGAGGATGTCAAATGTTGACGCGATCGACTACTAATTAAAGTGCAAACGTCCGAAAGTTACTGCACTCGTACGCTAATTAAAATACGGACATCTATAGGTTGACTCGTAAATTCAAGACACTCTACCCAAAATCAACTAATATATCATCTGGTATGTAATTTGAAAATTCACTTGAGAAAATGTTTCCAACAGCAGCCCCCCCATAGCAAATGACCAAAATGTGATCCACATAATAGAATTTAACGTCACCAATGAATAAATAAAATTGACCCAGAATACCAAATCCAATAACTTAGCCTTGTAAATTTAAAAGTAACAAAATTTGCTTAAACCACCCCAACTATTTGTTCTTCTGCTAAAAGCTGTGATCTCTCTTCTTTCTATTCTCTAAACTAGCAAAATTACGCATCATCAGATTGCTACAGGCTCCACCAACGTCACCACTTTTCCTGTACAACGGCCAAAACAAAGGGCAGAGACGGGAGAGAACAGACTGTGCATCCAGCCGAGCCAATCTGCAGATTACCCACAAAAAATTACTTTGAGTCTGGACCCTCAATAATGCGACACGGCGGTACAGATTTCGCGAGAACGGCCGTTCCTTGGAAGATCATCATCTGGTAATGCCTTCTGTACTCGTTTATCTGAAAAAGTAGGACCATGTATTATTTTTAAAATATGTAACAATCTCATAAATAAAGAGTCTTTCTTCTTTAAAATTCAATTAGCACCTCGTCTGCAGTTGACTTGCTGAAACCAAACTTGTTTATCCATATGGACTCTGCTTCTTCAGCTGCCGGAAGAACGAGGCTTTTTACTCTCAAAAACCCGAGGAGTCTCTCGATGCAGGAGAACAACGATTGGAAGTAACCCTGCCCAGACATTGATACTTTCAGTTAGAATCGAACTTATTCCTATCCTATCCGTTTTTACGGGATAGTTTTCATTCTACAGAGAGTGTGAAGACAACCTGTCCTTGATAGTCCAATGTTGTAGCCACTAAAGGCAGCTCGGCCAGTTCGGACCCAAAAATACGAAACATTCCAACTGACACAACTGATTGACTGCAAAAAATGCAATATATTTTAGCATAAAAAAAGAAACTGAAAGAAGCTACCTTCCACCTTCCATTAATATAGTCAGTCAAGCTACTCACTTCGCAGTCAGAACTGCACAATATACTCCTCCGAATTCTTGACCCCTCACGTTCCTTCTGCAAACCAAACGATAAGTAAATAAATTCCAGCAAAAGACGGGCAAAACAAGAAAAAATCATTAGAGTAAAAAGATGCAATGACTGCTCACCCGTATATCATCGACGGAATGAAGTCCCTACCAGAGGCAGCATCGACAATAGGATCAAAACGATCCTAGATCACAAAATAACATTGAACTAATCAATGATGTTCAAGTTATGACAAGTAAATTAGAAAAAATGGCAATCAAATGACAATCCAAATGTCATAGATCCAAATCTACAGTTCAAGGGCGGAGAAGAGAGCAGCCAGTTCCTAATGGAACTCTGCTCAACCATACAGAAAGGTGCAAGCCACAAGTCAAGTATATAACATTCGAATGGCTTCTCATTCAACAAGAAAAGATTTTATTACAACCTGTGAACATTGAAAATTGTCTCCTAAATGTTAATTGATAATACTTACGTGGAAAATGGAAACAGCCCTTGAAAGCAAAGCTCTAGTTTCATCAGAAGACACCATTCTCCAGTTAAGAACCCGCCATCTTACATCAAGATCAGCTTTGCTTTCCGGAGCATTCTCGTCAATCTTTTTCTGCACAGATTTCAAAAGAGAGTCTGGAAGCTTCTCTTCCCCGCGACCCACCAATTTCACAAGAGCATTGTGAATTCTGTTGCAATCTGTGCAACAGAACCATTTTCCTTCAGGTAATTCCTGCATTCCATTTAATGCCACTTTGTTAATAAATTTTAAAAAATCAGGAATTGCATCGAATAAAGAGGATGAGAATAATGATGATGAATATTCTACAACCTTTAAGTCTTCCATTCCATGATCCTTCATACAGCCAACATGAAATTCTCTCTCACACTGGAAAGGGAAAGATCTGAAATTCAGTATTTAAAAGCATTTGTGGAGCAAGAAAAATAGATCATGAGTCTGATTAATATTTAAGAAACAAAATACCTGATCGCAGAGAATAACTGTACGAGGACCAAAACCAGATTTGCTGAAATCATGACTCCTGCATTCCTCGTGCATATCATGAAATTCTTCAGTTTTCTATTTAAAAAACAATATAGACAGAGAACAGAACTGATTAAAAAACTAAGAAAAACACCTGCATAGTACACATCCGCCAATATCAACCTCTATTCCTTTCACGATCCTAATGCATCGGCTCGTTATTTGTTCTATCGGATCTATACCAACAACCCGCCCAGCTGCAACAGCGTTGGCATTGTGCTCCACAAATTTTTCTTTTTGGAACAAATTTTGACAATATTTACAGTACCAAGTGCCAGTAGGAACTGTTGGCAGAGGAACACACTCTGCCAGATGCCAAAGTAAAATCATCAAATTTCAAATATTGTTTGATACAACAGGGAAGTCAAACGATTTTGATTGTTGAAGAAAAGCTAATTCACCTGGGTGAAATGACCGAGGGCATCCATCACAGCACAAGAGATCCCCTCCATCAGCACAGATGCTGCACAAATCATCATTCTCAAGGGTGGAAAACTTCCGACCTTTGGATAGAGAGATGGACAATTCATGAAGAGACACTCCATTAGATGTGTAAATATGTAAGTACCTGAAAAAGTAAATAAGTTTGAGTGTCAAAAGTAAAAGCAAATACAACAGGACCATATTTATAAATAAAGAAGGTACTCTAGCAAGTATTTCAAATAATTAATTACTCACGGCTTGCGACGTGATGCCCAGCCAGCATGAGCTTCAAACTGTGAGGGGCTAACCTGTTTGACAAAATAAAAGTTCCAGCAAATGAAAGGTCAAAGAATCAAAAGCACAAGTGTTTCCAGAAGAGAAGAAATACCTCACTGTTGCAACAGCTACAAAGAATTCCAAATCCCTTTTTATAACCGACCAACAATTTCTTCAAAAGATCAAACAAAATCAGGATTGATGATACACACGAATAATATAATGATATGCACGTCAATGCAAATACCTGTCCACGAGCATAATATGCCACTTCTGTTCCATCTGGTAATATATCTTCCTCAAAAACTAATTTATGCAACCGTAGATCCCTGTTAAAATGCATCATAAAGAATATTAGAAATATAAGTCACATCTGACGTCATATCACATATAAATTAAAACAGTTTAGCAGAAAATGACCATAAATTTTTTAATGACATTAGACAATTGAATAATAGACAATGAATGCTTACTTTCGAGTTAATCTTCCATGGCTTTTACTTTTCGAAAAATTATACTTGGACACACTTTCAGCTGACTGTGAAAGCAAAACGGGATGAGATCTGCAAAGTTCAAGACAATATTTTCAGACGTCCATGTTGTTGAGAGCTTTGCTCAATAAGATTAGTTTTTTATCCTAACCACCAAACAAATTAAGTACATGCTTCTGGGGTATGCTTCTCCCCGCTATAAAAATGTATAACCAGACATACATATCCAAATATATCATTAACAACAAATAAAATAATCTCTATCAGTCGTTATAATCATGACAAATGAATTATTTTCCGATCCTAGCTCATCAGATTATCAAATTTATTCTATCTGTATTTGACACTAGACGTAAATATTTAACCAAAAAAAAACTAATCCAGACCAGTACAGATATATGAATTTAGAATCTGGACATACAAATCAATCTTCTTAACTGTTGGAGCAGGAGTAGTTTGAGAGTCCTTCAAACCTATGCAGGATTCACAAAGCACCATCGATATCCGAGAGCTAGCTACACGTCCTGTAATTACTCAAGCTTTGATCACTAGTACTAAATATTTGGGTATAATTCTTGATCGAAGAAACAGTGGGATATGCCAGAGAAACCAGAAAACAACCTTTACAGTTAAGGCAGATGGTAGATTTTTTAATCGAGGAGCAACCAATGGCACTTTTTAAAGCCTCTTCCAAGGTGTCCAATGGACAATGTTGACATATATTCATTACATCACGAAGTGTGTGTCCATTTTCCAAGTAAGTGTACTCTGGTGGACGTTTATTTGAGCTACCGGCATGCAGTTCAAATATTGTAGGGGTGACAACCTAAAGCAAAACCAACGAAAAAAGGTTATAATCAACTTCATAGAATAATACTTATTTCATGCATGAATGCATACTACTCACTTCTTTCCCTTTACAAACTTCGCATTGGCACCTGATTCCAGAGCCATTTATAACTCCTTGAAGCCCTGTTTCCCCTGCTGCTCTTTTCTACAGTCAGAAATCCAAAAACACGAGTCTCAAACTCAAACTTTGATATGTTTACACGAAATGAAAAGTCAAAACCAGAATGTTAGACAAAACCTTTGCACCCCGAATGTATGTCACACACATTCCCTCGAGAATTCCCGTATCAAGAAGATCTTTTAACTTGGAGGGGAACTTTTTTGCTGAAACTTTCTTCATCAATTTCACATCAAAACTCGTTGGAGTGCTAACTATTGGATTATTCTTACTATCATCCTTAACATCATCACACTCCGTCACAACTTTCACATTGGACTCACTTAAATCACCCATTATCGGTGTTTCTATAGATTTCTCCATCGTGATTGGAATGTCTTTCAATACCGATCGAGTAAACCGCCTCACTGACTTCTCGACGACCATCTCCTCCAATTTAATGTTATCGGCCAAAATTGGTGTCTGCTCGGTGGCCCCAACTTCACTATCAGCTTCCTTAAAATCCAACTTTTCAGGTTCATGTTCCTGCATTTTTTCCTTGCTCTCCAACTCCCCCAATGCTTGTGTAATATCACCTTTTAAATCCTTACCCCTGGCAAAATCTTTCGTTTTCTCCTCCTCAGGCTGTTTTGTAAGCAAAGCTTCTACTGTAGCATTTTCTGGACAAATATCCATAACAAAGTCCGTCATTCTCTCTTCTTTCTTGGAATCTTCTGCGCCTGACACTTGGCATTTATGGTCTACTAAATCTTTGTCGCTCATGAAACCGGCCCTTCCATGATTATCAGAATCCTCATTTTCCACTACTTCGTCCCTCAACTCCTCACATTGCGGAATTTCCATCTCATCATTAACACTAGTCTCCCCCATCGATTCATCGGCCAGGCCCTTCGGCTCGTCATCGTTGACGAGGTCCACAACGTCACTCTTTGCATCCTCTTCACTCATAGCATCCCCATTATCTTCCAAAACCCTCGACCTACACCCCTCATGAACCTCAACGCTAATCAATTTCTCGGCCTCTTTGAGTTCTCCCACTAGGCTCTTTTTTCTTCCCTTGCCATCTGTTTTCTTCAACCTCTTGGAACCTGGATTATCCAACACAACATTGCGAGCCTTACTGGCTCGAGTCCGCCCCAAAGTACCAGAAATCTCGGATTGAACCTTCAAAGCGAACGCAAATTCACGTTTCAGACCCGTCCGGACCCGAGACAACACCACAAACTCCTCAGACTCCGTACCTTTCGCCATAGACCATACAAATCGATTCCGACCCTCCTGTACACCCGCAGTTCAATTTCAGATAAGAATAAGAGCCTAATTACTCAACCTTTCGATTTATATGGCCGCTAAAGTTGATTTCCATGAATTTTTTGATAAAAGAAAAAAAGGAAAAGATTTTTCTGACAGTAATCCTCAACAGAGAATGAAAGAAATACGGGTTTGGTAAGTCTTATCGATGGTTGGGAGGGGCTAAACAGATGGACGACGAAAACATCGATCTCTTGGAAGAAGGCGAGGGCGAGGCGAGAAAGTGAAGGGTTAGAGAGAGAGAGAGAGAGAAACCATAAATTTTTTATATACCGAAACTATCCCTAGGCACATGTACCGATTGAAAAAATTGAGTTTCAGTAGAAAGTCCTTCAAGTCTTTACAATTTTCAAACCACCTACCAATTTTAATATAATTACACTTTCTTTTTGTCTTTTTCCAAGATATAAATAAGAATATAGAAACAATAATTAATTCGGAATGAAAGAAGGAACAAAATAGAGTTTTAATATTATGGTAATTTTTTATTTAAGGAAATTAACAAAAACAACCCTCAACTATTGATTAAACGATAAATTCAATCTTAAAGTAATTTTATGAACAACTAAAACTTCAAACTATGATAAATAAATAATGCAAAGTTCGCAGTCATAGTTTTCGTTAAAAGTTAAAAAAAAATTTAGGCAATATGTTGTTTTTTAGCAGCGAACTTGTACATGAACTAGTTGTAATCAATGACTTAATTTTCGCAGCGGAAGACAAATAGTCATTGTGGAAAAAGTATTTTTCATAACAAAAAAAGTAATTTCTGCAACGGATACTTGTCTTCCGCTACGAAAACGTGTATTATATTTCTAAATCAGTCAATGTATCGAAATATACTATTCTAAACACAATAATCGAACGATTTTTAATATCAGCTTTGTACCTATAGTTCACCAACTCATTTATAAAGACTGGTGAATAGAAACAATCTGATATAAGTTGGAAACAGACAAATTGAGATATTGATCATGCGTGAGATTGAGGTTGTACTTTGTTCTCGAGTTGTGTTAAAGAAATAAAGATTCTGTAACGAAAAATACCATTTCTACAATGGATACTGTCTTCCGTTGAGGAAAATAAGCCCTCCTTGGAATAAGACTTATTTTTCGTAGTAAAAAAAAATAAAATTTTTAACAAAAAACATAATTGCGAGATTTACCTTATTCATTTATTATTTTACTATGTTTTGATTGTTCGCAAAATTACTTTAAAATTTTGTTCATAATTTGTTAGGTTAATTTTTATTTTTTTATTTATTGAAAGAAATAAAAAAAATGTATTATTAAATTTTAATTTCACTCTCAAATTTTCATTATTAGTCTCATTAATTAATTTATTTTTCATTATAATTATTTTATTAAGAAATAAATAATATATTAATAATAGGATAAATATTAATATAGATTCGAAACAATGAGAGTACATGCAATTTTGAATTTGTACCCTATATATATATTCTTTTATACTCAACCCCCCACAATTTAAATGTATTTGTAATGGACACCTTTTCGTTATACAGTCTCTCAATTCTCTCTCTTTCAGCTTCCTTTCTTCTCCGTTCAAGACTGCAAGTGCAACTCACTTCTACTTGGGTCCAATTCGATCTTCTTCTCATTTCATTAACCAGACTCACACTTCGTGAAAATGCTCACAATTCACGACTGTCTCCGGCCAGTTTCAGTTTCCAAATCGATGGCAAACCAGGACAATATGAATCCGTGAGAGTGAAGAAAGCAACGGAGAAGATTACGATGGAGGTCTTCGTCAACCCGGGAAGAAAATAAGATTGACAGTGAATCTGGTCAAGTGTCTGGAGACAAATGTTGAGGTAGAAAACAAGCTGGAACCAGAGAGAAAAGTGGGGCTGGCTAAGGAACTGGGTTTACCGCCGAGACAAGTTGTGATCTGGTTTCAAATTAGAGGAGCTAGGTTTAAGACGAAGCAGCTGGGGAAAGACTATGGGTTGTTCAGGCTTAGTTACGATAAACTCGTGGCGAATTATGACAATCTGGTCCAGGAAAATGAAGATTTGAAAACGAAGGTGAGCTTCAAATTATGCAGATGGACATAATTTAGCCGGCCATTGAGACTTAACTCAGGCTAACCCATTTACAAAAAGCAAATTTAACAAAATAAACCCTATAGTTAAGGTTTAGGGTAAGAAACACGGCAAACCTTCAAGAATTTTTGTAAATAATTAAAACCTTGAACTATGAAAAATAAACGACGCAAACCTTCCTGTCATGTTTTCCGTAAAAAAATTACAGAGAAATTGTGCAACCTCTAATGCTAAAATTTGTCCAAATCCATCCTAAAATTTTCGTTTTTTTTTTACTTGAAAAGTTTTTCCTTCATTGCTGATCTCGTCTGTCGATGTCGACCTTCAAAGTTGATGCTAGTACTCAAATAAAAATAAATTTTACTATTAAATTTTACATTACGATTGAAAAAAAAAATTGAATATTCAAGAATTTTGAAGTTTACCACGGTGAAAGATGTTCGTCGGAGACCTTCACCCTTCTCTATGTTGTCAACCAGTTTGAGAGAAAACAAAATCGATCTAGATTTAAGTGAAAGACGTTATCGTTTTTTTTAAGGGACGTCCCTCATAGGTTGAGGGATATCCATCAACCTATAAGGGATATCCTTCATATGTTGAGGGCCACATGGACATCCCTGATAGGTTGAGGGACCTATAAGGGATGTCCTCATAGGTTGAGGAATGTCTCTTATAGAGCTGTGGCTTTCGATTGTTGGCCAATGAGCAAACATTCTGTTTCTGGCCTTACTTCTCTCTTCAGAAATATGAAGCTTTTTCTTCGGTATAACAATGGTGGAGTTCATGTCTCTTGGCTGTTGTAAATTTAGGGGAAAATGACAAATCAACCATCGTACTTTATGATCAATGACAAACCAATTAACGTACTTTTTTCACTAATAAATTAACCACTAAACTGTGGAAAAAAGTCACCGCTAACATCCCTATCATGTTTGTCTTTAAACGCTTTGACAATGAACTGCGGCTGATTGACAACGATTCGTGACGGCTTGACCACGACTGCAATGAATTGATAAGGAGATTCATTTCTTTCACCTAGAGAAACGGTGAATATTTGCAGATCGATAATTCTCTCAAATTTCAACAGTTTTTGACGCTTGAGGACTCGTTTTCCATCGTCTTTTTGCGATGCACAAGTAGGAAATATCTGTTTTGTCATGCGGTGCTTATCAAAGTAGATTTGGGTAAGAAAACGTGTAGAGCTTCATAATTTTGAATTGTGTAAGGGAATTGGAGGACTTAGAGGCATTTTTAGGCCTCAAAAGTGGGACAAGCTGGCTTCGACACCTTGCCAGCGCATAGATCTCCAAAAGTTATAGGAAATAAAAAAAAAAAATCGTCCAAATCGATCAATTGAGCACAAAGTTATGGCCTTCTGAAAATTTCAAGTAAACAATCTCATTTTTTTTCCTATCCGAATCTGCTCTGATATGCACCGAATGAAAACAGATCTCTCCTACCTGTACATGGTGAAAAAATGATGGAAAACGAGTCATCAAGCGTCCAAAACCGTTAAAAATAGAAAGAATTATTAATCTGCAAAAATTCACTGTTTCTTTAGGTAAAAGAAATGAATTTCCTTCTTATCAATCTGCCACAGATCGTGATCAAGCCGCCACGATTCGTCGTCAAGCGTTTAACGGCAAACGTGACAGCAATGTTAGCAGTGACTTTTTTTCATAGTTCATGGTTAATTTGTCAACAAAAATAGTTTAATTATTGTCTTGTAAATACTTGTAAAGTACAATGGTTAGTTTGTTATTTTCCCTAAATTTAGTGCCAAAAGCAGTGAAAGTGAACTCTCATAATTTGGGTCTATATTAATAATTTGGAAAGGGAAGGGTTTGCCAGACAAAAATAGAAGTAGGGCCAATTCTGTCGGGCACATAAAACTTCCAGGCTGCTCCACGTTTGGGGAGTAAATTAATAATAGTAATAAATAAATAAAAGGAAAAACGAGTGGTTTTTTGAAATACGAGAATTTTCGCGGCACAAAAAATATTAATCTTTTTTTTTTTTTTAATTTTTTCTTACCAAAATAATTTATTTACGTATAATTATTGATATTAATATTGAAATTTGAAATCTTTTAAACTAACTGCTTAAATTTTTTGTTATATAACTCCTTAAAGTCAAAGGCATTAGCAATGAATATCTTTATCGTTAAAATATTCGTTAAATGATAGATATTATCTAATAAAATTATCTTTTTTACTGCAAAAAAAATATTTTTACCGCAACAGATACTTATTTTCTGCTTCGAAAAAAGTCATTGGAATAAAAATTACTTTACACAGTGAAAGTCACGTTTTTGTCGTAGAAATTATCCATTTTTCAGCGTTAGTATTCATTATTTAACGAACTTTCTAACAGTGAAATTGTTCGTTATTAACGCTTAAATACTTTAAAATGTATTACACTCGCGTGGTAGACTTTTATTTATTTATTTATCTATCAATTATTAAATCACATTATTAGATGCATAATTAAATTCATTTAATCAAATCACTAGAAAGTCCTGTATTTGTAGTTCAACCGATTATTATAGCTCCCACAAATAATTTAATAATACAATTTAAATTAAATAATATAATTCAAGGTAGATTACTTGTGTTGTTCGAATTTGGCGGCAGAAATTAAGGGGCTGCCACGTGGAATTTTTGTACCACATGAAAATAAATAAATTAAGAACATTGTAGTAACCATAAATATAAACTATAATTTTCGAAGTTCAATGTGACACGAACACGAACACGAACACGAACACAAATAAGAACAAAAACAAGAACACGAACCCGGACCCGAACACGAACAATAACAAGAATAGAAACAGAAACAGAAACACGAACACGAACACGAACAAGAACAGGAATAGGAACAGAAACGAAAACAGAAACCGAAACAGGAACAGAAACGGAAACAAGAATATGAATAGAAACAGGAACCCAAACGGAGATTAAATAAGTAAAAAAAGAGGCAAATTGGAGGGAGAGAAGGGTAGAAGAAGCAGGAATGGAAAACGTGGAAAAATAAAGTGATTTCTCAGTTGAGCATACAGGCACGATTACAACCTTACAGAGAGCTTCTCTACAAGAAAAGAACAAACCAATGGAAGCTTGAGGAGTTGAGATCACTTTTATTTCTTGAGTTGGAAACAAGAAATCATTCTGAAAAAGCGTAAAAAAATGAGCCAAAAAGAAAAAAATCAAGAGAGAGAAACACACTAAATCTCTCCAGGTTTTCTATAATAATCTCCACTCCCATGAAACCTCTGTATAATGCAGGAGAGAAGCTAAATTGCCAGTCTGAGAAACACTCTATATCTCTTCTAAGTTTTTCAATCAATGGGTCTTTGTATAAATCCACCAAATCAACCAAAAAAACCACCCAGATGCTACTCCAGGAGGCTGATCCGCTCAATCGGCATAGCCATGGTCATTCTTCTGGTCCTCTTGGGTCTATCCCTGATCATCAACTGGCTGGTTGTCATGCCCCAAAAAGTCATCTTCACAGTGGAAAAAGGCTACATCAGCAACCAAACTATAACCGATACCAGAATCCAAGGAACATTTTTTCTACAAATCAAATCTTTCAATCCTAACAGGAAGAGCTCCATATACTACGACTCGATGACGGTCGTAGCCACTTATGTCAATCAGCAAGTGGCCGTCAAGATCGAGCCGTTTTCTCAGGCTCCTCGGAATGAAACAAATTTGGACATAAGGTTTGAGGGAGAATTTGTGTCTCCATTTGGACATATGAAAAGGGCCATAAGCCAGGACGGGTTCAAATTTTCGCTTCGGATTAGAGCAAAAATCAGGTTTAAGGTCAGAGGATGGATAGCAAAGGGCAGAGTGGTGGAGATTCTTTGTCCTTCTGTGGTGGAGCACATTGATTCAACCAGATATTTTGAGACTGTTGCTTGCCTGATAGATCTTTGAGAGTCATAAAAACAATTTACTTCTATGATTTCATTGCATTTTTCATTTTGTTTCTGGAAATTGAGAGTTGTATTCTGTAAGCGCAAGGAAAACTAGAGAACATGAGTTCTCTTCGGTTGTTTATGCTAACCGATCGTCCAAGACAAGCCCTCTAAGCTTAACATATGGACCTTCATGTACTAAGACTCGCTAAAAATCTCTGCATTTTATCGCATCAGTTATGAATAAACCAGACGGGTAAAATGGGTCAAGATCAGCTCAGGATTTTTTTTTCCATTTTTTTAAAATTCTAAAGCTTGTGGAAGAAGATAATTAGTGTGGCAGCCAGCCCAAAGTCAGGAAAGACCTAAGTATGGGTCCGACCCATATTAGTAGGGGTGCACATTCCCACATCGTTTGAGAGAGTAGACAATGCATAGTTTATAAGTAGGATTCTCCTCCCTATTTAGTACAACGCGTTTTGAGTTAAGCCCAATAACAAAACCATGTGGGCCTCATCGCAAAGCGGACAATATTATACTAAAAGCATTGGAGGACATTACAAATGGTATTAGAGCAAAATCTCAACCGAAAATGTAGCCGATAAAGACGTCGGGTCTCCAAAGGGAAGAGATTGTGACAGACCGTCCTGTGAAGGCCAGGAAAGACCCAGGTATAAGTTCAACCCATATTAGTGGAGGTGCACAATCCCACAAGGAGAATAGACAATGTATGGAAGTAGATTTCTCCTCACTACCTAGTATAACGAATTTTTGGTTAACCCCATGAACAAAACCGTGAGAGTCTCGTCCCAAAGCGGATAATATTGTATTAGGAGTATTTGGGTGTTACAACTTGCCTCTATTTTGATATTTTCCTAAAGAAGATGAACAGTAAACTGAATAATTTAACAAAGCCAGCAAAAATGAATGTTGCAGACTGCCAGAATTCCTTTAACTCATAATATCTGTCTGACATTAGCTTATTTGCTCTATTCCTTGGCTTTTAAGCTTGAACCAGGAAGAATTATTTAGAAGATGAAGACACAGCGAGACTGGCCCGGAAAATTGAGAGACACGTGTCATGATGGGGCATCTCCATTGTGACTTATGCCTAACAATGATATTTAAAAAATACTTGCTACTAATCCGATCCTTGTCTCTTTTTCTCCATGATAGTGGTGGGTAGGATGATTGAGGGATGTCATCTTTACATGATTGAGCGGGAAAAAATCTCATTAAGAATGATAGTTATACAAAGGAAAGATGGTGGGGAATGTTGGAGCAGATAGGACCTCTCCCTTTTGCTTTTTCTATTCCTTTCTGCTCTTTATTGTTTGGAAGATATCTTGGTCGAGACCTGATGGATAGGGATCAGGATGCCTCTAAATTTGGTAATCAATATTAGAAAATAGCTAGCTTTACTCTTTGTAATCCCACAAAAGTCTATGAACTGTAATGGGTGTGAATTATGCATGAAGGTCCCAACGCTTTCAAGTCAGATTAATCTAAAGAATTAGCAAGATTCGGACTCACCCAAAACGATCATAATGCAAAATCTAAGCATTCGTTTGGATCGTAATCATATAATTAAGATGATGATGGATAGTTTAGATGGCTATGTTCATAAGAAATCTGAAAAAACTATCTTTCTTTCAGGGGAATAGATGAGTTTCTTGTCTAATCAAGTTCTTCCATTGATGCATCTTTTGAGATATTTAAAACCCAGTTAGAACAAGCTATAAAGTTTGCGAAAGTAACTATACACGATATTTTGTGCCTTTTTCTCTGATAAGCCATTTCTAAGGTAGATTAGACGTCTCAGACAGAACAATTGGAGCAATTAGTGTGGGGGATGATGTCCTAAAAAGGGCAACCCAAAAGGGTAAGAAGAAAATCTAAGAAGAAAATTAAAAGACTGATTGATTACCTCTGCCACGCAGCTGCCTTAATCTTCACAGACACATCCCCCTGTTTTTTCGCTCCGCTTTATTGAGCCTCCAACTTCTGCATTTATCCACATAAACATTCTTTTTCCGCCATTTGTTTAAAGAGTTTCAACTGCTAATCATGAATTCCAACACCATAAACAAGGACAACAGAAAAAATTCCAACCTTTCCTGGATTTAATGACGATAACCAGAAACTTCCTACAGCAACTCTCACAGGCAGCTGCCAAAATTGACCGGACTCTTGCGGGATTAAGACGAAATATGCGACTGTCCAAATCAGAAACATACTGGGCACATGCACAAAAGAACCAATATCGAAAAGAAGAGGACCGTGTTACGATGCACGGTAAGTGTTTGTGAAAATGCGCCAATGGAAAAAAGACATACGGCGTCAAAAGCGGAAGGGGCAATCTTCGAAGCGTAGCAGAAGTACTTCTGCGGGTCCAACTAACGATGTGGTTGTTCAGTTATCTTGTGCTTTGTCCTTTTTTGCTACTAAATAAATAAATAAATATTATATCTTAATTTAGTAATTTATACAAATACATAATTAATGTGTTAATGCATAAAAAAAATCATTATTTTCCTATTTTTCATTTTTGAAAAAACGTGACACTTATTATCTTGGTGTAACTAATCTCATATATTGATTATTTATAATTTATCTTAATTATTATATTAATTAATGAGTAACTTGTAAACGTCGCATCAAAATATAAAATTATAGTATAAAATTTGAACATAAATCTAACGTTACCCAAATGACTATGTTGCGCTAATATTCGACTAAATTAATAAGTTTCATGTAATATTTTGTTTTAATTATAAATAATTTTTCTTAATTATTGCACTGATTAATAGAATAAACCTAATATTATTTTTAATTAAAGGCCGGTCTTTTGGGTTATTTTTCAATTTTTAAATATATCGTTTGCAAATATATAACAACATGTCTAAACCTGGAGATAATTATAATTAAAAAATTAAATATGTTTAATTAGTGTCCTTGTTTTTTGGTATTTGAATAAAAGGCTCCACCACTATTCAATAATTACTCCAAGTTATATAATTTCCCTATGTTCGTTTGTGTCAAGAACATGGTGTCCTACTAATTCCATGCCTCAATCCCATGTGACAGCCTTGCTATTATCATTATTGGCTCATCCTTTATTTTTATAGATAATAAAATACGAGTTATTTGTCCAAATACTTTTTGCAGAACTAAACATTCACATGATGTCCAAGTTCCAAGCACAACACTATTGTATACTTAATTATGCTAATTCTCAAAAAAGAAAAATTGAAAGTGGATTAGTAACTGAGAAGAATAAGTCATGTGGATATAATTTACTAAGTATCTACTAATAAAATTCAATTCTTAATATAGGGAAAAATTAGCAAAATAAACCTTATAGTTTAAGGTCAACAACACCCGAAAACTTTGAACTATGGAAAAAAAAAGAACGCTAACCTCGCAGTCATGTTTTTCATCAAAAGATGTGAATGTTAACTCCGTAATTTCGTTGACGTCAAGAATTTGTCGAATAGAGAAGTCCAAGGCAGCACTTACGGACGTCCCGCAATGATGAGAGACGTCAAAGGCTAATCCAATAGGTGGATGAATAACGTAAATAATCGAGAGACATTCATAATAGATTAAACACTAGACAATTTTTGCTAATAAATAAAATACTGGAATCGTATTCCAACACTAAGAAATGGACAGTTGCCACGTGTTGCTGTTTTGTTTCTTGTCATCAGAATTGTTACGGGCGAAATTTCGCGGTGATTTTTAAAAATGGCGACGCGTTGATATTTATTATCAATTGAGTCGCCGCCCTTCCCTCCATCTTCTCTCTCTGTCTCTCTCACTCTCTGTGTAATGTTTTCTGTACAGAGTTGGGTTTCTTCGCTTTTACTCGAAACCAACAGCCATTAAGCTTCAACGGTACTCTATCTCTCTCCCTATCTTTCTTTCTCTCCTTCTTTCTCTGATTTGGAATTTTTGGGCGGAGGGTGTAGTTTCGTAATCGGGATGTTAACATTTGAGCGCGTTTATTTTCAACAATGTTTCACGGTTCTGTTTTTTTTTGTTTCTGGTTGATCTAAAGTTTGGTTGGCTTTTGTAAGGTTTAACTTAAGTTAATGTATATTGTTTTTCGGTTCTTCTAAGTTTCCGGAAAGGAGGGAGAAGTAGTAGAAATGATGATCAGATTGTTATAGTTTGGATCTCACATGTAGCTGTGGAGTTGACTGTGGGAGAATGTTATGTGATCTATTCTAGTTGAAGACGGTGGTCATTTCTGGGGTTATAAACTATGTGAAATCCGTGTTAATGCTTTGATTTATTGTGTTATTGCATCGTCTGTGTAAACAATTTTGAAACAATTTTATTGCATCGTCCGTGTCCTTGGCAATGTTAAATCAAGTGCTTCTGATTCAGATTTTAATCTCTTAATTTAGGAAACTCGATATTGGCTGTTTCAACTTCACATGTGAATCAAATATGGAAGCTGGACGATGATAGATTATATTATTTGAAAATTGTGTCGTGGCTGGAATGGTCATTTGATTACTGTGCTATGTATCGGTCAGTTTTCTTCTCTGAAAGTGAAAGAATAAATGATGACCGCTGGATAATAATGGTGATATTTTGATTCAGAGGTGATTAAATCTGTACAGGTGCGAAGATTTAATTATGAATCCATAGTTTAATCTTCTCTCAACTGTGAATTTTTTTTCTCAACAAGTTTTCATCGAGTCTTTGAACTTGATTATTGATTTAGAGACAGATGGCCATTGCTGGACCACAAAATGCACCTGTGATTGATTCTACACTACTTATGGACCCACAATCTGAAGCATCAAGATCATTCCTTGATGAAGGGAGGTTGCACACTCCCACATCTGCGCTTTTACAAATGTGGAGAGGGCGCGAGGACGAGCATGTGGTTAGTCAAACACAAGAGAGAGTTAGTGAAAGGTTTCTCAGACAAAGGGATGAGGGTTTGATCACTGATCTCATTAGGACGGATACTGAAAGTCATGGTAGTGAGCTTGGATGTCATTCAAAAAATTCAGGAACCGGTCTTGCTGACAATGCCTTTGAAACATGGTCTGAAGGACAAACTATGTCACAAAATGGGGGGGAGGAGGATTCTAGCAATTTCTTATGCAATTTTGGGGAAGGTGAGAGGGAGAGGGTCAGACAAATTTTTCGTGAATGGATGAATAATGGGGCGAAAGATTGTGCATCTGATATCTCCCGTTTGAAAAATAGTACAAAGTCACAGTGGCTTGGTGAAAATGAGCAGGAGCGGGTTCGTGTTATAAGGGAGTGGGTTCATAAGAATAGTCGGCAAAGTAATGCTTGTAATAACAGAAAAGAAGACCAAGCTGCAGAAACTGGTTCTCACGTTGAACGTGTTCATGACAGTCTCTTAATTAACCAGACTGAAGGCCGCATTGAGCATGCTAAGAGGGGCATTAGCAGGTTATGTGGAAGGCAGGCTCTGCTGGATATGCTTAAAAAGGCAGAGAGGGAAAGGCAAAGAGAAATTCAAGGGTTGTTGGAGCAACAAGCTGTTTCTCGCTTTGCTCATCGCAATCGCATTCAGGTTAGTTTGCAGCGATTTCTATGGTTTGTTGCATTTACTTGGTGATCTTTTTTTCTCTTCATTATGTGAGGAAAACGTCCCTTTTGTTTTTTACAGCTAGATTTTAGCATCTTTTATCATTTAATGTTGGGATATATCAGGGGATACTCTGCCTCAACTAAGTGTTATCTGGTAATCACTAAAATAATTTGAATAAAGCATATTAAAGGTAGGAGCAACATTAATGAACATTTTTCTCTGACTAATTGAAATGTCATATACTTATTTTTGATGCAAAAATTGAGTTTCCTACCATTAAGTACTCGCAAGCCCATGGTTATATAAGGTTTAATGTATCATCATGCGATCAACAGTTAGCATTTTATCACTTTGTTCTTGACTCTTGCTATGCATGTATAAAATTGGATCATTTTCTATTGTTCTCTTCTGCAACTCATATGGTTATATGACAATTTCTCCCTTTTTCAGTCCTTACTCAAAAGTAGGTTTTTACGACATAAAAGTGCGGTTGAAAATGGACTTGTTACAGTGACTGAAAGTGAATTAGGTCTATTGAGGAGAAGACAGACAGTTTCTGACTTGAGGTATCACTATCTTTTTGAACTTCATAATTGAATTATCAGTTCTTTTCCCCATTTCGCTCATCTGAATTAGTTTTTGATTTTTTTTCTTTTTTGAATTATTTTGATACGTCACCACTTCAAAAGTTCACTTATACAAGGAAGAACACAAGGGAGAATTAAATTGATATGTCTTTTAGTATTTTGTTAATATTGTTTTTTAGTATTCCTATAGTGTCTTTTAGTATTCCTAAAATATCTTTTAGTATTCTTAGACATTTATGTCTAAGTCTTTTAGTATTCTATGAGTATCTTTATATAAGAAAGCAAATGTAATAGGAAGGACATCATGTTTTTGGTGAAATAACTTGAGAGAGCTAGTAGACCTCTCGAACGTCTCACTATTTTGTAATTTCGTTTCGAAATTCTATGGGGTACGTATCAATGGTATCAAAATAAAAATATCCTAGAGATTATGAATTGGGTCTATGCGAGGAGATTCGATCGGAGATGAGTTCTTTCTGCAATGAAATTTCTCACGAAATGAAGTCGTTGAAGGCGGACATGACTTCAATCTTAGAGCAACTAACTCTTCTCACTGTGACCCAACAGAGAAGAGAAATCTATAGTGCTATCAGTCTGGGTGAGCAGAAGGCCGAGGACCAAGAAGTTGAAGCGGAAGCGAGCAAAGAGGTTGGATCCAAACAAGAAGTTCTGAGCCCGCCAGAAAAGATGGCAGTGTTAGAACTCTATCATGTTCGGCAGACATCAATTGTTGGCGAAGAAAAATGACGGAGAAAGATGGTGAAGGGTTGCACGTGAAGATCGACGAGTTGGGGTTGGCAGCAACAAATCCTGGCGATTTGACGGTGGACGACTCGGTGAGAGAAGGTAAGCACCACTCTAAGGTGGAGGAAGAACGCGGCGAAGGAGTTTTCACCTCCAATCTGACCAACGGAAAGATAAAGACTTCCACTTTATTTTCGTCTATCCTATTGAATGACCAAGGCTGTAGTGGGAGGCACAATTCAAGATTACGTGCCTTGAGGACAATGTGCATTTTGGGCGGTGGAGTATTGATACGTTATCACCTCTAAAGTTCATTTATGTAAGGAAGAACACAAGAGAGAATTAAATTGATATGTCTTTTAGTATTCTATTAATATTGTCTTTTAGTATTCTTAGAGTGTCTTTTAGTATTCTTAGAGTGTCTTTTAATATTCTTAGACATTTACGTCTAAGTCTTTTAGTATTTTATGAGTGTTTTTATATAAAAGAAACAAATGTAATAGAAAAGACATTATATTTTTGGTGAAATCACTTAGGAGAACTAGCAGATCTCTCGAACGTCTCGCTATTTTGTAATTTTGTTACGTAATTATATGAGGTACATATCATATTTCTACTGAGTTTTTTCTCTGAACTCACATTTATTAAGTATTTATGAATATTATGGCATCAATTCTTTCGCTGACCTTTATTCTTTATTGTTATGTTTCTAATTCATGATTCTTTTTCCCTCTTCATGTACCTTTAACTCAACACAATTGTATAGGAGTCACGATCTAGTTTTAGAGAGATTTAATATGTTCTATGCACTCCAATGTCTTAGGTTGTAGAGTTTTCATAGTAAAAAATGTACATTGGAATTGGTTAACAAACTATTAATTATTTTTTTGAATGTTTTGAATGTAGTAAATTATTGACATGAATGCTTTTGCACTCCAATTATTGACTATGGTTCATTTTCTTTTATTTATTCACCCACTTGATGGTGATGATAAGAAGGTAAATTTTCATTTTGATGTAGGGAAGGATTTGTCTCTAGACTGGACGATTCAGTTGGTTATCAAGTTAGCAGTGGTCATTTGGAATCCTCATCTAGCTGGGAAGTTGATCACTCTATAACTGTACAAAATCACACGAATAATTTTGACATCCTAGATGATCTTTGTGAACAATCTTTTCCCATCAATGTTGAGAGTCATGATGAAGAAAGTTACTTTGCTACATTGTCTGATGATCAATTTGAGTTACAAGGAAACACTATTGGGAGTAGGCTACAATTTGTTTCTGAACTCGATGAGTTCGATGAACACATTTCACAAAATGAGGTAAGAGACTGGCAGTCACGAGATAATATTGTTGAACTGACTGGCAGGCAAGATAATGCTCTTCAAAATGTGGATAGAAGTTTTGAGGACACTATGGCCCGTGATACGTATCATGAAATTTTGCAAATTGAATCCGAACAACAAACTAACCCACGGGATGCGTTATTTAATGAACAATACGAGCCAAGTAATGAGGAAAATCCTGTTTATGGATTGTTGCATTTAGTCGATAACATGCCTGATGATAACTGGCAACAATCTTCCACTCTGGTTGAATGCTTCGAGGAACATACTTTGAGAAATGATCCCAGTGACCAGCAACATCTCAGTCTTGGATATTATGAAGGGCGTAATAGAGAAGAGATGGGTAGAACTTACCCAGAAAATATTTCTCATCACTGGTCCCAAGATTCAATGGTCAATGATTATGAAGAAGACACTCATTTACAAAATGAGAATGAAGTCTGGAATGAGAATGACAATTTTCAATTGCCTCTGCCAAATTGGTTAGAAGGTGCCTCAAATCAGGAAGCAGATCCAGCTGGAAGGGTAGAGCCATCTTACTTTTCCGATGATGGTAATGTATATAGCACAGAAATCAGAGAACTCTTAAGCAGGTACTTCAGTCATTGATTCATTGACTCAGTTAATCTATTATGAACAGTGAATCCATTCATGTGAGATTTGTTCATTTTGCAGAAGAAGCGTCTCCAATCTTCTTAGTAGTGGTTTCCGTGAAAGTCTTGATCAGTTGATACAATCATATGTAGAAAGGCAAGGTCATGCTGCCAATGACTGGGAGTTGGATGGGATTTCTCCTCGCCCCACATTGGCAGAGCAAGATCGTGATGGGCAAGTTGGTGATCAAAATGTCAATCAGAGGAATAATGTACGGAATTATCCTCTTACTTTGTCTTCAACAACAGCACCTTCTCGTCATCCATTTTGGGATCAGGCATCGTGTGATGATAATTGGTCACAGCATGCCATGCATCAGCGAATGGGGATTGTGAGTTTCACTACTGTCTATTGGCTCTCGGTTCATCAAATATGACAATTTACATGCGCACATTAATTTTTACGAATGAAAATGGTGAAATTTTTATTTCTTGTAGATCTTGTTCTGTTACTCCAGTAGGTTTTTTCTTCAAGTGAAACCTAGTGTGAAATACTGTCATTATCTGTGTGATATTTTTTTTTAATTGGAGGCATTGTGTTTGCTTTGCTTTATTTTTTCACTGGACGAACAGCTTGAATTTCTTATCTGCTTTTGGAATTGAAACTGTCAATTTGTTTTTTCATTGGATGAACTGTTAGAATTTCTTATCAACTGTTGGGATTGAAAAGGTCGATTTTTTCTGAATCATTTTACGATTTGATTGTCAGGACTGGGAGATCATCAATGATATGAGGATTGACATGGCTAGACTACAGCAGAAGATGAGTAACTTGCAAATGATGTTGGAGGCCTGCATGGATATGCAGCTCGAGCTCCAACGATCAATAAGGCAAGAAGTCTCTGCTGCATTGAATCGGTCCGCTGGCTCCCAAGGTTCACCATGAATTTAATTCTTCATATTTCTTTTTTGTGGAGTAAAATGAATAATTATAATTTCATTCCTTGTCGATTGATTGCAAATTACACTGATAACATCTAGCTAGCTCTAATCTAAGAAATCAAAATAAGTAATAGCTAATCTTGATCTTCTAATCATAGAAAAAAAATCCTTATCTTCTCCTACATGCAAGAAAGGTAAAGATACAGCTAACCCATTTACATAAAATACAATGAAAGCTGTCAATAAGGAAAAGAAATAACATATCCCATACTAATGCATTGTTTTTACTTACCAAGAGAAATTTGGAGTCTTGTCTTTCTCCTCTGTATCCCTAATTCCTCCTATATTGTTTTTTTATTCATTTCCCAGTAACAATGCTCCTATAGATTACTTCTTTACATTAAAAATTAGTTTTCTAACGAGCACACCATTGTCTTCAATATCGGTCTGCAGAGATTAAAGGGGACTTTTGAAATGAAAATATGCAGAAATGAGAGATTCAATCAGATGGCAAATCTCTTAATTACTTGTGTACAACTAAACATCCAAAAGAAAATACATTGTTTTGAAGTCCTAGAGAGCTCAACTGGTAAGCTTAATTAATTAGTTCCCAAATTCGAATATGGTCAGGAGAATTGGAAGCTTACCCAGTTGTTAATGGTCAGGCCATGTGATAGTAGTCGAGCTGCACATTAGCTTACCCACAAATATCAAGAGAAAAATTAACTTTTATTACATCACCTGCTTGTTGTTGTTGAATTCCTTTGTTTTTTCATTCTTGTTAGACTAGACTATGTGAGGTGACAGCGCCTCTGATCCAATGCAGGAACTTTGGAGCACATTACGCCCGATAATGCCACTAAGTGGGATCATGTGAGGAGAGGAGTTTGCTGCATATGCCACGATAGCAATATTGATTCTTTACTCTACAGGTGAGTCTCAAACTTATCTACCTAGGCGGAGACTTTGATCTTGCTTTTACTTCCTTTTCATCTGGTTAATATCGCGCGGCAGATGTGGACACATGTGCACATGTTCAAAATGTGCTGCCGGGTTGGTGCAGATAAGCGGGAAATGCCCCATGTGTCACGCACCGGTTGTCGAAATGATCCGTGCTTATTCTCAGTAATATTTAGATTGCCAATCAGTTGATCCATCTCCTGGTGATTTTGTATTGCTTGATTGCCATGATCTATGTGTATACTTGAAATTACGCACAATGTATGAATAATTCAACAATGTCTGAATGGCTCACGCCCTGACTTATCTTTTACTGCACCGGACTCAATTTGCCACCCGGGTCATCTCTCTCTTCGTATTTGAAAAACCGGGTCGACCGGCAAATTGGGCAAGACACGTGTGATGAAAGCCACGTGTCGATGCAATGGGGATGATACAAGTGTTGGCAGAAGGGGATGAGTTTAACACGCTCGTTCTCCTCGTACTCGCCGAGGCAAATAGCGCAATCGCTCTGGTACTTCGCGTTCTCTATGAAAGAAAACACGGGCAGCGATTTTATGATGTAGAGGTCGACTCTTTGAGGCGGAGGAGGCGATGGAGATGGCGATGGCGATGGCTGTGTTGGTCGGCTGTGGCGCTGGAGACTGCGGCTTTGGTTTCCGAGTCGACGGATATGAATGGAGAATAGGGCGAAGAGCAAGAGAACGGCGACGACGACGACAACTGTGGCGGTAGTGGATGAGTCCTCAATTGGGTCTCCAGGTAAATTTGGAAATTCTGATGGCATATAGTCGTAGGCTGAGCTGGAAGTGGAGCTTGGAACCGGAGGAGGAGGAGGGGGAGGGCGGCGAAAGTCCGGCGTGACGTCTGGTTGTAAGAGTAGCTTCCGATTGTGAGGTCCCATTTTGAGGAGAGAGAGGGAGAGAGAGAGAGGTGGTGGCATCTTTAAATCTGTAGATAAGATAACATGGGATGACGTGGCAGACTAGGTGGGTCCACTAAGGATTCCACGCCATGCTTGAATACTAATTTACAAGTGATTAGTCATGTAAATTCACTTTGACTTAATTATTAAATATTAAAAATAAAAAAAATAGGCCTACGTAATTAATTTTATTTACGGATAATTAACAATAAAAAAAATTAACTATGGGCTAATGACAAAACATACTTTAAATAATTTTTGCTAATAAATAAAAATTAAATTATGTGAAATGAATGAGACAAATATCGTCGTCACGTTTTTTGTTAAAAATTAAAAAAAAATTTCTCTGGGGATAGCTTATCTTTTCGCAACGGACCCGTACATGAAGTAGTTGTAGTCAATAACTTATTTTTCGAAACAGAAGACAAGTATCCGCTGCAAAAATGATATTTTACGTAGTGGATATTTGCATTTCGCTATGGAATCGTAATTCGTAGTTTCCTCAGTGGAAATATGTTTTATGCTGAGGAAAATACGTACGATGATTGAGCTTCTTTTACCTTAGTATATAACTTCACATTCCTTCCCGGATAGAGCACACCATTCAGAGCAATTTCTAAGCAAACTTTGAATCCTAACTCTAACCTTCATTGTCTCTTCCAATGAATTTTATGAAACCTAAAAAATTTAAATTTCTAACAAAAAACGTGACAATGATATTTTTCTCTACCTTGTCATTGAACTTATAATTCAGTGTTTGTTTTGTTAATTTCCCTTTATTTTATATCATAATCGACGACGACGACAACAAACCTTAGTCAAAGGAAGTCTAAAATCAAGGCTAGGGCTACGGAGTCCAAGCCAATACGGTCCAAACCAACAAAAAAAAAAAAGACCGAACTAGGTTAGACCGCGGGTCGCTTACACACCTAATCCTAAACCTTGCAGCCAAAGAACCCAAACTGCTGAGCTTTTCCCTAGTTGAACATGTGTACAAAGATTAACAAGATATATAAATTAATTAATTTTAACATAAGTTTTTCAATCATATTAAGTGTAAATAATGCTACATAAAAAATGAACCCTAAAACTAAACCAACGAAGAAGATGACCTGTCGAGCTTCTTAATTATATCATATGATGTGTTGATGTTGTTCTTGGATTGCATTTATACCTAAGTAATGTTTCATAATTCAATGCAGCAAACGTTAATACAAATTAGACGACCAATTAATAAATCCCAACATTAAGACACAGCTTAATTTGTATTTGTTTTTTGCTTATGGACATTAAAACCCAAGTGGGTTTTGTAAAGAATGAGCTGGGTTTTGATGGCCGAAAACTATTTCTTAATCATGATCCTAATGGCGCCCTACGAGGTATTCCTTTTCTTCTCTTTGTATGGGAATGAAACAATGGCCTGCTTTCTTCTTCTTCTTCTTCTTCTTCCATTGTTTCTTCTCTTCTTTCTGCAACTGTTCTATTCTTTTCTCTCGAGAAAAACTGGCCGGAATCTCCGTTCTTCTTTATCCCCACCAGCTGATTGCATCAGTAGCAACGTGCGTGTTGTCGATGAGATTGAAAGAATAATGATGAAGAACGGATTGATACATTTGTTTTTTTAAAAAGAAAACTGACCTTACAGCCGAGTGAGCAGAAACGAAAAGGGTCTAAAAGAATTCTCCTGCATATTTCACAGACGATGTGCGAGGAAGATGAACTAGAACCCCCTTTTCCGCCATTGTTTTTAAGCTGTGGCCTCTCGTTTAAGAAGATGACTCTTGCACTGTTTATGACGTACGTTTGAATACCACTAATGTCGAAAACCTTCTGAATCTCCGTCGCCCTCACGACGTCATGGTAAGACGATCTTCTTATCTACACTCATCCAAAAAAGAAAGATGAAGAAGAAAAAGAAGAAACACTTACACAATTGCACGTTTTGGAGATTAAAAAAAAGGGATTTTGATTAATACCCACTTGAATAACTCGATGATCTTTGTGTCTGGATGATCGGCAATAGAAGCAAAAGGCATCGTTTTTGCAGTCGAGGCAGTACATATTGCATTCGCTACGTGGAGTGGTTTTGTGCGTAGGACAAACGGAGAAGAAATCGGAGGATAGCAGAGACTCCATCCACGGCGGCACCTGCATTTTCTTCTCCAAAATTTGAAACCTAAGAATCCTAAAAAGGCCGATGGAAAACGGGGGGGATGCGTTATTTGAAAGAAGAAACACGTGTTTCATTTCATTACCATTTAAAGAGTTATAGTCGAGCCAATGGTTTAGAGAGAGAAAGAGGGAGAGAGAGAGAATCAGAGATGGGGTTTGACGGTTCAGATTAAGTGAAGGGAAGGTTAAGTGGGGTTTGGATCGTTGGATTAAATGAAAAGGTGCAGTTCGTGGTTTGAGGACGGCGAAGCCCTAGCTGGCAAACCCTCCTTTTTGTTAACATAATTAACACACCTGAGACGGTTCATCAGAAATACCTTCAGGCTTCTCGTTTTCCTTAATCATAATTAATTTTGATTAATTCAATTTAATTTTGTTAATTATTCAATATAATGGGATTCAATAGATAGTAAACAATTCCTCATTCCTCAAGTTTAACCAAGGGTTTTGATCTTATCATTTATAATTCTTAACATGTCTTTTCGTTATAGTTCAGTAACCTAAATTACTTTAGACTCGTATTGAAGTTGTAATGACTCGTAAAATCCAAAAAACTTAAAATTTAAAACTTTTTCTCTTTTAAAACCCCAAAACAATGTAGCAGAAGAACTTCTTGTTTAAAATCTTATTTTCAAAAATAATAAAAATAATAAAACACAATAAAATGATTATTACAAACTCTTATTCATAAAAAGATGCAATTTTACAAATATTGGTCGTTAATCGTTTTGGCTTCGTTTAGCCAGCACATTCATCGTCAAATCCATCATCAACTGTTGCCCTTCTCGATAGCTGTGTACCTACATCATGAGATAAAAATGAGCCTAACGCTCAGC
Source organism: Begonia loranthoides (assembly GCA_022433065.1). NCBI lineage: Eukaryota > Viridiplantae > Streptophyta > Magnoliopsida > Cucurbitales > Begoniaceae > Begonia > Begonia loranthoides. The sequence goes on from CM039481.1 coordinate 1,776,328, forward strand.
AAGAATAGAATGAAGTATGATGCATGCTTATGATGCCAGAAGGGAATCCTTCCCAACTGTCTTTTACTCATAATCTTATATCATTAAACTCATACATTGAGTTGGGACATTGAGAATATTTCCCACAAGGAGAATAGTTTCTGACCGAAACTAACCCCGAGAAAACAGACTCTCACATCTCGTCGAGGGAAGGGTTTAATCTCAAGTCTCCCAGTTAGAATTCAAACTACCTCTCAAACCCTCAATTCCCATTACATTCGTTAAGTCCGATCTCTCCCATGCAATATCTCTCCAATGCAATGTGAATACCAATCCCACATGGCATCACTCTTATATCTATCATCATGATGCATGTTCATACAATGCTTATGCGATGTCAACAGAAATCATATTACAGCACGATACGTGAGATATCAACAAGTAGCAAAACTAATACAGAACAATACGTGTAATATTGACATGAAGCAAATATAAAGAACAATACGTGCAATATTGGTAGGAAGCAAATATCAAAAACAATACGTGCAATATTGGTAGGAAGCAAATATCAAAAACAATACATGCAATATCGGTAGGAAGCAAATATAAATAACAATACGTGCAATATCAAAGGAAACAAATATAAAGAACAATAAGTGCGATATCAATGGAAGCAAATATAATGAACAATACGTGCGATATTAATGGAAGCAAATATACGAATTTGCAAATGTATAGGGATCACAAAATATGTAATTTAAACACAACAATCCTAATATCATGATGTAGGCCTCCGCAACCGAAAATGTAGATAGTGCACTCTGAGGTTTTTTGATTGAATGCGCGATCGAGGACGCGGTCGAGATGTTCGACTGAAAAGTTACATAGATTACCCCGATAGTTTTAGGTCGAAGATGCGATCGATGGCGCGGTTGAAGCACACGTCCGAAAAGCTACACAGAGAGCTTTGAAGTTTTTCAGACGATGCAACGATCAAGGACCCGGTTGAGACATGCGACTGAAAATGTACACAGTGGGCTTCGAAGAGTTTATGTCGAATATGATGTGAGCACGGAATACGGACGCACGTGATGGATGAACGCAACGCTTCTCACCTCCTTGGATAAGGATGTGGCTGCAAGTTTTTCTCGTGATATAACTCACACAAGAGGATCTTTGGATACGACTCACCAAAAACCTTTGTATATAACTCATCAAAGAAAAGAAAAAGGATCTCTCCAATTCCCGAAAAGCAAAAACTTTCTTTTATCAAAATTCAACAACTGTCTAAAACATAAAATTAAGTGGCTTTATATAGCCTTTTACGAACATAAATTTAAAAAAACTAAATAATAAAAAAATAACCTATATTAGTGGATCTAGATCTACTAGATAAGTAGATCTAGATCTTCTAAAAAAAGTGAATCTTTTTAGGAGATAATATATCTCTCTCTTCAAGATCTTCTTGTTGGGATTCTCGGTCAATTTGAAAATTTTCTTTGATCTTTAATTTGATATCGCATCATCCCCTCCGGGTTTTTGAGAATTTGACCCCAAATCTTCTTTCTTTGATATTTGATTTGATATCTTTTGATAGATTCAAATTGGCATCATCATGTATTCACTTTATCTTCCACTTATACTTGATCTTCATAATATTCTTTGAGCCTTGATAAATAATTGAATAATTCCATTTCACATCATCCTCCTGGGGTTGAAAAGGATTTGACTTCGAATCATATCTTGTGTCACTATATTCCATAATCGAGCCTGAATTTGAAGACTTGTCATGTATGCGCCACTTATCATCAAGCCTTGGTATTTCCAAGAATAGACGGCTTGTGCTCATCATATCACACAATAATATGTTAGTGAAACTTCTATAAGAACAATCAAGTCGAGTTTGATGTATCTTGATGTCTACCTTTTCGTTTAACCAACTCAAACTTTCTTTAGAATCCATGGAAGACAAATTTGTGTAATTTTCTTCGTCTTTGATTAAAGCACACACCTTTTGTCATGTTGGAGCATGAAATATAGGCGGGTTGCTCTTTTTTTGTTGTTGTGGCAACGGAATCAACTTGGTCGTCTATCATATCGAGTACTTGCTCTTCCTGATAATCTTCCTCTTCTAATTGAGGCTCCAAAGATAGTAATGACACTTATTCAGCCTCATCTCTTGTGATGTTTTCTACAACGGTGCTAGGAGGATGCTGAGCCCGTTGTTGGTTTTGATTCATCTTTAATTGAGCAATATCTCGTTGTAGTGAGTGAACGAGTTCCCACAAGTCTTCTGCCATCGTGGATTTTGTACCGCTTCAAATGCTCCTTAGGTCATCATGTGTAAAAAGACGAATATTTTTTTTTCGGTTAGGACGCTTTAGCTCTGATACCAAATGATGTGAGCACGGAATACTGACGCACGTGATGGATGAACGCAACGCTTCTCTCCTCCTTGGATAAGGACGCGGCTGCAAGTTTCTCTCGTGATATAACTCACAAGAGGATCTTTGGATACGAATCATCAAAGGCCTTTGGATATAACTCACCAAAGAAAAGAAAAAGGATCTCTCCAATTCCCGAAAAGCAAAAGCTTTCTTTTATCAAAATTCAACAACTGTCTAAAACATAAAATTAAGTGGCTTTATATAGCCTTTTACGAACGTAAATTTAAAAAAACTAAATAATAAAAAAATAACCTATATTGGTGGATCTAGATCTGCTAGATAAGTAGATCTAGATCTTCTAATAAAAGTGAATCTTTTTAGGAAATAATATCTCTCTCTCTTCAAGATCTTCTTGTTGGGATTCTCGGTCAATTTGAAAATTTTCTTTGATCTTTAATTTGATATCGCATCATCCCCTCCGGGTTTTTCAGAACTTGATCCCAAATCTTCTTTCTTTGATATTTGATTTGATATCTTTTGATAGATTCAAATTGGCATCATCATCTATTTTCTTTATCTTCCACTTATACTTGATCTTCATAATATTCTTTAAGCCTTGATAAATAATTGAATAGTTCTATTTCACATCATCCTCCCAGGGTTGAAAAAGATTCGACCTCGAATCATATCTTGTGTCACTATATTCCATAATCGAGCCTGAATTTGAAGGCTTGTCATGTATGCGCCGCTTATCATCAAGCCTTGGTATTTCCAAGAATAGACGGCTTGTGCTCATCATATCACACAATAATATGTTAGTGAAACTTCCATAAGAACAATCAAGTCGAGTTTGATGTATCTTGATGTCTACCTTTTCGTTTAGCCAACTCAAACTTTCTTTAGAATCCATGGAAGACAAATTTGTGTAATTTTCTTCGTCTTTGATTAAAGCACACACCTTTTTCATGTTGGAGCATGAAATATGGGCGGGTTGCTCCTTTTTTGTTGTGTGGCAACGGAATCAACTTGGTCGTCTATCATATCGAGTACTTGCTCTTCCTGATAATCTTCCTCTTCTAATTGAGGCTCCAAAGATAGTAATGACCCTTCTTCAGCCTTATCTCTTGTGATGTTTTCTACAACGGTGCTAGGAGGATGCTGAGCCCGTTGTTGGTTTTGATTCATCTTTAATTGAGCAATATCTCGTTGTAGTGAGTGAACAAGTTCCCACAAGTCTTCTGCCATCATGGATTTTGTACCGCTTCAAATGCTTCTCAGGTCATCATGTGTAAAAAGACGAATATTTTTTTTTCGGTTAGGACGCTTTAGCTCTGATACCAAATGATGTGAGCACGGAATACTGACGCACGTGATGGATGAACGCAACGCTTCTCACCTAATTGGATAAGGACGCGGCTGCAAGTTTCTCTCGTGATATAACTCACACAAGAGGATCTTTGGATACGACTCACCAAAAGCCTTTGGATATAACTCACCAAATAAAAGAAAAAGGATCTCTCCAATTTTCGAAAAGCAAAAGCTTTCTTTTATCAAAATTCAACAACTGTCTAAAACATAAAATTAAATGGCTTTATATAGCCTTTTACGAACATAAATTTAAAAAAACTAAATAATAAAAAAATAACCTATATTAGTGGATTTAGATCTACTAGATAAGTAGATCTAGATCTTCTAAAAAAGTGAATCTTTTTAGAAGATAATATCTCTCTCTTTTCAAGATCTTCTTGTTGGGATTCTCGGTCAATTTGAAAATTTTCTTTGATATTTAATTTGATATTGCATCAACCCCTCCGGGTTTTAGAAATTTGACCCCAAATCTTCTTTCTTTGATATTTGATTTGATATCTTTTGATAGATTCAAATTGGCGTCATCATCTATTCTCTTTATCTTCCACTTATGCTTGATCTTCATAATATTCTTTAAGCCTTGATAAATAATTGAATAGTTTCATTTCACATCAGAATATGTGGTCGAGGAAGACATTATTGGGTCGACCGAAAATGTGTAGAACATACAATGGCTAGTTTCTAACGGTCGGGTATGGTCGACCAAAAAGGATTTGGTCGACCAAAAAAGATGTGTCTTTAAATATAAGACACTCTGAAGCTCATTACAACGAACCGAGAATTAAGACGAAGCCCTGCCAAATTTGAGACTCAATTCCAAATCATTATTGAGCTTGTAATCCAACTCTCCTAATCTCTAAACTTGAGATTTCTATTTCGGAGAGTTGAGAATAGTTTGTAATATCCATATCCAATCATTGTACTCAAATGCAAAGGGTGACGCTCTACGAATTTGTTAAGTTAAGGGTGATGCCTAGGAATAGTCAAAAGTAAGGGTGACGCACCGTAATAGTCAAGCAAAGGGTGACGCTCCGCAATAGTCATTGTAAATGTTTGTTTGACACCCGAAAGTCAAACATCGTCAACCGGCGCAGTTGGACGATTAAGGATCTCCAAGTGGGAAGCTTGGAGCGCGGACGTAAACGGGTTTGCCGAACCACGTGAACAAACTTTGTTTGTACTTTCTAACCCTACTCTCTTTATATTTATACATTGATTGTTTAATTATATGCGTTAAATCATTTATGCTTTAGAGAAACAAATATCACACGAAACCCCTCCACCCGTTTTGTTGGGCTAGGCTGATGGATTTCTTTCATAGAATTTATGTCAAAATGGAGATTGTTAGATTTCAGTGTGACCTGAATTCTATTGGACTTGGCCGGTGGGTCCGCATTTCAAATCTCATTTTGTGTTTTGTTTTGTCTATAAATTGATATAAGTTAGAGTCATAAAACTCGCGATTGTATTTTGATCTTCATAGTAGATTTATGTCTCTGCTTGTAATTTTTTTCCGAAAGGATTTTTCTACGTAAATCTGGTGTCCCAAATCCTATTTCTTTTTTTCGGTTATTGTTCGATCTCTAACATATAGAAAAGTAAGCTTTTTTCCCAGGTAGCATGTTCGTATGTTCATGGTCTTATACATTACTTGTTAAGTGTTAGATTTATAGATGAACATTGTATTGTAAGTGAAGAAGTTTATGATAAATTTCACGATGAAAAAATATGTTGATGGACATGCTCATGGTGAACACTCAATATCGTTGGGACTTTAGATATGAAGAATGTGATTTTTATAATGAAGAGGGTTTTGAAAGAAATAGGAATATGGATAAAGTGAAATATTAACTCTTTATGGTTTTATATAACCATTCTAATTATGTTTTAGGGGGGAAAATGTTTTAAGAAATATTATTCTTATTAATAATAACACGTTTTAGTTGATGTTATTTAAAAAAAATTATAAAAACATAAAAATTTAAACAAAGAGATAGAAGGACATTCTAGCAAGAAAAGAGCATTAGAGACAAGAAGACGGCATCATCAATCATGTTAAGAAAAAGCTTGGCTTGGAGTTGTAAACAAGAACAACTCCAATTGCTGTTTTCCTGCCTGCAATTTCCAAGTTTCGCAGGTTATTTCAACGACCCGAATCGAACATTTAACAATAAAATAGGAAGATATATATTAGTACAAAAGAGTGTTGTTTGAAATAATCATCCATAGCCATAAAACGCGATATTCATGGCTTCTTACATATCTTCATGGTCATGGCTTCTTCTGATATTTCTATTTTGTCGTTCGACTTCTGCGATCGAACGGTTTAGACTCCCGAGGTTGAGTCCAATCGGAGGAACATTTGGACACGAGCTAAATACTTTGTCTTCTTCAAACGTATCGGATGCTTTCCAGACGTTGTATTACAACCAGACACTCGATCATTTTAATTACAGACCTGAAAGCTACTCCGTTTTTAGACAGAGATATTTGATCAATTTTAAGTACTGGGGTGGTGCAAAAGACAATGCTCCGATTCTCGCTTACTTGGGTGCTGAAGCTCCGATTGACGACCAACTTACTGTGGTCGGATTTCTATCTGATAATGCTGTTCAGTTTAATGCTCCGTATGACATTGATGCCGGCCTTGGTAGATTTGGTGAGATACTGTTTTGGAATGTTAGTTTAATAAATTGGAGTAAATTTCTACTCTGTCAATGATTGTATGAAGATGATAGTTACTTCTTACGAACCAAACTTAGATGTTCGAGATCCCACTGCACTAGAATACACGGAGCATGCATCACTTCACAAAACAAAGGAGCAGTAACCAATAGAGGGCATTATTCATCAATAAAGTATACATACATCGAAGCTGTAAACACGCAGAGAATACTTCCTAGCATACCAAACCAAAATCCAACGAGAGGGCACATTCCAACATAAACATCTACCATTAATAAAAAACAGAAGCTTCAATAGAGCAGGACATTCAACATTCATTAATATTATATCTCTTACAGTATATTCCCTTAAAATCCAAAAGAAAACCATGGGAGAATTCTCTTTACATGAAGCCCTGGAAGATGAGCTCCTCCTTTCACCTTTCACCTTCTGCCTTCAACTTCTTCTTTCTTCTTTTTGAACCTTCCTTGCTTTCCTCTTTTCTCATAGAACATTCACCAACAGCACCCGCGAGAGGAACTCTCTTTCGTTTCCAGAAACCCCCTCTCTGCTTCTCAGACTTCCTCTTGGCCTTCAGAGAGGTTCCTCTCTTTTATTTTTATTTAGAAGCCTTCCCTGTACACTTCATTTATCCCAATAATCCTCACCAAACCCTCTTCATCTAATGCCATGTGTAAAGGAGGGACACGTGGGAGAAAATCCAAGAAAACTCAGCCTTAGGACATGCATTTCCTCTTCCTCTAATACCAGTAGATCATAGCTTGACCTGTATAACGTAAAAACTTTCTTCCTTTGCATTTTCTCCTTGGCCTTTTATTCTTCCAAAATGCCATTGTTTCCTTCTTTTTACTTAATCTCTTCATTCCTATCATTCCTTCACTCATCCTCTCCCACACTCCATTTTTCATTTCTTCATTTCTTCACTTCTCCAATTTTACTTCGTCTCTGCTCTTCTCTCTCCTCTTATTCTTTTAACTTAACAATATATATATTCACTAATTATCTCCTTAATTGTATACTAAACCTTGAACCTTCGTTCCAATAATCTATATAATTTATACCCAGCTTGTTTTTGGGGTATCATATTCCATAATAAAATCATCATGAAATCCCAAAACTCATAAATATTATTATTCATAGTCTCAGCTTAATTTCGGGTATTACATGTTATTGTCGTGGTTTAAGTATTTCTTAAACCTGGTCAACATCAGTTGCTAAATTTACCATTGAAGACTTTTATATTGGTGATTTGTATATTTCTTTGAGACGGGCAGATGGGCCCACGTTGCAGATCTTCTTTAAGAATGTGGAAGAGGAAAGTTTGAAGATTTAAAAATTGGTTAATTGCATCAGAATTCGTTTCTAGATTGAGATTGTCAGAATTTAGAGTTTTTAATTCGTTTTGTTGGGTTGGGCTGATGGATCTTTTTTATAGAATTCATGTCAAGGTGGAGATTATTAGAGTTCGGTGTGACCCAAATTCTATTGGACTTGGCCAATGGACCCGCATTATAAATCTCATTTAGAATTTTGTTTTCTCTATAAATTGATGTAAGTTAGAGTTGCAAAACTCACAGTTGTATTTTGATATTCATAGTAGATTTATTCCCCTACTCGTGGTTTTTTCCCAAAAGAATTTTTTTTCGTAAATCTGGTATCCCACATCTTATTATTATTATTTTTTCCGGTTATCCTTCGATCTCTAACATATAGAAATGAAAGACTTACAGTAAGCTTTTTTCCTAGGTAGCATGTGCATATGTTCATGGTCTTATACATTATTTGTTAAGTTTTAGACTTATAGATGAACATTGTGTTGTAAGTGAAGAAGTTTATGATGAAGAAATAGGTTGATGGACATGCTTGATCTGATGGATCTAATTTTTATAACGAAGAGGTTTTTGAAAGAAATAGGAATATGGATAAAGGGAAATATTAACTCTTTATGGTTTTAAATAACCGTTCTAATTATGTTTTAGGGCGGGAAAATGTTTTAAGAAATATTATTCGTATTAATAACATGTTTTAGTTGATGTTATTTAAAAGAAATTATAAAAACATTAAAAATTTAAGGAAAGAGATAGTAGGACGTTGTAGCAATAAAAGAGCGTTAGAGTCGAGAAGACGATGAGTTGTAAACAAGAACAACATACCAATCTTAACTTTTCCAATTGCTGTTTTTCTTAGTTTCTGTTTGGTTTTACGAGGAAAACAAAAATCAAGCATATGCAGATTAGATGCGAAGTTACTTTCTAGGAAAACTTCATTTCCCGAGAAAATTATAGAACAAGCTATGCAGAGAAATAAAATAATCATTCATTGACCCGCATACAATCCAATCCTCCAATTTTTTACTTTTTCTGCAGATTCTTTCAAGGACTCGAATCGAATATTTAACAGTAAAATAGGAAGATATATATATATATATATATATATTAGTATATAAAGAGTGGTGTTTGAAATAATCATCCGTATCCACAAAACACATTATTCATGGCTTCTTACTTACCTTCATTTTCATGGCTTCTTTTGATATTTCTATTTTGTCGTTCGACTTCTGCGATCGAACGGTTTAGACTCCCGAGGTTGAGTCCAATCGGAGGAACATTTGGACACGAGCTAAACACTTTGTCTTCTTCAAACGTATCGGATGATTTCGAGACGTTGTATTACAACCAGACACTTGATCATTTTAATTACGGACCTGAAAGCTACTATGTTTTTAGACAGAGATATTTGATCAATTTTAAGTACTGGGGTGGTGTAAAAGCCAATGCTCCGATTCTCGCTTACTTGGGTGCTGAAGCTCCGATCGACGACCAACTTACTGTGGTCGGATTTCTATCTGATAATGCTGTTCAGTTTAATGCTCTTCTGGTTTTTATTGAGGTAAAGTTTCGTTCTTTATTTTCAGTTTCTAAGAGTTTGCAGAATTATGACAGAATTTTGTCTAAGAATCCTGGTTTTGCAGCATCGATATTACGGAGAGTCCATCCCGTTTGGCTCGCAAGAAGAAGCTTATAGAAATGCTTCCACTCTTGGCTACTTCAACTCTGCCCAGGCCATAGCAGATTATGCAGCCATTCTCATGCATTTAAAGGATGAGTTACAGGCCAAATACTCGCCTGTGATTGTT